>CM042330.1:1335362-1432862 GCA_023566125.1 Zingel zingel
CTAATTGATATTATTTTTTCCCCCCTTACATTATTTCTTACTTTTATACTTTAAGTAGTTCTGAAACCAGTACTTTTACTTGGGTAAAAAGCTCGAGTTGATACTCTTTTTAAACCCTAGCATCTATACTTCTACCTGAGTCATGAAGGTGAATACTTGACACCTGTCTACAGCACGCTGCGTCGTCTCTGATTGGCCCAGCTCGCTGTTACCATGGAAACCTTTACCGAATCCGCGAACGGCTCGAATGAGCTTCTACCATTTAAGTCTATGGTAGTTTCTGTACACGGTCTTGTACCTTTGCCTTTTGCAAAATGTTTTTCTGCGCCGAATTAAATGTGTTATGGTCACGATTCATTTCCCAGCTGGTTGGCTCGGTTCCAGGCTTCAAACTCTTTATATCAGCAAATTACTGAAACGTCAATGGAACAATTGAACGGGGGAAAACACCGGAGCTGTTAAAAAAAGTGGGCGGTCACTGTTGAGCTCTATCGCCCTTGTATAATATTGTCGACTTTAAAAAGTTCTGCTGAAATCACCATCACCAAACTACACCAGACTCCATGTAAATAATCAGGACTTTTAGCATCGTGAAACACACTTCATTCAAAGTGGACAGAAACTAAATAAAACTATCAAAAGCCGTCTTGGTTCATCTTTCCACTGTTCCAACAATCACCACTCTGGTTTGGTTGAAATAAACCCTTAATTCACCCATTTACATGTAGAGATATGCTGACTCTATACACGCTAAAAGTGCTGATTATTTACATGGAGTCTGGTGGGTTTGGTGATGGATATCCTGTAAACCAGCTAACCGAGGTACCAGCCTTTTACAATGTTTAATGAACGAATCAACACGATGAATGTGAAGAAGTAAATGGACCAAACCTACTCTGTGTAGCCGAAGCTAAATCTCTGATGAAAACTGCCAAAAATACGTATTTTCTGCTGTACGCCATCTTGTTCAAAACTGTGAAGTCAGCCGCAGTGAAGACTACAGCTTCCGGTACAGGTTAGTTGCTGGACTTCAAAATAAAAGTCCAGAAGTGTTTCAGGCTTTTAAAAAAAAAAAAAAACACACAAGCATGGAGATGAATAGTTATAAGAGTTCTTAATAAACGATGTACTGTTTAATATAATATAGGTTAGCTCATGTTGTATGTTGTGTTGCTTCGGTTTGATTTTATGCATTTTATTTTTACAGACTAAGGTTACATTATCCGGGTCTGAAGGTGGTGGTGTGGAGCTGAAAAGCTGATGTTTCAATCCTCCAAAAAACCACGGCTGGATGTGGGTTTAAAAGCTGAACCAAAGCGACGCAGAGCAGGTTTGTTTTCTTCCCTCTGACCGGAAACGCGTTTGTTGCTGCTAATGTGTCCCTGCTAGGCTAGCGTTAGCTGCAGCTAGCTCCTGCTAAAGGCCTGCTCACACCGGGGCTCGAAAAGAAGCTAAATATCCGCTAGTGTTGGTGGTTTCAAAGGTTCAACCTTTTGTAATGGTGGTTAATGCCGACGTGTTGTCTATGAACCCAGCTCTGCACAGCGGAGCCGGGCTCGTTAGGAGCTACACCGCGGACACAGTGGTGTGGTCTAATGTGTTGTAGGGGTATACTGTACTGTATAATGGCCAGAATCTGCATTCATCATTTGGGGAGGTGGGGGCCATATCATAGGGGGGGGGGGGGACTATATTTGTATTTGGATACACTTTTTTTATGTACCAATTTACGGTGGAAATATTTTTATTCAGCCTATGTGAAGAAAAAGAACACAATTCAAAATATAATGGAAAGTATGTTGTTGCGTGTCATTGGGGCATTTTGATGTGGGTATATGGAAATCCTGGAGCTGTCTTAGTGGGTATACTGTGTGTCACGTAGACTACAGCACTGTTATGAACCCAGCGGAGCCGGGCTCGTTAGGAGTTATACGGTAGAAGAGTTACAATGTGGGCATGTTTGCTGGGTCGCTCCAGAGAAACATATATTCTGCCCAAGTTGTTGTAATTTGAAGACTAAAAGGTGCTAGTCTGTGTGTGTGAAACAGACAGGAGAACACACACTTCCCTGGATCTGCCTTTACTGATGTACATACCAGGTTTAACCACAGGGTGTCGCTGTTGACTAAGCAGTTGAACAACAAGACCCCCTGGCTGTTAGGAACAGTTTCCTCATTCACTATTTCTTATAGTGTTTATTAAATGGCAGCGTTGGGCAAGTTACTTCCAAAATGTAATACATTATAGATTGCTAGTTACTGTCATTTGAGAGTAATTAGTTATATTCCAATCTTACTGTCTCTGAATTGTAATGTGTTACACTATTTTTGCATTACTTTTGAGTTACTTTCACCAAAATAACAGCGCAAGTTTGACTTGGCTGGTAGCTTGAACCATGTTAAGAATCAGAATCAGCTTTATTGGCCAGGTTTGCGTAAACAAACGAGGAATTTGACTCCGGTTAATCTTTGCTCGCAAAGTACAACACTCACTTAACATATAAAGAATGAAAACTGGAAGGACAGTAAGAAATATAAAGAAATACTGTTAAGTATGCAGTATAACAATACAATATAATTCACACATTTACAATAAATATACAATAACAATTGAAGAGAGGGAAGGAATAGTGCAATTGTGAGTATAGTCTGAGATTTAAATATAAATATAGTTCAAGGCAGTTCAGTGCAATGGTGCTATGTTAATAACAATATTGTAATTGTAAGATTGAAATAGACATGAGGTAGATGAGCAGAACAGTGGTGGTTGACTTTGTTCAGTGTAGCGGGGGGGGGGTATTTCTGAGCGGTCAACAGAGCAATGTCCACTGTTACGAAACCAAAGCCCGCTCCATTTTTCCTTTTCAGTTTTCGCCGGTGCTTCTTCTTCTCCTCCGGGAAGACACGACAGCGTTGCATTGTGGGATACGGGGGTAAAATGTAGGGTTGCATCGTATGTAGGCTCCGTGCATTGTGGGTATTTTATATTGGACTGTATAGTGAATGGAATTAACTGCAGAGAATTCGAACACCGCTACAAAATGGCGAACACAGTATGTAGTGCACTATGTCCGTGTTAGTTTTAACACAGCTTGTTAACGCGTGTTCTTCAGACTGGACTGATCAGAGTCCAGCAGGCCCCAGATCCTCCGAAAGACACCGGGGGTTTGCCGAGAATTGCATCCACCTCACAGGCAGCAAAGAAATGCTACTATTGAGTTTAAATGTCCTCAAATTTTAGACGTCAGATCATTTATCATCATTGATAACAAGGCTACACGATATGAGGAAAATAATCTAATTGCGATTATTTTCACTGATATTGTGATATAATTCACAATATTGAAGGGAATGATCATGTTTGCATCATTAGTCTCATTTTCATTGACTAATATTAAATGATTATAGTGTGATTTTTTTTAATTTATTTATTTTTTTTTGCAAGGATGTGTACCAAACAAGTGTTTCTGTAGTCTGTAGGGTAGGATTTGTAGGCCGGGACGTCTCTGCAGCACCTCAATACTTTATTTTCGAATGGTTTGACACATATTTTCCCTTTAACAAATATTGCGCCCCTCTGCGATTTGGATATTGCACTAGTCCATAATTGCGATTTCGATAAAAATTTGATTAATTGTGCAGCCCTAATTGATAAACATATGTTTAAAAAGTACTTCTTGAAAATCCTTCATTTTCCTTTTGTGGATGCAAAATTCGGCACAACACCGCCCCCCCTTAGTGACAGGTTTCCAGACTATTATATATATATATATATATATATATATATATATATATATATATATATATATATATATATATATATATATATATATATATATATTTATTAGTGGCTGCATGGTTTGTAGATTTTGTAGTCAACTCTTACTTATTTGTCTGTTTGTTGTCAGGACAGATCAGCCACTGGTAGTCGGTTTTAGGCTTTTTGTTGAGCTCTATTATTTTTGTTTTTCATTCCTTTTATTTTATTACTTCTGCCACGGAGGGTCTGATTTCGCCGTCAGTTAGCCACACGCTGCCACAGGCTATGGCAAACTGTTTAACATTTAATAGCTACAATGGATTATATTATATAATCGGCCAGTACCGCCGAGGGCGACTACTTCATGTCCATTTCCAGCAAAACGGAGCGAAAGCAGAAGATCCATTTTATGTTCTTCTTGACAACGTAAATAAATGCCTTCTTCATTCTTCTTAGCAAACTATCAGTTTTTAGTTTTTAGAAATGTCTCATGATATATCGTCTCTAGAACTTTAGTTTTTTGTTAAAAAAAAGGAAAAGAAAATCCCAATATCCAGTACTATCGGATCCCAATACTTCTAGAATCGCAATAAATGAAAACCACAATACAAATCCTATCAGCGCCCCTGTATCAGGAAAGAATCCAATCGGGACAAAAGCATATATCGTCCCGGCCCTACTAATCATAACCTCCATAGGAGGAAGTGATTTGAAATGAAAGCTCATCAGAGATCTGACAGCAGCTGACCTTTCCTGACGTGCACCCTTTCTCTGGAAACTTGGCACCCACTATAAGTTGACGGCAAATCGAGGAAAATATTCCCATTCTTGATCTTATTACTTGTCCTGAAGAATCCAGAGTACAAAGTGCTCTCTGACATTGTGACAAAATGAAACCGATTGACACTGGATGATTGAGGTATATGATGCAGCCAGGCGTGTACCAGGCAACCAATCGCGATCCCATTTCTAGATGGTGATAACTTTTCTGTAAGTCATTTCTTTTTCTTTTTTTCCCCAAACAGGCTGGAGAGAACTCGAGGAGGACGGAGCTCAGACGAACGTTTGATTTTTGGCAGTTTGGGGAGGAAACTTCCAGGAAGCACTTTACTATGGACTCAAATGACTGTGACCACACGTCCTTGCACTGTTTCAGCCTTCAGGGTAAGATGATGACAGCTATTAGGGTGCTTTCACATCTCTAGTTTGGTTCATTTGGTCCAGACCAAGGATTACAAATGATACACTGATTGTAGCATTTTCAGCCATTTTAGTTCCTTTTCAAACCACAGTGACTGTGTTAATGCACAAAATATTTCGGTTGTTGTAGCTGTTTCCATGGCTAATGAAAGTGAATATTCCTCTAATATTCCCGTTTACATGCAGCCGTGTAAAACGGGATGTTTCCAGACTTGTTGGAGCGTGTGAACACAGCGTCCCTCTTTCATTCCTTCAACCAGCTTCTAGAAAAGGTCGGCTCATATCCAAAAACCTGTTGATATCAGAGTCTTTGATAATGTTTAAAAGTAGCTGTGTTTATCCTTCTTATTGGCTGGTTGGTTTGTGTGCAGTAACCATAGCAACGCACAGAGCTCACCATAAGACGTAAACGGGCAAGAAGCCGTAAACTGTCACAAACTGCAGTAAAAACCCCAGATTGAGACGTAGATTCTGAATGCACTGTATAGATGTCCAAAGAATGCCTCTAAAGCCTGAATAATGCCAGAATATCCCACGTCTTAATCGGCTAACTTTTTTCACTAGGAGCACAGTGGCCCCCAACTGAAAATTTTAGGAGCGCAACCAGAAAATTTAAAGGCACACACCGTTAATCAACATGCTAACCAAATGGTGCAACTGATAACAAAACTCACAACAAAACTCATTGGTGTTGAGTCAGGGATAGGATGTATTTTTCAGATCAGTACAAAAAAGAGGTGACCATCAATTTTTCAAAATGCTTTCCATTTATTACTTAAATAACTGTCAAACGCAGCATGTTCAAGCCAGGGAGGGGGGGCAAAGGACTTTCACCATGGAAATGAGTGTTTTAATCCAAACCACAATCTTTTTCCTAAACTTTACTATTCGTTTTGGTGCCTAAACATAACTGTCGTCACCACATAACGCTCACTTTTTGTGGCCTAAACTTAACCATAATGACCAGCAGCTTTCCTTCCCCTGTACCCGACTCAAAGCCCCCTATTCTCGTTAACTACCAACTGCCATTGATACAAACTAGCTCTGTAGCCAGAATCTGTACCTGGCTCAAAGCCCCCGGCTCACAGCCCACCTATTCCCGGGTAACTCAACTACCAGCTACTGCTGATACAACAGAGCTGCTTTTAACATGCTCCGTTCACGTGAACAGAAAATTACATTGCCTATATCTTTTTACGGCAACCCTCCATAGAGATTTATCAGCCTACTTTAAGTAACAGCGACAGTAATAATTTATTTTCATGAGTGTTGATCCGTACAGATCACGGATCAACACTCCGTCACACCACTACTGCACACCCAACCTGCTCCGGAACATGTTTGAGGTAGTCTCGCATTGCCAGATGAGAAAGGTCTGGCTACACCACAGATGCATTCTATAATAGGAGAGGAAAAAAATGCTCTGGGTTGTTTGCATTTGTTGAACCAATCAATTGTCTTGGGCTAAGCTCCAACGCAGCGACGGTGGCTCTGTTAAATAGTCTCGGGAAGGAACGTGTTTTGTCTAACTACTATTAAAAACCCAGAGATATTAAGTTAACAGTCCTTTTAAGGCAAACTAAAGCAACATGGAATTGCAATTGTAAAATGTCCAAATATACAATAATAATTGTTAATTTGTATTCCAGACATAAAACAGGTTGTTGTTGTTAAAGAAGAGCAGCAGGAGTGTAGCTCCAGTGTGGACCAGCAGGAGTGTAGCTCCAGTGTGGACCAGCAGGAGCCAGAGCCCCCCCCACACATTAAAGAGGAACTGTGGAGTAGTCAGGAGGGAGAGCAGCTTCAAGGTATGGATGAGTTATGAAAACAGCATGCAATTAGTTAAACCCTTAAAAGATTTGGAAAAGTTTGGAAGAAGTCATGGAATTAGTACAAATCTTTGGAAGTTTTGGTTAAAGGAGAATTCCGGTCGATTTCAACACGTAGTTCTGTTGTTTGTAAATTTGGAGTGCTGTCAGTAGCGAGAAAAACATAAAAAACAATCGGTGTTCCCTACACCGTGTTATCCTCCTACTAGTGTTAGCACCCAGAAGATTGAAACGGGCAAGTTTTAAATGTGCTGTGAACACAGTGAATCTGACTGCAGTAGATGTTATAGAAATGGATAAATGTTGTGCTTAGGGACCGTCTACAAACTACAACACCGAAAAGAGGTAGAAAAATATTTTCAAAAATAGGCATATGCTTATTTTTTTAAAAGTGCTGTAGTACAACTAGCAGGAGACAAGTTATAATTTAGGTAAGTTTGGAGAAACTACCTTATTTAATTATTAAATTAATTAATATTTTTGTATCTCTTTTCGGTGTTGTAGTTTGTAGACAGTCCCTCAGTACTCTTCTTGCCGTCTGAACACCGGAACCTAAACAGAGCTGAATTAGCACAACATTTATGCATTTCATTCACATCTACTACAGTCAGATTCACTGTGTTCACTCTGAAGGAATCACTTCACATGGGTATGCACTTGTAATGACATTTCGAACATGTTAAGAGGCTAAAAGCACGTTTAAAACTTGCCCCGTTTCAATCTCCTGGGTGCTAATGCTAGCAGGAGGATAACACGGTGTAGGCAACACCGATTGTTTTCATTTTTCTCGCTACTGACAGTACTCCAAATTTACAAACAACAGAGCTACGTGTTGAAATCGACCGGAATTCTCCTTTAAAGGAGAACTCCGGGCAAAGGCACTCTTTATGATATGCCCCCAAAACTGCCGTTTTAGCTAAGTGGGAGCTCTCGGCATTAGCTGCAGTAGCTCCATAATGCTAGCACCGATTCGGCTCGTTTTTTTTCCTATCGACAGTACTCCCATACTTATAGCGATCAGGATTAACGTAAAAATTGCCCGGAATTCTCCTTTAAGTCATGGAATTACTAAAATCCTTGAAATTTATGGAAATGTCATGAAATTAGTAAAATAATTGAAGGTTTTTAAAAAAGTCATGGAATTAGTAAAATCCTTCAATGTTTTGGAAAAATTATGAACGAGTCATGAAATTACTAAAACCCTTAAAAGATTTGGGAAAGTTTGGAAATGTCATGGAATTACCAAAATTCTTGAAAGTTTTTTGGAAAAGTCATGAAATTAGTAAAATGATTGAAGGTTTTGGTAAGTCAGGTAACTTCAGGTGTGACCCTGAGTTTTAAGGGTTCCGACGGTGGTTCAGTTGTTACCCGGGTACAATTAGTAATATCCTTCTAGGTTTTGGAAAGTTTTTTTAAAAGTCATGGAATTAGTACAATCCTTAAAGGTTTTGGTTAATGAGGTAACTTCAGGTATGGCCCTGGGTTTTTTTTAGGGTTACGACAGTGGTTAATTGGTTACCTGGGTACATATGCTGCACACCTAACCTGCTCCAGAGCTACAGGTTATGTACGAGATACTTCTGCATTGCCAGACGAGTAAGGTCTGGCTACACCACAGATGCATTATATTTTAGGAGTAAAATAACACTGGGTTGTTTTCATTTCTTTAAACCAATCAAAGCTTGGGCGGCGCTAAGCTCTGGACTCAGCGACGGTTGCTCTGCTAAATAGTCTTGGGAAGGAACTTGTTTTGGTGGAACATGTTTTGTTCAAACTACTACTAAATACCCAAATATATTTAGGTAACAGTAATTTAAGACAAACGCAATATGAAATTGTGGAAGTAAAATGTCCAAATATACAATAACAATTGTTAACTTGTTTTCCAGACATAAAACGGATTGTTGTTAAAGAAGAGCAGCAGGAGTGTAGCTCCAGTGTGGACCAGCAGGAGCCAGAGCACCCCACACACGTTAAAGAGGAACAGGAGGAACTGTGGAGCAGTCAGGAGGGAGAGCAGCTTCAAGGGCTGGAGGAGGCTGATATCACCAAGTTCCCATTCACTCCTGTCCCTGTGAAGAGTGAAGATGATGAAGAGGAAGGTAGGAAACGTGGACGCCGTTATTTAACCTTTGTGTTGTCCTCCGGGTTAAAAATTTAAAGTGAACTCTTTTTTTATTTATTCACCACTATCATTACTTATTACCACTATTACTAGTTTTCAACTTAGTTTTGGAATTCACAAGTCTGAAATTAAATTTATGATGTAGAAACTTTGAAAAAGGGTCAAATTTGACCCAAGGACAACAGCAGGGTTAACAGGTTTTTAGAGGGAAAATGGAAACAGTCTGCAAAAGTCAAGAGCATAAAAGTTCAAGAGAAGCTGTTTTTTTTATTTTAAGAGTAGAAAACATGACTGAACAGTTTCTGAAGGATCTAGCACGGAAAATGTCTAACTAGTTAATTTTATGTTGCATTACATTACAGTTGGCTACCGCTGACCGACAAATATTTCTTTCCTTCTTCTTTTATCTCACTTGAACAGGGCTTCATCAGAGACAAACTGAACACATCGAAACAGAAGCTGATGGAGAGGACTGTGGAGGACCAGAACCAGCCAGGAACTCACATCCTCATCCACTTTTAGAACCAGAGACTGATGATAGTGTCGATAGCGATTTCTGGAAGGAGAGCAGAAAACGTCCAACATGGAAGGAAGTTCCGGTCAGTACAGACAAAGAAAAAGATTCAAGATGTAAGAAAACATTCACCTGCTCTGAGTGTGGGAAAAGATTTGGCCGCAAGACGCGCCTAAATAGACACATGAAATGTCACACAGGAGAGAAACCTTTCAGCTGCTCAGTTTGTAAAAAATCTTTTTCAGAGAATGGAAGTTTACAGAAACACATGCGAGTCCACACAGGAGAGAAACCATTCAGCTGCTCAGTTTGTAAGAGACATTTTGCATGGAAAGGACACTTTCAGAGTCACATGAGAATCCACACCGGAGAGAAACCTTACAGCTGTACATTCTGTTATAGAGCTTTCCGTGAAAGTGGGAATCTTAAGAGACACATGGCCCTCCACACAGGAGAGAAAAAATACGCTTGCAGTTTTTGTGACGAAAAATTCACCTGGCCTCAACAGCTTAAAATCCATCAGTGTGTTGGTCGACAGACTGGAGACTCTTCTGATCCTGAGACTGATGACAGTGCTGATTGGAAGGAGACCAGAGAACCTCAGTCAGCTTTAAACTCTCTGAAACATGATTCAAGATGTAAGAAAACATTCAGCTGCTCTGAGTGTGGGAAATCATTTGGCACCAACGCACATCTGAAGAGACACGTGATAACTCACACAGGAGAGAAACCTTTTAGCTGCTCTGATTGTGGGAGAAGATTTGGCCGTAAGGCACATCTGCAAGAACACATGATGACTCACACAGGGGAGAAACCGTTCAGCTGCTCAGTTTGTGAGAAATCTTTTGTATGGAGAGGACGTTTGTTGAAACACATGAGCATCCACACAGGAGAGAAGCCTTTTAGCTGCTCTGAGTGTGATAAAACTTTCGCCTTAAGTGGACACCTGAAGAGACACATGATGACTCACACAGGAGAAAAACCTTTCAGCTGCTCAGAGTGCGGAAAAAGATTTATACAGAGGGCACAACTGACACAACACATTACAGTTCACACAGGGGAGAAAAATTACAGCTGCAGTGTTTGTGATAAAACATTTGCCTGGGCTTCACAGATCAAAAGACACAAATGTGTTGGTCGTCAGTCGTCACAGCTTCATCAGAGTCAAACTGAGGAGGACAGAGAGGCAGAGTCTCCAGCCAGCAGAGACCCGGGCTGCATCTCATAACACTTATCTGATAGCTCCTCGACTCCTTGGTCCTCGGCTGAACCGGAAGTTGTTCTGTCCCTCCTCAGTGAAGGCCGTCTCAAAGCTCTTATTTCTGCCCCAAGGAGAGATCATTGAGGAGCGAGCATCGAGGAGGGATCATCGAGGAGCTATAGGCGAGGAAACACGAGAGCAGCCTTCCTGGAAGCCGTGCAGCTGAAAAAGTTGCTAACTCCGCCCAAACAGCCGACGTATTCATGTGATGCTTCAGAGGAAAGGACGTCTAATCTCTCTTTGCCTCTCTCCTCCCTTGATTTCCTCGCGTCTCTCCCGTGGCTCCTCGGTGGGAGGGACTAAGACAAGAGGAAGGGAGACAAGTGGATGAGTCGAGGAGGCAATTTAAGGGCTATGAGATGCAACCCGGGACTACAAAGCAAGTTCAACATGTTCCTCATGATATCTTCGCGTTGTCACGCTTCACTTGGGCTGGTTCAATACTTCTTAGGCACCGACCGAATTGCGTTCATAGTATCGAGTATCGAAAGATGCCTCGTCATTCAATACCCAACTCCAATACCTAAGGAGAAAATCTCATCATCGTCAGGGAGCCAATCAGCATCCAGCATGCTTCTACCAAGATCTTATGTTTGTAATTGACTGTCTAACGTTACACATCATAGAGGCACGCAGGAAAGATTTTACGTTACGCAGAGACGGTAATAAGAGAGAGCTCACGTAGTAGGAGCTGAAAAATAAGTCATAAGATTTGTGCTGTAATGTTGTCATTTCTTTTCGTTTTATAAAATTGGTATCGAAAAAGGTATCGTTCAGGAACCCGGTATCAAATATTTTGGAACGATACCCAGCCCTACGCTTCACTGACCTTTTTGTTTCATAAATTTGGGTAAACATTATTTATATTGTGTTATGTGTTCAATAAGTGTATATTCTTCTATAAACCTGGAGTTATTTAACATAAATCAACATCTAACTGTGAACTTATGTGTCTGAAGCTTTTCTCGTGTCAGCAGACAAGCTAAATATCTTCCAGCAGCATTAAATGAAATGGGGAATCACTGTGGCGAAAAAAATATTGAGCTGCTCTGAGACTGGAGACTCTTCTGAACCTGAGATTGAGGACAGTGCTGATTGGAAGGAGACCAGAGAATCTCAGATTTAAACTCTGGAAATAATAATAATAATAATAATAAACGTGTGAAAAAAGACTGGCAGAAGTGCGGTTTATTCAGTGAGTCACTTCAGTGTTCAATAACCTTAGTGTAAGAGCCATTTTTTTGTTTTTTTGTTTTGGGTGTAGGACACAAATTGTCCACTGGTGTCACTAGTGTGCTTTTGAGTGATGTCTATTTAGGTAGGAGCCTTTCAGCAGGTAACGGGGTGCTGTGAATCGGAGGAGCACAAATAGTTTTTGACCGCATCAAATCGCTACACACCGCAACGCACGTGGATGTGTAAATGTTTGTTGATGGAGCTTAATGGACACATGAGTTTTTGCACATTCATTCAAAGAACATTGTGATCAATAAATGTCCATCAAAACGCAACAATGACTATTGGAGTCTATGATTTCAACAGTAAGCCATGAGCGGTGTAAGGTAGAAGAGAGCACGTCAGCTAGTTAATTAGCCATAGACTTGTTTGTTTCAAGTCCATATAGCAGCCCCCTCAGTGGCTTTAAGTTTTTAGGCTTAGCCATTATACTTAGTAACTTAATTTCTCTGGTTATTGTATCGATGTATGTGCTGATATTTTCTGTCGTCAAATGTTTTACTTCAAACAGAAAACTACATAACGTAGGCAGAGACGTTCCAACAACATTTCTTACCTTCGCAATCCCGATACCTGAACTTAAGTATCAACCGATCAGATACCAGTCCGCTGAAAGAATAAATAAATAAATAAATAAATTAATAAATGCCAGAATGCGATTAATGCGACTAAAACAAATTAACGCGTTATGCTCGGCCCTTAATCGCATCGCGATTAACGTGTTAATGCTGACAGCTAGTGATAGTGATAGCTAGTTTCAATATTAAATCAACTCGTAACTCGTAAATTCAAACCTTATTATTTCATATTTATCTGTGTTGTCAGACTTCAGCACTGAAGCCGGACATTTTGGACCAATGCTTCAGTTTACATCCCAAATGATCAGCGGGACATTTAAAGTAGCGCTCCTCTGTTACGGAGTAATACGCTAACATGATTGCTCAAACTTCTGGAAAAGATGTTGCATTTATTGAAGTAGAAAACAAATCGGTGTGAAAACACCTTGAAATGTGAACTATCATATTTGTCCTGTTTTTCATTCAGAAAACGACAAAATAAAGAGCTTACTTGAAAGAACGTAATGTGGAAAATAATCACTTTTCTTGATCAAATTGTTTTGTCATCTGTCGACCTGCAACTTTTAGTTTTTCTGGGTCAAAATTGAACGTTTAGGTCGTCTTTTCTGACACTTTTTCAGACATTTTTGTCACTTTTTCATATATTTTTTATTTTTTTTTTGTCGTTTTTGTCAATTTTTTCCCCACATTTTTGAAGGTTTTTTTTTTACATTTTTCCTCTTTATTTTTTTTTCAACTTTCTTTTCTCATTTTTTTCAAACGCTATAAAATTAAATAAAACACCCAAATTCAATGAAAGAAGTCCATCCATCCATCTTCGTCTGCTTATCCGGTATCGGGTCGAAAGAAGTGAACTGATCATTTATTTTACTTGTGAAGAGTAATGGTTGTAGGGAACCATCCACGTTGCTTTATTTTTTCTTTGACAATTTGATTGAAAAATAACCCAAATTTCTGATATAGAAACTTTTTTTAAATGGGTCAAATTTGACCTGAAGACGACAAGAGGGTTAAAAAAAAAAAAACTATTACTCTTCACAAGTAAAATAAATGATCAGTTCACTACTTTCATTGAATTTGGGTGTTTTTATTCAATTTTATAGCATTTGAAGAAAAAAAATGACAAAAATGTTTAAAAAAAAGACGCCAAAACAGTTGGGGAAAAAAAGTTTTAATTTTACATTTTGACCCAGAAAAAGTAAAAGTTGCTCGGTCGACGAGAAGACATCGCGAGCAACATGACATCATGACTTCACGTAAACATACACGCACACTTTCTTAAGCCAAGTGGCGTGTTACGCATTTTGAGCTATCCGTGTGTGTGTCTACGCTGTATACAGCGGACGGTTGGGTTTAGGAAACGTGACATGCGGGACACAATCCCCAGTCTCCTGGGTGATAGTCCTGTGTTTGACCTATCCACCCCCCGAACAACCTTCAATTCAATTCAATTCACACGCAATCGCAAGGTAATGTAAGTCAATGGAGGCCAAACGGCGTCGATAAACACGCTAGAAAGCGAGTATGCGTCTTGATAACACGCCAATAATGGCGTACGGATTGACGTGTCATACATACGCCACTTCATGAGATCAGTCTGCCGCGAGGGTTAAATGCATCGGTAGCAAAAAATGTCGGAAAAAGTGACAAAAAATACTTGGATAAAAATGACAAACTTTTCATCAACCATGCAACTTTTTTTTTTTTTTTCTGGGTCAAAATTTCTAATTAAATCTTTTTTTTTTTGGCGACTTTTTCGTCACTTTTTTTCGTGAAGTTTTTCCCGATGTTTTTGTCACTTTCATCGACTTTTTGGTAACTTTTTTTTTTTCCCCTCACAAATTTCCGATGTTATTGTCAATGTTTTTGTTGATTTTTCTGCACTTTTTTTGACGTTTTTGTTGTATTTCATTAGATTATTTCCTGAATTGTTGGTGATGGTAATACTGCATTTAAATACATTAAAGTTTGGATAGGCTAACATTATATGTTATTCAATTCTTTTCAGTACTCCCCCAAACTATTATTTTCATCCCTTTTGGGAGGGTCCAAGTCTCATCTGGGGGGGTCGGACCCCCTTAGTACCCCCTGTAATTCAAACAGTGTACATGAGCTTCTTTTTATTGGGTAAGTGGTCTATTAAATAGTTGGAGAAACATCTTTATCTAGTCATAAAAAACATGAATGAACTACTAGAAAGTAGATTATTTTTCCAGAGCTAAACTACGTGGTATCAGATCGGTGCATAGATTCGAAGGTAGTGGTGGGCGGATCGATCCAAATATGGATAATATGGATACCAACGTTGGTATTGATATTGATTAACACTAGTGTAATGTGGTGACTTTTAATAGTAATGCTGTGATGCTGTATGAAGAGGAATCCGCCGACACTGTTCTTGATTATAAAAAAGGTTTTATTACAATTCAAGATTTTCAGCATCCTTTTAACAAACTCCTGCAGAGAGCTTGGAGAACAACCAACCCAATTCTTCCAATAAGTCGTTCTGAAGTTCTGCGGTTAACACATGGTATATATACTGTGCATGTAGTGGGAGGGTGTATATATGAGTTGAGATAAAGGTCAACCACGAGTGTCCTCTACATGGACTAGAAGATACAGAGTTTCTTTTGTTTTAGGGCCCTTTTCCTGTTATTCTCTTAGACTCCACATCTGTATCCTCCTCGAACTCTTTCCTGTATAGGGCCTCTCCTTCCCACCATGACTTCAGTAACACATTATGGTATGGAATACATTTGAATTAAAATATGCAGGCGTAATTAAACTTAAGTCAAAGTTGTAAATCATCAGATACTTCAGTAATGAGATGGATACTTTAGTTTCAGATTCTCTCCAGTATGCACCGCTGCGGTTTCATCTGAGAGGCGACCGGGCTGTTTGAGTCTGTGTCAGGCCTCCTGCACACCGGCTGCGTGGCGTAAGCGTGGCGTTTCTGTTGCGTGGCGGCTGCGTGGCGTTTTCTGTCTTTACACGCCAGAAACGTGTCTGACACGGCGCTGCTGCTGCTAGCCTTGTCTGTACACATGTACTGTATGTTTCCCATGGATAAAATGAAATAATAGCGTGTCCTTGAACTTTATTTTGTCAATATTTTGGTGGGAGAGAAGAGGGGGTGATGCCATACAGGATGTTACATTTAAAGTTTATCATGATGATTGTGTGTTTACATGTGAGAGGTTTTATGGCAGGAAATAGTCAAGTAGGATAGGATAGATGTGTGTTTATGCGGGAAAAAAGGTCACGATGAGGAGGAGAGAGGGGTTTCTGTCAACCCCCATTCAGAGAATGAACAGACTTCTGCCATCCTGGGGTGCATGAAGCCCCCCCCCCCCCCCCCCCCCCCCCCACACACATGCTGAGGACACAGAGGAACGACTACACCCAGAGAGAATAAAAAGGAGTGGAAATTTGTAACTATTGCGCATAACTGGGAGGCACTCGGAGGTGTCAGTTGTGTAGCCCACGTGTAGGCCTGCATGCGTTTGTAAATACTTAAAATACTGTTTCAGTAAAAGTACTTGACTTTATTCTATCGTCTCAGTGATTCTTTGAGGTTTCTGGTCTTTTGGGTCATTAAGGAATACGCTGGAGATTAGAATTTAGAGAGATTATTGGAGTCCGATTTTCTGGCCTTTTGGGCCTTCCACTTTTTACAATAAATCCCTTACAACACACACACACACACACACACACACACACACACACACACACACACACACACACACACACACACACACACACACAAACACACACACACACAAAAGCAGCACAAAACTCTTTTTCTATGAATAAGTATTTGTGTTCAGAATGGGTCAGATGTCCATCCCAAGATGCTAAGACTAAAAAGTAAATTCATGATCTGTTATCTATTATTATTATTATTATTACTGTTATTATTATTATTATTGTTGTTGTTGTTGTTGTTGTTGTTGTTGTTAGTAGTAGTAGTAGTATATTGTTATTTATTAACTCATCAACGTGTAACATTCTGGATGTTTTATTTTGAAGGACTAGAGGTCCCGGAAGTGACTTTCTTCACTCGGGCTGACTGCAATGGCGTCTCGCTTTTTAGCCTTTAGCTCGTCAACTAGTCTCTTTGTTCTAAAAGAAATGAACGTGTGAGCTCCATCAGAGCCTCTGTGTGCCCGGATAAACCTGTCTGAACGGACGGACGTTGTGCTAGTCACCCTATTCATCTCTGAATGTTCAAATCGGACTCCCGGCAGCTCCAAACAAAGCTAGCTATTCAACGTAGCTTAGCCTGCTAGCTGGTTAGCAGCACCGCGCTAGTCCGGAGTGACGGAGCAAACCGTGTTTTTGGAGGAGTTTCTGTGGAGAAAAACGTCCTCGTCGCGGTGTGCAAATGTGTAAAGTCCAGATGCTGAGAGCGTTGGTGGAGCAGCGACTAACTGCGGCTGCTGAAGAGATATTTGGGCTGTTTGAAAGAACGATAGCAGAGTACGAGGAGGAACTTTGTCGTTCAAAAGAGGAGAACGAGCGACAACGGGAGCTACTGGACGCTGTTTCCAACCCTCAGCTCCGGTTACACAGAGCAGGTTTGGTCCTTCAACCTTCAGTTGATCTTTCTCTCCTTCCTGTCATCTCTTCTCTCAGCAACCATACGACGATAGGACGTATGTCAATAAGCATTTGTTCATACGATCTGTTTGAATCTAGCTAAGCTCTTTAACAGGCCTTCGCCAAACCCACCAGACTCCATGTAAATAATCAGTACTTTTATCATCGTAAAACACACTGCATTCAATATAACTACCAAAAGCCGTCTTGGTTCATCTTTCCACTGTTCCAACAATCACCACTCTGGTTTGGTTGGAATAAACCCTTAATTCACCCATTTACATGTGGAAATATGCTGGCTCTATACACGCTAAAAGTCCTGATTATTTACATGGAGTCTGGTGGAAATATGCTGGCTCTATACACGCTAAAAGTCCTGATTATTTACATGGAGTCTGGTGGAAATATGCTGGCTCTATACACGCTAAAAGTCCTGATTATTTACATGGAGTCTGGTGGAAATATGCTGGCTCTATACACGCTAAAATTACTGATTATTTACATGGAGTCTGGTGGAAATATGCTGGCTCTATACACGCTAAAATTACTGATTATTTACATGGAGTCTGGTGGAAATATGCTGGCTCTATACACGCTAAAAGTCCTGATTATTTACATGGAGTCTGGTGGAAATATGCTGGCTCTATACACGCTAAAATTACTGATTATTTACATGGAGTCTGGTGGAAATATGCTGGCTCTATACACGCTAAAATTACTGATTATTTACATGGAGTCTGGTGGAAATATGCTGGCTCTATACACGCTAAAAGTCCTGATTATTTACATGGAGTCTGGTGGAAATATGCTGGCTCTATACACGCTAAAAGTCCTGATTATTTACATGGAGTCTGGTGGAAATATGCTGGCTCTATACACGCTAAAAGTCCTGATTATTTACATGGAGTCTGGAAATATGCTGGCTCTATACACGCTAAAAGTCCTGATTATTTACATGGAGTCTAGTGGGTTTGGTGACCCTTTCTTTTCCCTCCTCCCTCTACGTTACGTTGTTTACGTTCTCTACGTCCTCTACGCAGCCCAGGAAATTTGACGTGTAACGTTAAATCTCTGGTTGTATCTGGTTGTAATGCAGCCTTTAAAACCAGGAAAAGACACCACTTATGCCATATTACGATATCCAAAATCTAAGACGATATCTAGTCTCATATCACGATATCGATTATAATTTAGATATGTTGCCCAGCTCCAATGGAACACACTAGAAAGGAACTGTCCATCCGAAATCCAAAGTTTGTTTATTAATATTCGATAATAATATTTTGACCATTAAATGCCTTCAGTGAGACTTATATTTGTATCAAACTTACGTTGTATATGTTCTGCCCAGTGTCCACCAGAGGGCAGTGTATGTATGTCAATGGGCAGGCATGTTTTCAGAAGACAAATACACTATCACGACTTTTTTTTTTTTTTTTTTGGTATGCTTTCGACAGGTTTTATACACTGTTATAAAAAATAAGCCAGTCAGGCTAAGTACTGAAAAGACAAAATAAATAAAGGTAGGCCTTATTTGGTGGACCTATTCAAAACAAGCACATCCTACCAGCCATTACGGCCCATTAACAGATTGTTTCGCCCACATATTCTAACAGCCAGCCATTACTGACACACTGTCTAGCGATCTGACAGCAATTACCAAGAACAAGGCACTTTGAGATGTAAATCGAACACTCGGGAATGGATGCATTCTCCTCCCCAATCCCCATCAATCATGTAGATTAGAAGACTTAGATTTATATTGGAACTCGCCATTATGGGCTATCTGGCTGACTGCAGTTTATCTGGCTGCAGACTTTTTTAGGTTGTTCGCCAAAAAGACAAGGTGATTCACATTTTCTGGCTCCAGAGAAGAGCGTTGCTTTGTGACTACGTTCCCCGCGGTGGAAAACACTCGTTCCGCCCTCACGGATGTCCCGCATATTGACAGGTAGCCGCGTGCCAGCTGGGCGAGATGGGGGTACTTGGAGCTTCTCTCCTTTCACCAGGACAGCGGGTTGCTGTCAGACGGGGGTGGGGGCTCACTGTTGTATGCCATCATCTCTCTTTGGAGCACATCTTCATTCGGTCTGACTGTTCAAAATAAATTAGTGTGTTGTTTAGGCTACTTTTTATGATCAATTGTATTATTTTTTTATATATTTTAACATACAGGACAAACGAATGCACTCGAAATGCTACGTTTTTATAATGCACTTTTTATATTTCCAATGTAGGGCTGTATAGCGAGTTTGAGTTGTTATGAAAGGCACTCGATAATTTAAACGTTTTCATATTATTTATCATTGGTAATAATATCGTCATTATTACCTCCTGCCGAGTTTTGGCAGTACTCATCCCCAAAGAGGTCCCCCATCGCGCTAAGAGCAGTCTTTTCCTTGCGCGGCTGTGGCTCCGTAGTCGTGGCGTTCTCATCTTGGCCTTCCTCTTCGCCTGTCTCCTCGCTGAGATCTGCAAGCTCCCTCTGAACCTCGTCTCGCAATGCCTGCCAAATGAACCAGCCGGTGCAAACGCGGGTCGAGGTAGCTGGCTGTGTTCAGTAGAAAGAATGCGTCTTTGTCGGGGCCACATCGCGCCTTCAGATCAGTTGACATCATTGTTTTCATCTCTTCCAGTCCTGCACGGTCATCGGAGGAGGGCTTGAGTTGTATTAATATAATATTATTAGACCCAACATAATTAGCCAACGTTACTGACCTTCTCCATCAGGGTCCAGGCCAGACGGCTGAGTTTCTTCTCCATTACCGCTGCAACAGCGGCTTGTTGCTCAGCTGCCCATCAGATCATGTCGTAGGTACTGTTCCAGCGGGTGGGGCAGTCGTTGATAGGCTGGACTGGTTTGAGACATGTATATTGCATATCCATCGACTTACTTACACCTCACTACGTGCTGGCATTTGTAATGCCCACTTATTCAGCACTTTATGTAGCATATTGTATTCTGTTTTCTTGTATTGAATGTAAAACTATTTGTTGTCTTGCACGCTTATGCTTTTCTTGGCCAAGTCGCCGTTGCAAATGAGAACCTGCCTACCTGTAACAATACAGTAATGTCAACTTACTGTATAACATATAAAACTATGAAATACAACTTTAATAGTAAAGGCTATTTTACCCTTAGTTTTGTCTTCTTAAGACAAAAGGGAACAAAGGATTGTAAGAGATGAGGTGTGTGTGTGGCTGTGCCTGCCTGCGTGAGAGTGTGAGGTGTGTGTGTGTGTGTGTGTGGCTGTGCCTGCCTGTGTGAGAGAGTGTGAGGTGTGTGTGTGTGTGTGGCTGTGCCTGCCTGCGTGTGAGGTGTGTGTGTGTGTGTGTTCAGAAGTTCTTTGGTGTAGGCCTATTCAATTGCTCACGTCCAATTTAACATGAATTAGTTTACTACTTAAAGTTTCCACAACTTAACATCATATCTAGTCATATCAACTCACGACATTAGGCTACAACCGCTAAAAATACTGCACGTTCTAGCTAGCGCTAGTACGTTAAGCTAACATCAATACGTTACCTGGTGTCGGCCTGGTGAGCTGACATTAACAACAGGATGTCTTCGGCTCAGGTGTTGATGTGCTTTTGTGGTACGCAAGTTCTGCTTTGCAGTACACACATTGTACCTTGTCATCTTCTTTTTTTCAGTTTGAAATGATCCCAAACTTTTGACATTTTTTGCCTTTTCCTGGCGGTATCTTGGCTCTCTGCCATCGTGCCAATGAATGTTGTGTTGCGTTAATAACAGTCCGTGTGAAACAATGACCCTGAGTTGAGCAGGCCGCATAACGCGACTGATTGGAATTAAATTAATTAAACTAAACTAAGCTTCAAGGCAGAGAATTTGCGTAGATTATTTTTTGTAATCGAATTACTTAATTAATCATTTCAGCCCTAGATGTAATGTTATGACAATGGCGTCCCGTGGTGGGATACTGCTGCGGTTTTTAACATTACATCAAGTAAACAAACAGCAGGAAAACACAAAGCAGAGACAGACCCTGACCCGCTAGCCTCTGACCTCATGGCAGCTGCAACGGGGAGTCGCTAAGTTTGCTAGCGACTTTATTGGTTGTTAACATTGCTGTTAACGTTACCTGTTAGCGAACGTTAGCCTGTTTAATAGGAGCCTAAGTTACAGTTAAAGCTATCTAACGGGACAGCAGCCGATGTTTGCATTTACAGTGAGCGCGCTGACGGTTACGTTATAACGTTATGTTAAGAGTCAAGACTTTGCAAGAGCTCAAATCATGTCACTGACGTTAACACTTAACGTTACTCATGTTCTCTTCTTCATCCCCTGTGGGATAGAAGGCTGCAAAACAGATCTCATCACATTTATTCCTTGGCACCATGCTGCACATCTCCCTGTGACAGGTGCATCTTGTCTAGCAGCTCCTACAACTTTTAGAAACAACAGCTAGCAGGGCCGGTCCTAGCTTTTTGGAGGCCCTGTGTAAAACTTGTTTTTGCATAGGGCCTCCAAAAAGACCAAGAAAGAACAGTCCTGTTTCCCGGCAATGGCAGGGAAAACCCTGCAAAAACTTCATTTCCTGCTGATGAAAGTCAGAGACGTGTTTCCCCAGCCTACAGACCTGTTGGCTCTGTAGGCAAACTGCAGGGGGTCCGGCAGTGGTTTGTCGAGGGATTTTAGGTGAGACAGAACAAGGCGCATAAAAGACTTCATAACCCCAGAGGTCAGGGCGACGGGTCTGTAGTCATTTAGTCCTGTGATCCTTGTTTCCTTGGGGAACGGGATCTTGAAACCGGCAGGCACGTGGCATGTCTCCAGTAGGGCTGTCAACAAATGCACTAAATTTGAATATAAATATTCGAATAGTAAAAAAACATTTGAATATGAAAATGTATATTCAAAAATAACAACACTACTGTGGCTAGCTGCCTCGCACGACTGTTCGTGGGCCGCTGCGAAAACGTTCAGCCTTCTGTCTGATCGAGCCAGTTGGGAAGAGCGAGCAATTAGGCGGGTTGATGACGTTCTATCCTGCTTCTGGCTCTCCCGGAAGTTAACAAAGCGAGGGCGGAGAAGAAGACGGCACAAAGACGCTAACTTAAATCTTAAACTGAGAGGAGGAGACAAATCTCAGTTTCCTTTCTCACACTGCACTGGATCTTTCTTGTATTTGTATCTTATTCTATTTTAGCCTGTTTTTATTTTCTATCTCTTTTCAAACTGCTTGTTTTTATGTGAGCATTTTGAATGTACTTAAATGTGCTATAGAAATCAAGTTGCTTGCCCTACAACCTCCAGCCTGTCAGTCAGTCACCAGGGCATAGTTTAAAACTGTGGTGCCTACCTGTCAAAGAGGACGTCTAACGTTAACCATACCACGGCTGCTTCCGCCTCGCTGTTATATACGCTGTCTGTGTGTGGTTTTGAAAACCACTGGAACTTTAACAGCAGATTTCCACCAACTGCGGAACAGCATCGGATCGCCTCCGCTTTGTGTAGGCTCCGTGCTCTGCCGTCCTTCAATACCTACCAGGTCTGTATTTGTTGCAGAACAGCTGCGGCCATGACTGACAGCTGAAGTCACTAGGACCCACAAGATCTCGCAAATTCACGTATGATCGCTCGATATAACAGGATGTAGTTTCTATAAACAGAACCACAAAACCCACAACAGTTTGTTTCCATTCCGACTTCAGGCCTGTCTCCGCCCATTATGACATTTTCAAGGTGTAGTGCAGGGAAATATGATCCGCCGTGAGCACGGTGTATTTTATTTTGAAAATGAACCGGATGTTTTATTTTGATTCTGTGCTCGACTTCCTGTCCCGCACTATCTGCCCTGTGCTGAATTGCTGCGGAGCTCTCCTGCGTCTGGCAAAAATAGAAGCTCTGCATATCTGCCCCGGAGGGGTGCGGATCGCTGGAGTCGTTCTGCAGTAAGTGGAAATACACACATTGACTTTAATGGAAACCTATTGACTCCGCCGCCGTTCTTGAGCGGATCTGCAGATGTTCCGAAAATGGTGGAAATTGTGGGTAACGAACTGCAGGGTCTACGTCGTTTCGCTCTGTTCGCACCACAGCTTTGCCCGTGTGTGTGTGACGGAGCTTCGCTCTCTGTCAACATGCAGAGAGGACAGATATGCTCCCGCTTACGCTGTGGCGGGTACTGAAATTTGTCACTATTTGGTTTAACATGAATCAGTCCTCGGTAGTACCGACGGAATTCGGTCATTACCACCAGTTGTACTTTTTACACATTTACATGCATTTTTAACGATTAACCATAGATCCTGACATAATGAATTATTTAAAAAAAAACACTTAAATGTGTTAGTTTAATCTCATTGATCTCTGTCTTTGTTTCAGGCTTACCTTCACATGACAAAAAACAGAATGCTGTTAAAGAGACGCTGCAGGAGTGTAGCTCCGGTGTGGACCAGCAGGAGCCAAAGCCCCCCACAAACATCAAAGAGGAACAGGAGGAACTGTGGAGCAGTCAGGAGTTCCCATTCACTCCTGTCCCTGTGAAGATTGAAAATGATGAAGAGGAAGCTCAGTCCTCACAGCTTCATCAAAGACAATCTCAACACATGGAAACAGAAGCTGATGGAAAGGACTGTGGAGGACCAGAACCAGCCAGGAACTCACATCCACTTTTACAACCAGAGACTGGTTGTAGAGACTTTTCTGATCCTGAGACTGTCAATGCTGATTGGAAGGAGACCAGAGAACCTCAGTCAGCTTTAAACTCTCTGAAACATGATTCAAGATGTAAGAAAATATTCAGCTGCTCTGAGTGTGGGAGAAGATTTTGCCGCAAGACGCATCTGAAGAGTCACATGATAACTCACACAGGAGAGAAACCTTTTAGCTGCCCATTCTGTATGAAAAAATTTTCATGGAGGGGAAATTTAAACAAACATTTGAGAATTCACACTGGAGAGAAACCTTACAGCTGCTCAATCTGTAAGAAATCTTTTACCCATCAGGAAAGTGTAGCGAGACACATGAGAATCCACACAAGAGAGGAACCATTCAGCTGCTCCGAGTGTGGAAAAAGATTTTGCCACAAGACACAACTGAAGAGTCACATGCAAACTCATACAAAATCTTTTCAACAGGATGCACACCTAAACTCAAACATGAGAGTCCACACAGGAGAGAAACGACAACAATTTAGCTGCTCATTCTGTGACAGAAATTTCACAGCGAGAGGAAGTTTGGAGAAACACATGAGAATCCATACAAGAGAGAGGCGTACATATATGTGCTTCGTCTGCAAGAAACCTTTTATATATAAAGGGAGTTTAAATAGTCACATGAGAGTCCACAAGGGACACGAACTGTCTACTTCCTGTGTTGGTAACGTAAAAAAGCAGCAGGAGTGTCACTCCAGTGTGGACCAGCAGGAGCCAGAGGCCCCCCCACACATTAAAGAGGAACAGGAGGAACTGTGTAGCAGTCAGGAGGGAGAGCAGCTTCAAGGGCTGGAGGAGGCTGATATCACCAAGTTCCCATTCACTCCTGTCCCTGTGAAGAGTGAAGATGATGAAGAGAAAGCTCAGTCCTCACAGCTTCATCAGAGACAAACTCAACACATGGAAAGACAACTATCATGCTGTGACGCTGCCTCACAATATATCAAACAAGAAAGTAAAGTTTTCGACAATGATTGGAAGGAGACCAGAGAGCCTCAGTCAGCTTTAAACTCTCTGAATAATACTGAAGTCCCGGTAAGTTGTACGACTGATACTGCTGGTAGAAAACTGTTAAGCGGCTCTAAGTGTTGGAAAGGATTTGGCTGCAAGACACTTCTGAAGACAAGCACGATCACAGAAAAGATTCTGTTCAAATGCAGTGTTTGTGACCAAAGTTTCACCTGGTACAAAGAACTTAGGAACCATCAGTGTGTCGACCGTCAGAGTCAAACAGAGGAGAACAGAGAGGCAGAGCCTCCAGCCAGCAGAGAAACTCAACACATGGAAACAGAAGCTGATGGAGAGGACTGTGGAGGACCAGAACCAGCCTGGAACTCACATCGACATCCACTTTTACAACCAGACATTGAAGAACAGATGGGAGACTGTATTGACAGTGCTGATTGGAAGAAGACCAGCGAACCTCAGTCAGCTCTAAACTCTCTTAAGAATAAGGAAGTTCCTGTCAGTGATGAGAGATGTAGTGCTGGTGAGAAATCATTTATCTGCTCTGAGTGTGGGAAAAGATTTGGCACCCAGACAAATCTAAGGATCCACATAAGAACTCATGCAGGAGAAAAACCTTTCAGCTGCTCATTCTGTAAGAAGTCTTTTACACAGAAAGGCAATTTGCAGAAACACATGGTAATCCATACAGGAAAGAGACTACATAGTTGTTCCGTTTGTGGTCAAAAATTCTTGTACGAGGACCATGTTACACAACACATGAAATCACACACAGGAAAAGGAGCTTTCAGCTACTCGTACTGTGAGAAATCTTTTTCGCAGAGTGGGATCTTACAGAGACAGTCGAATCTGACACAACACTTGAGAAATCGCACTGGAGAAAAAACATTTGGTTGTTCTGTCTGTGGTGACAGATTTTCATATAAGTCACATCTGACATCACACATGGTCGTCCACATGAGAGAGAAACGATTCAGCTGCAGTGTTTGTGAAGAAAGATTAATTTGGCATTCACAGATCGAAACGCATGAATGTGTCGGTCGTAAGTCGTCACAGCTTCATCAGAATCAAACTGAGGAGAAGAGAGAGGCAGATCCTCCAGCCAGCAGATAAACTCAACACATGGAAAAAGAAGCTGATGGAGAGGACTGTGGAGGACCAGAACCAGCCAGGAACTCACATCCACATCCACTTTAACAACCAGAGACTGAAAACTAGTTTGTGGAGGGTTAGGGTGAAAACATGTTAAATGAGCAACAGTATGGACAATTTAGACTTTCTTTCTATAGCAGGGGTCTCCAACTTTTCTTAATCTATGGGCTACTTTAAAAAAACAAAAGTGGCTACTTGCATCACATCTCTTACATTTATTTACACAACACACATGAGCTGAATGAAGCTGCTGTTCGTACACAAATACAATTGCAATTCCCAAAGCTTATGAAAAATCTTAACTTCAATCAAGGTTCCTGACTATTTTACACTTCTTTTAGTCCACATAGTTGCCTACATCACTGATGATATCGTGGTCATTTAGTGTCTCAGTTTAACCTATTGGCGAGCTACTGGAGGAGAAAAAAAAAAGAAGCTTTTAAGCATTGGGTTTCATTTACATGAAAGTTTATAACGGACTGTAAAGGCAGAAAGGAAAATATTTTCATATAAATATGAAGCTTTTTTTCTTAATTTCAGTACATTGTCCTCCAATTGTTCAATTGGAAGATTGCTAAAAGATTTTGGTTTTGTACAGTAATGTAAATATTTGCATCAGCCTCATATGTCTGTTGGATTAGGAACTGTTGGTATGTTCACAATCAGTTCGTATCATATCAAATATTGTATGAAGTAACTGAACTAACATTCCTTAAAGGTGCTGTGGGTAGGATTGTGAAGATCTTTGCCAAAAAATTTGAACATCGACAACTTCTAAGTCCCTCCCCCCCTTTCTGCTGAAGCCCAAAACGGTCTCATAAGCCCCTCCCCCCACAAGGGAGAATGAATGCGTGTGCATGAGCAGTGATTGACACGCAGTTAGACACCACCTGTCCCTGATTGGTGCATCTGAACAGTTAGACACCACCTGGCCCTGATTGGTGCATCTGAACAGGGAGCGGTGGATTTTTGCAAATCGCACTACAGGCTGTAGGTGGTGCCAGAGGAGCCAGATATTTTTTTTTAAATTACATGCCTCATGTTGTTCTACTGGAACATACGGTCAGTTTCAGCAAATATGACAGAAAGTTAGTTTTATAAGTCTTACCTACCGTACCTTTTTAATGATGTTCCAATTAGTGGGAACTTATCACATAAAGTCAGTGACTTGATCATTTCCTACTTTTACTACTTTCCTACTTGTATTCATCATACATCTTGAATTAATTCATTTAACCGTCAGGATTCTTGCATTAGTAAAACATAACTATTTGACTTAATGTAAAATGTTTCTAGATTTCACAGAAACTTTTGTTCACATATGGCTGATTTACAACTTATTAATGAGATTACATCAGCCTTGGATCACAAAGCTTTCCATTTAGTTAATGAAATTGTACTCACCAAACTAAGTTCCTTTGGGTTTTAATATTAAGCACTTCAATGGGTACTTCAGTAAGTAACAAAAATAGCAAACTCAATCAAAAGTGCTCTTTTCTCAAAGGAAACGTCTTGAGTGGGGTCCCACAGGGGTCAATCCTTGGCCCTCTTCTTTTTCTGATGAACTACCTAGCCTCTGTCTCCCAAACTGTATTGACAAACCCTGATTGGTTGGGTCCATTCATAGTGTTTCCTGCTTTACTAAACTGCTTCTCTTCTTTTTGCACAGGAGATACCTTATTGATACATGTATATAGTACTTCAGCTTTTATGTCTCTCCTTGCATTTAATCTGTGCTGTTGATGCTTTTACGTTTATGTGAAGATATAAAACTGACTTGTGTCGTAATGGAAATGTTAGTCCATCTTTTTTAAGACAATGTATTGACTATGTGTTGTAAGAGCCAGGTTTTAGTTATATTATTTTGAAAGGTCATTTACGGTAATTAGGGCACCTGGTGGGGTGGAGGAAGCAAAGTAATACCTGTTCACTTGTTTGGTTTGGTGAAGGGGAGAGGGGGTGATGAGGCAAGTCTTATTTTTGCTGAACTCTGTTTTTGCGCTGATTTTACGTATTTCTAATGTTTATGACTTTTGGACTCCATTTTGTATGGCAGTAATACAATTATGGGATGTATTGGATGCAGAACCTTGTTTGTGTTAATGCAAATAAATATACAAAATGCAGCTGGATCTGTGATCATTACCAGCAAGAGCATCTGGCAAGTTAAAGGTCCAATATGTAATATATGTACTGTAATAAATCCAAAAATGACACCAATGCCTCATCAGATATTAAGGAAACATGTTAAGCTGAAATACTATATTTTTTGACAACAATGCTAAAGTCAGTATTTTTTATTTTTGAAATTTACGTTCCGTGACGGAATTTATGTTACCGTATTTTCCGGACTATAAGTCGCTCCGGAGTATAAGTCGCATCAGTCAAAAAATGCGTCATGAAGAGGAAAAAAACATATATAAGTCGCATTTATTTAGAAATTTATTTCACAAAATCCAAGACTAAGAGCAGACATTTAATCTCGAAAGGCAAGCTATTCAACTACACGATAGCACACTCCACTCTCTCTCTCTCTCTCTCTCTCTGCACCGTTGACAGGCCTCTCCCGGCAGCACGTTGTCTCTGGACTCGTTCCTCCAGCTCTGGCCATCTTGCTTTCAGCGCACGATTAGCCGATTAGCTTTCTTTGTTTTCTTCGTTGCAGTGAGAGTCACCTTTTCGCCAGTCCCTCACAAGTTTCTCTCTCACTCCAAACTTTCTTTCTGCTGCTCGAGTACCGTTTTCGGCTGCATATTTTACTACCTGCAGTTTGAAATCTGCAGAATAGGATTTTCATTTCTTTCTCAGTTGTCTTTAGGAGCAGCATATAGCTGTCACAAGCCTAGAGCGCCCTCTCTCGGCTTTAGACGGTAATGTCTTCAGTATGAATTAACATTTAAAAACATGTTAAATTATATATATATATATTGATATATAAGTCACACCTGAGTATAAGTCGCAGGACCAGCCAAACTATGAAAAAAAAGTGCGACTTATAGTCCGGAAAATACGGTAATAGGTGCCTTCTGACCGGATAGTACTTGTACTTTTTAGAGGAAAAGTACACTTCTAAGCAGTTCTAAGAACTACTCTCCCCCAAAAAATTTTTTTCCGTTTGCATTCCCACTGGCCAAGTGGCCACAGGGACTGGTAGGAGGGGTAAGGGAGTGATGCAAGCACGGCAACGGTCTTTATAGCATCGTTACTAGACTTTAGCGCCACCTACAACAACAACAACAACAAAGGCGTACATGGCCAGCAGGGCCTGCACCTCCGCATCAGTCCACTTTTCAGAGTTCCGCATTCCGTCCATTTTCGTAGTAATTCACGTAATGTTTTGCTCAACACAGACGGGGCTTTATTACACTCGGAACAGACCCCGCCTCTCCCTGGTGTGTGTGTGTGTGTGTGTGTGTGTGTGTGTGTGTGTGTGTGTGTGTGTGTGTGTGTGTGTGTGTGTGTGTGTGTGTGTGTGTGTGTGTGTGTGTGTGTGTGTGTGTGGCGGCCAGTGAGCCGCAGGACACGCTTGTGGAGTTTAACTCTGAAAAGACAGTTAACCACAGGTTCCTGTTAATCTTATGATGGACATGTGTTGTAATATTTAAACAAACGAACCGTCAACGGCGAAATAAAAGCCTCTTATTTACGAGAGTTTTTCAAAGCAATAAAGCTACGGGGTTAAGTTTTGTTTTCAGACTCATATCCAGAAATGAGTTTATGATCACATGCATTAAGATTATGCATTACGGTTCTGTTTCATGCTTGAAAGCCAGTGCCAGACTGATATAAGTGCTTTCAAGTTGTTGTTTTTTTTAACAAAGGACAGTGGCTGCCTGTAGTTTGAAGTATTTTAAGTGATTATGAACATAACCAACTATTAAAGATTGAAAAAGGTTGCTGTTTAGGAGAATGTTCCAGGTAAGAAATGTTATCATAATACAATACACATGATCCAACTTCACACTGCATACTAAGCAGCCCTTTTTCCAAATAGTCTTACTTATATCTATTGCTGTTTTTCTCAAGACATCAGTCAAAATGATTTGGTGTTGTTGGTCTGTTTCTTAATTGTTATGGTTTTCATCAGCTAATCTAGTCACTTTGGAAAAGGACCAGCTACAGACCCGATGCAACCAACTGAGCAACAACTACAGCCAATTGCAGAAGAGCTATAACAACCTGAGCAACAGTTTCTGCCAGGAGACTAAATAACCGACACGGGGGAACATTACAGGTGAGAGATGTTTTAAAAGAAGCCCCTCTTATAAGTCTCATTAAATGATTTGAAATATGTTACTAAAACACAGGATGGAGGAGATTTCAGTGCAGTTGTTACTACAAATCTACTGAGATGAAAACCTGGACAGAGAGCAGGAGAGACTGTTAGAACAGAGGAGCAACTTTGATGATAACAAACTGTCTGTTATTTGCATGTCGTGTTTTTGTACATACTATACACTACTGCACTTGTTGCAGCTGGAAGTGTAGTCTGCCTCCGCACCCCGCACTGTGGGCTCATCTGAATAATCTGACATTGTCGACAACAGTGGGCCTGGTTCTGGCTCGAAGGACCATGAACAAATGTGTGCACAATGGCGCTACCCATGTACTAATAACTGGTTAATAGTGAATCCGGGTCCACTGAGGGGGGTCCGATAAGAACTAAACAAGTGTCACTTCTCAATTATCCTTCATGACCACTATCAAAACACACTAATTTCTCCAACAGCATGAAATGATATAAGTACAAATTAAATGTATACTATATAGCTAAGTTATGAATAAACCATAAACAATACATCCCAAATTAAATAGACAGCATTTAGTATATCTGTATATCTATAACCCTGCTAATTATTGGCATATATACAGTTAACATAGAAATGACAGTATTACCATGGGTATGCTGTCGCCTGCTGGTAGAGACAGTAAATTACAACTTGACCCACTTTCACTTAACTGCGGATCTTCGTGATCATCTGGCGGCCCCTGTAGCTGGCTCACAGTCACCTATTGGCGGCTTAACCACCGACGCTGGTAGCCGGTGTCCCGGAGCTCCGTAGCGGCTAAATACAACCAGCAGCTGCCGCTTGGTATTTATTGTTCTATCGCACTAAAGACAGTTCATGTTACAGAGCTTCACTAAGTTTAAAATACTTCTATTTTAGGTATATAATATAGGGTATATTAGTGAAGTAACATTGATCATTTTGAGGGGGAGGGATACATTTAGTCCCCAATGGGGATAAAAATAATTCTGCAGAGGCAGGGATATGTAGACCAGAAAGGGGGAAATCCCACCCTGTACTGCCGTACCTTCAGATGAATGGCGCCAGTACCCTGTGGTCAACGTTCACACGCCTGCTGGATGACTCACGTCTGCCGGTTGAAAATCAGCGACTTTCCGTCTTTAGAGTTTAGCTTAGCATTGTAACCATACACAACACTGGCTTGGATGCACCAACCTCCCCAGCTCCACCCTTTCTAAATATGGTCACTTCTAGCTCCAGAACGCCAAGATGGCGACAGCCAAAATGCAAACTCTTGGCTTCTAAACGGCAGTCCACACAACAACGGGTCACATTGTGTTGTTTCTTTGGGACATTTGGCCTGATGGTGGCAGTAATGGAAACATCAGGGTGTCACCACAATAATTCTTTTGGAATTGGGCCCTACAGTAGTGGAAGTCTGTTATTGTTAAAACATGGATTGGCAGACTGATGGTCCAATACATTGTTCCAAAGCAGGATATCCACATTAATTCATCAATTGTCAAATTTTAACTTCATGAAACATTAAAATGTTTCAGTTTAGGCAACAGACAGAACTGTGAAAGCAGCATTTCCTGTTGTGTCCAAACCGTTGAACTGCTGTGTGGCTCAGTGTGAATAAATGCAAGTTATACATTAGTTAAGAAGTTAAGAAAATACCAGGCTAGAGTCACAAGTTATGTATGTATGTGTGTGTGTGTGTGTGTGTGTGTGTGTGTGTGTGTGTGTGTGTGTGTGTGTGTGTGTGTGTGTGTGTGTTTGTGGGCGTGTTTGAGGTGTATGTGTGTGTTTGTGGTGTGTGTGTGTGTGTGTGTGTGTTTGTTTGTGGGCGTGTTTGAGGTGTATGTGTGTGTTTGTGGTGTGTGTGTGTGTGTCTGTGTGGTGTGTGTGTTGGTGTTGCATCAGCTGTTACTTCATTTATCTTACTTCCTTTTATGTTCTTTACTGGCAAAGAAACACTTGCATCAGTAGAGTTTTACAGAAGCAAAGTGACTGATCTACACAGCGCAGTAACCAGTAAGGGAAGTGAAGTGCAGGTACAGTTTAATTGTCTCAAGATGTCTGCAGATATTTATGCCAAACCAGATATGTCAAAGAAGGTGAGATACAACAGGAATGTGCAGGAAGACAAAGAAGAGTGGGAGGAGAGGGAGGTGGAAATATACGAGAGCGCAGACGCTATCGGGGATGATCACACTGATAATCAGCCACACGGAGGAGGTAAGTAAGAAGTTATGACAAGTCAATATCGTGAATAATCATGCTGATCTGTTTGTGTGTGGGTGTCCCTTTAAATTATCATTGACTGATGTGTAAACTCTACGTCTGCTCTCAGTTTAGTTTCTTACTCTCAGCTTTCAAAGCCCAATTTAACTGACAAGTGTCATTTCTGAGATGTGAGGAAGCATTAACTCCGGTAAAGACATGAAACCACAGGGATAACAGGGAAGTGCAGTGTGACAAAGTATTTAGAATATCCTTAGCAATGCAGAGTCAAATGAAGGAAGAGAGAGAGACTAAAGAGGAAGCAAAGTCACTATACTTTTGTTGTGAGTCAGTTGTGCCATTCAATGGCCCATTACAACTAAAACTTTCAGATGAGTTCACATTTGTTTTACTTTATTATAATTATTTACAAAAGAGTGGTTCACTGACTACATTTACATGCACTTAGTTGTTAGGCCCGGCTGATATCAGAGTCTTTGATAAGGTTTAAATGTAGCTGTGTTTCCTCTTTTCTTTTGGCCGAGCATCTCTACGACAGCCCTGCAAACTGTCGTCTGGTTGGTGTGTATACAGTAACCATAGCAACTCACAGAGCTGACCGTAAGCTGTAAACAGGAAAGAGGCTGTAAACTGTCAAAAACTGCAGTAAAGACCCAGATTGAGACGCAGATTCTGAATGCGCTGTATACATTTCCAAAGAATGCCTCTAAAACCCGAATAATACCAGAATATCCCACGTCTACGTCGGAAAGATTTTACATTTGGAAAAAGGCCTTATTGGGAATATCCAAACACAATATGCTGTTTACATGACCCACATCAAATTAGGAATATTGTCATATTCAGAATAATAGTGGAATATAAGTGTGCATGTAAACGTATTCGATGAATTGTTTAAAGGTGCTTTCACAAGGTGTGTTTCGGGGGGGGGGGAGTTGCTGCATTATTTTTCATTTGGCTCGGTTTGCGTTCACACTGCACTTTGTCAAACATTGGAAACAAATGTCACACGGTGGAAACTGTCGCTGGTCTGTTGGACAGAATATCTGAAACTCGCCAACACGTCTGCTCTTAGAAATAATGGAGCTGCACCACATTTCTAACGGCTTGGGTTTCTGGTTCTGCTTTAGTTTTTCTAATATTTTAGAAGAAGGCGACAATGTGAGCAGCTGACAGACAGCGAGTGAATGAGAGAGAGAGAGAAAAAGAGAGAGAGATGATAATGTGTTGTCACATAAGTTATGGATCTGAAAGTAATCCTCCCTTAAATCATATATAAGTCTGTAAATTGTGGGGAAGGTTGAAATGGAGACTAGTAAATGTTTTTTGGTTCACTTTCTATATCTGGGATGGATCGCGTTCTTACAAGCGAGTTCATCAACTGAGCTCTAGAGCACTCAGAAGCGAACCAAGACCCTCCTTTTCCCGAGTTCAAATGTTTGGTCCTCACCAAAGTCAGAATGAGTTTCGACACCGCTCCAAACCAACCTGAATACCAGACAAAATGCTCCAGGGTTCAGTTAAAACGGACCAATTTGCTCAGATTTGAAAGCAACCAAAAATGTGACTGAACACACTCAACCACAGATCAAAGCAATACAGCTACAGGGTTAAGGTTATTGTAACAGGGGAATGATAGGAACTATGATAACAAAGACTCATGTTGTTTTCCTATTAATGAACCTGCTCTCTGTGTGCTTTGCCACTTTAGGACCGCACACTGAGAGGCATCCTCCAGCCGTCCAAAGGAGGCCTTTCAGGGCTGCAGCACTCTGTCTGGCTGTGCTCTGCTTTCTGATGATAACTGGAATCATCATCCTTTCTACATACTGTAAGATAAAATACACCTCACAACTACTGAGCACCAAATACTGAACCAGTAAACAATGGTGTACTACAATCAGCTTCAGGCTTTGAAGGATAGGTTCAGGTTTTTACTGACATACCATATGCATGCTGAAATACTTATTGGTCGCTGACTTCATTCCTACTGTCCATGTTGCCTGTAAAGTGATCCCTTTCTAATATGGTTCCAATGTAAGAAACAGAGGGACAAAATCCACAGTCTTCATTCTGTTCAGCTGAAGCTTAACACAACATTTGACTACCGGACGTTTCCTTCTACCACAGCTCAGCAAGGAAATACTGTCGGCAGAAACAAAAAGAGGGCAAATTGTACTAAAGACATGTTCAGTTTGGGAAAGTCAGACTAATGAGGCCTCATAAAAGATTTGGCTGAATTAAAAAATTAATTTGTGCACATAAAGTGTGGTTTTTATGTCCCAAAATGTTTGTCTTTAATTTGAAGCAGAATTATTTGGTGGTGTTGGTCGGTTTCTTTGTTATGGTTGTTACCAGATAATCTAGTCGCTTTGGAGAAAGACCAGCTGCAGACCAGATACGACCAACTGAGCAGCAACTACAGCCAGATCCAGAGGGAAGTTTCTGGTAAGAAATGTTTCAAATCACCATAACACACATTATCCAACTTCACACTGTATATTAAGCATACATAATCTCAAACTGTCTTACTTTCATCTATTGCTGTTCATCTCAAGACATATCCTTTGAAAACAGTCAGTTAGGATGAAGTAAAACAGCTGAAGAACAGAATAAAAGATGAGAAAGTTTAAAAATATTTCTGTTATGGAAATGGAATGGAAATTGATTTATTTGAAACAGGGACAATGCACAAATAAACACTAAACTTATAATACAAGAGAATATGTCTTGGGCCAGGTTATAGCAACAATTGCTAATTTCCACCTGTAGTCCCTGGGCAGGTATGACACTTGTAAAAATAACAATTTTAAAAAGAAATTTTAACAGGACTATAGATGACGTGGTATCCATAGTAATTAAAAACAAGCAATGTAGCAAAAACAGGGACGCCAGCAGCCCACTCTCTCTCTCTCCCCCCCCCCCCCCCCAGCACACACACTCAAACAGAAGCAGCAGCTTAGGCCCATTAGAGTACAATCCAACTCTAGACTAACTCTATTCATACACAAACACACACACGCTCACATATACAATATCTTATAGATGTGTGCAAACTTGCTTACTCAACAACCAACTCTTTGTTAGGCATGAGAAAGTGTGGGAATTTGTACATAAGATATATTCCGTGGGAAGGCCATTCCACTGCCTCATGGCCACACATGAGAAAGAGGAACTCCCAAATTGGGATTTACGTTGTGGGATGCTACACTCCCCCCTTGTAACGCTTCAAGTAGTTTGCGCTGTTATTTCCATGTGTTACAAACTTTTTCAGAGGGGGAGCAGTAGCACTGTATATGATTTTATGTAGTAAAGACACATTTGAGTGTTATTAAATTATCAAAAACAAGTAGCTCATATTTGACAAGTAAATGACAGTGATGATAATAACGTGTGTTTTTGTTATGGCTCTTGAGGGAGTTTTTATACAATGATTCTAAGGGTTTTACATGCCTGAGACCAGGATGTAACGCAGTATAGAAGGTGGGGGGTGATCATTGCATTTAAGTATGTACTAGATGCTTCAGTGGTGAGAGCGTTTATATATCTAAAATGTACTAAATGAAATCTCAGTTTGTTGCACAAGTGTTAGAGACGGCCACTTACAAATGAGATGTAAAACCTGAGTGAAAGTATAGTTTAAAGTATTTACAGAGTAAACATCCTGACAGGGAAACATGACAGAGGCAAGAAAGATCTTTAAATAGTGAAACTACAACTCTTCTCAATCTGACATTTGTTTGACTTTAAGGGAAGTGGTGTCCTGACGGATGGAAGAGATTTGGATGCAGTTGTTATTTTAAATCTGAGGAGAAGAAATATTGGTCTGGAAGCAGAGAGTACTGTCAGAAGAGAGGAGCAGATCTGGTCGTCATAAACAACGAAGAGGAACACGTGAGTGTGTTTGTTTCTGAGTGATCTTAGAGAAAAAGAAATTCAATGGAAATATTTAAATATAAAATATAATATAAAACAATTTTAAATGTTTGAAAAAAAAACCTCATGAGCACTAACAGTGCAGTTCCTCATGCATTCTCTGTTTCTCGGCTGATTATAAATGTCTTTCTTCACTTTCCTCCGTTACTAATGTGTGTTTACTGTCATGCTGTTGAGTCCAGTCCTTAGTGTGTGGTGGACGTTTGTTGAGACTGATTGTCAAAGTGACAAAAACTAAAACTACAGTCTAACTGTCAAGATGTTTTATTTTTATTTTATTTGTTTAACCTTATTTATCCAGGTATGTCGATTGAGAACAATTTGTCATTTGCACTGACGACCTGTCACATTCACACCGTTACACATTCATACCTGGAAGCTGCCCAGTACAACCACAGTCTGATCTGATCACATTCATACTGGAAGCTGCCCAGTACTACCACAGTCTGATCTGATCACATTCATACCTAGAAGCTGCCCAGTACCACCACAGTCTGATCTGATCACATTCATACCTGGAAGCTGCCCAGTACTACCACAGTCTGATCTGACCACATTCATACCTGGAAGCTGCCCAGTACTACCACCGTCTGATCTGACCATGTTCATACCTGGAAGCTGCCCAGTACTACCACAGTCTGATCTGCTGGCCACTGAGCAGCTCCACTGGAGCGGTTGGGGTTAAGGGCCTTGCTCAAGGGTCCCAAGCTCGCTTCTCTAACTTCTACGCCACCACTGCCCCCCCCCCCCCCCCCCCCCTGTTCCATGTTGTTTGTTTGGTTCTATTGAAACTACAGTATGGTTGGTTATTTCTGTATAATTAGTGTTTCTGATTCATGGGGGATTTTTTTCTTGCAATACATTTTCTCTTTCCTTCAGCTGTAGTCACAATATGGCTTTACTACAACAGAAATGCTGAACTGTGAACAGAAAGATGATTGTTGTCTCTTGTCCACTTCTAGAAGTTTGTCACTGAGCTGAGTAAGGATGAAGAGTCCTGGATTGGTCTATGGGAAGAACAGAGACGAGGAGAATGGAAATGGGTCGACGGATCACCGCTGACAGAAACGTGAGACATTTTAAAGGTTTTTGTTTCCATCACAATTCCATCAAAATCACTGTTTGTCACTAAAATAAGTGTTTTAAATAGAAGGATGCTGAGTTAAAGCTGTTTTTTTCCAATTAGTGTTAGAGAGAGAGAGAGAGAGGGAGGGAGGGAGAGACGGAGGGATGGAGGGAGAGAGAGAGAGACTGAAACGTGTGGTATACTTGCCGCAGCCGACCTGTCACGCGCCAATGTGACGTCATAGGAGCGGCGTAACTATTTATACTCACTGTTCTCCTGAACAGAGGTGGCGCTAATGAGGAAAGGCCACCGACTTTGCTATTTTCTACCGACTAGAAGAAAAAGGTAAACAATGGCAGAACTGGCAGCAGCATTGATGTCAATGTCTGCACAACGATTCCATGAACTACTTGGTCGGATCAAGCCTTTCATTCACCGTAAAAGAACTCCTCTTAACCCAGTAAGTTTACAAGAGAGACTTGCAGTCACTCTGAGAGTCCTGGCATCCGGTTGCCCTCGAACTCGTCCATGCTTCCTGTTTCCACTTTGTCGTGCGCCGCTCAAAAAAAAATAGATTTTAAGTGCGCGACTTGCACTTAAAATCCTGGCGCGCCAGCGAGGTCTACGTCATTTTGACGTCACATTGGCGCGCGACAGGTCGTCTGCGGCAACTGTAAACAGGGCAGAGAGAGAGAGAGAGAGAGAGAGAGAGAGAGAGAGAGAGAGAGAGACCACCACACACTTCTAGTGAGTCATAAGTGATGATTGAGAGGATTACTTTTGTATGAGTCTATACATAGTTTTTAGGGAAATGCTGTATAGTAGACCTTTTAAATAAACAGGAGCATCAGTCCCATGGATGACGTATGAAGATGAAGCTGGAGAGACGGGGAGCAGAGTCAGCTTTCAAACCGTTTTGTGCCAACAGAGGAGCTGCAACAAAAAGTCTCCGTGTAAACATTATAAATGTATAGTGAAGTCTTAAACCATAACAATTTAATATTTGTTTAACTTCCACAGGCCTGAAAAGCTAGTGTAGTTTAATGTGTGTGACTGAATCAAAATGTAAAGTCTATAGGACCGGCTGCTGGGCTTTTAAAAACAGACACTAGCTGCAGAAAACAAAGAAAGGGCGCCATCTTTGTTAGATATCAGAAAAGCTGTGATAGCTTGTTTTTTGGGGATGATTCCTGTCAGTAAAAACCTTCAATGACTGAGAACAGAGATGTGGGAGTACTGGACAAGGGTTCATTCTGTCACTGGCAGTCGTTACAGATTACATTGATCTACAAAGCTGAATCTTAAATGAGTTATTGAACTAAGTGTATTAATAACAGATAATATAAATATGTTAAGTGAAATTCAACAGTTTATTTTAAATGAATACCAATCAGGAGTTTCAGCCCTGTTTAATAAAAGGCCATTTTATTTCTCTGACAGGTTCTGGGCATCAGGACTGCCTCACAATGACGGTTACTTTAATGCTGCAGTATGCTGCAATCAACAAGGAAATTGGACACAAAGTTCTTATAATGGTTACCATAAGAAGTGGATCTGTGAGAAATAGATTGTCTGAACTCTGTGATGACAGAGGGGTGTGTAGTGTTGGGATCAGCTTTGACAAATCAGACTGACATTTTGCTCAGTAGTTTATTCTGTGTTGCTAAATAACCTGGATTACAGAGATATCGTCCCTCTGCCCTTCATAGTGCACAATCTGGTTAGAAGTCATGAGCACTTCCTCTGTGGTCCTACAGGATTATAATAGTAAAAGCAAATAAAAACATGGAATTGCAGGTTGTCAGCTTTAAGAACATTTTACACGCCACCCAAAATAAAACCCCTTCCTAACTCATCCCTGCAACTATCAAATCATATAATTCATTTCTTATTCTGCAGCTGGTATTCATGTATCTGTATCTTATTCCATTGTAGCCTGTTCTTATTTTTTTTTTCTTTCATGAAAGTTTTTAACTCTTTAATGTTTTATGTAAAGCGTTTTGTTTGCCTTGTTGCTGAAATGTGCTATAGAAATAAAGTTGCTTTTCCCTACAACCTGCAGCCTGTCAGTCAGTCACCAGGGCATAGAGAACTCTGTTGGGCCTGTCTGTTTCAGAGGAAGTGTAACGCTAACCGCACTATAGCTGCTTTCGACCCGTTCTCACTCCCAACTCATCAAATACGGACGCTTGGTCAGATACGACGCAATAAGCATCCTTCAGCGTCTGTATGGAACGCACCGGGCAGAGCAGCAGCTCTGCAGCGCTGTAAGATGGCGTAGTATTAAGAGAGACAACAGTAGAGAGTAGTATGAAAGCCCAAAATGCCACGTAGGGTGGGAGGTCGGGGGGGTGGATGGGTCAAATATAACAGGACTTCCTCCAGGAGACCGGGGTTCATGTCCCACTCTTGTCCCGCGTGTCACTGAAACGTACATTTCATAACCCCACCCACCATCTTTTCCTAACGGTAAAGATCCATATGTCCGACACAACTGAAGCATTGTGTTGCGACGTCATACATTCATGGTTGATGCTCCACGCCCCTGACCGGCAGCTGATTGGACGAACGCGTGTCGTGGGTTTGGCTTCTCGAGAATTTCAACAGACTGTCATGGCGGCTCGTTGAGAATACAATCTCGTATTTTACGAAAATAGTTCACTGAAACGTGTTTCTGAAAACATTTTAAGCGAGAAATAGGCCATGCAGTTGTTGAATCTGTCTTTATTTCAGATCGACAAAGGTCAGTTTAAAAGATTTTCGTCTACTTCTACTGGATAGTCGCGTCGTGTCCAACGGATTCATTTGCATAAAGATGGGCATCGGCCAGCTTTTGGATGCGCAGCATTTTTTCAAATGCAGCGCCACCTTCCCGGAATGCATTGCGTGCACGTTGAAGTCGCTTGACGTCACCCATAAGAATGAAGTGGAGCGCGGCGCGACAGAAGCGTCGCACGGTCATATGGATCTCTACCGTAACCCTAACTGTCCCGTTCTTGTCCCGCGTGTCAGTTAAATGTACGCCCCGACCCAAAGTGTCAAAAAGTGACGGCAACACTCCCGACCAAGCACGAGACTTTTAGCGTCCATAAGAAACGCCAAAGACACCTGACCAAGCGTCTGTATATGACACGATGGGAGTGAGAATGTGTTGTTATATTATATTGCAGCGGACGCTGTCTGCGTGGCATTTTGAAAAGTGTAACCACACCTTGGACGGCTTTATTGGCATTAACGTGACTCACTGCGACTTGAACAAGCTACAGAGACGACGTAGTTTGCTCCATCTGCTCCACAGCTCTGTGTGTGTGTGTGTCTGTGTGTGTGACCCGCTATCTGTGAAATATGCAGAGAGGAATAAGGAGATTGCTTGAGTATGAGCTCTCAGGTACCGAAATTTGGCACGATTGATATTATGTGAATTGGTCCCCGGTAGTACCGGCCTAATCCGGTTGGTACCCTAAAAAGTACAGAGTTTCGGTGCCCAACTTTTAAAAATGTTGACGTGTAATGTAATCTGGTAATTTAAAGACATGTTCAAAATCAGCATTCTGTCTCTGGGGCAGTCAGTTGAGAAATTAACTAAGAATAAATAAAATAAGACTAAAAATGGACAACAAGGCCACATCAACAATAACTGTAACAGTATACAGCACCAATACAAGATTAATACATGAAGAATTCACGAAGGGAACACATTATACATTATTTACTAGTTGTCAGGGAGCTCAGAGGACTCAAAAGCACGACTCAGTGGCAGAGGTTAAGAGGTAATGAAGTTAATTGTACAAAGTACAATCTCAGGCGAAGGTATCAAAAACAGGAGGCAAAAGATGTGGTCGTAAAACGGGCTATAGGTTTAGAAATCATTGGGATTTGGACCCCAGTAGTACCGGCCTAATCTGGTTGGTACCCTAAAAAGTACAGAGTTTTGGTACCCAACCCCACCCTAAACCCAACAAGGGTTGAAGGCGTTTCAGAGGTACTGCAGTGACTCTGGGAGGGTTTTATCTCCTGGTATTGGCTGGACAAACCCTGTCAGGAATTACAAATGGTGAAATCTTGAGTCCCTCTTTGTTTTTGTAATGTCATGTATAAGGCTTAGATAATATAGTAAAATGTACATTTATTATATTAAAACTTTTTTCAGAGCTCTGAAAATGTAATAAAGTATTTGTCTTTCTTCCAAACTGTATTTTAATCATTAATCTTTTTTGTGTGTATTTCTGATGAAGTCTTGAACACGTTCGGACTTTTATTTTGAATCTCAGCAACTAGAACACTTCCGGACCTTTATTTTGAAGCTCAGCAACCAATCTGCACCGGAAGCTGTAGTATTCACTGCGGCTAACTTAACACTTTGAACAAGATGGCGTCTAGCAGAAAGGTGTGTTAGCAGAGTGTCTTTGTTGTGTTAGAAAGAGGTAAAATGAGTAAAGTCCAGATGCTGAGAGCGTTGGTGGAGCAGCGACTAACTGCGGCTGCTGAAGAGATATTTGGGCTGTTTGAAAGAACGATAGCAGAGTACGAGGAGGAACTTTGTCGTTCAAAAGAGGAGAACGAGCGACAACGGGAGCTACTGGACGCTGTTTCCAACCCTCAGCTCCGGTTACACAGAGCAGGTTTGGTCCCTTTACTTCTAGAAACTCAGGGTGTTTGTATTTGATTAAACATTGTAAAGAACTGACAGGTAGATTTGTTATTATTAATATTAATGTGTGTCCTCCAGTCTGTTGGTCAGTTACCATCATGGCTGATTTCAAACCTGAAGTTGATCTCTGCATGCTGAGCAGCCTTTTATTACGGCTTGTTACTGTTCTTCATGGTTGAACGGTGCAAGAAGATGGCTCGGGTCTGTGTTGCTTGGCTGTGTTTTGATGCTTGCATGGCTTCTTATTCTGTTGTGTAACTGTGCTAATGTCTTGCTGCTTCCTGTAGCTCTGCATGGCTTACTGAGAAAGCTTATTTGTTGCTCTAGCTGACGACGCTGAAGTTGGCAGCCGATTCGCAGCTTCCGATTCGGCAGTTAAGGGGAAATTTAAGGGGAACTTAAATTATTAATTATGTCTAAAACACACTTTTAGATTTGTGAAAGCCTTATTGTCTTTATGAGAAAACAATAAAGGGGGATTTCACCGTTTTTTCATATGTAGACCACATTGGACCAGGTCCAGATCTAAAACCACAATAGCTAGGCTTGTCAAATCTGGACTGCATTATCCCAGAGAGTCTAAGAAGTCTTAAAAACACAGTTTGAGATTTGTGAAAGCTTTATTCTATTTGTGAAAATGCAATAAAGGGAGATTTTACAGCTTTTTTCACACGTAGACCACATTGGACCAGGTCCAGATCCAAAACCACTACACCTAAACTTGTCAAAACTGGACAATAATTAACCCAGAGAGGCTAAAGAGTCTTATAAACAGATTTCAGATTAGTAATGCTTTTATTTTATTGCCACAGCATGGCCTTTGCTAATTGACATTTAACGTAGAAGTCCTTGTCTCTCTGTCATTTCTTATACCCATGAGCAGGTCTTCCTTCTCACTTCAAAAGAAAAGTAGAAAAAGTTATTTTTACCCTTTGGAAATCAATCAAAATATCTTCATAGAATTACCAATGGTTTAATTTACTCTTCAAATCCTTCTCCTTCAACGTAAGTGTTGTTCTCTCACCTTTCCTCCATCTGGCCCTGTTCAACCTCTCTTACTGCTTCTGCCAATGTCATCCTCCTCACCTTAGCCAAAGCTTGCACTGTGGCCTGTGTTAGAGGCAACATCATTAGACATTAGTGTGCTTGGTTTTCATTTTATCTATAAATGAAGACATTTTTATGAAAAGCTTTTTTTAGTTCTTATTCACAGTTATGAAATCTATGAAGATATTTTGATTGATTTCCAAAGGGTAAAATTAACTTTTTCTACTTTTCTTTTGAAGTGAGAAGGAAGACCTGCTCATGGGTATAAGAAATGACATGGAGAGACGAGGACTTCTACGTTGAATGTCAATTAGCAAAGGCCATGCTGTGGCAATAAAATAAAAGCATTACTAATCTGAAATCTGTTTTTAAGACTCTTTAGCCTCTCTGGGTTAATTCTTGTCCAGTTTTGACAAGTTTAGGTGTAGTGGTTTTGGATCTGGACCTGGTCCAATGTGGTCTACGTGTGAAATAAACAGTAAAATCTCCCTCTATTGCATTTTCACAAATAGAATAAAGCTTTCACAAATCTCAAACGGTGTTTTTAAGACTCCTTAGACTCTCTGGGATAATGTAGTCCAGATTTGACAAGCCTAGCTATTGTGGTTTTAGATCTGGTCCAATGTGGTCTACATATGAAAAAAACGGTGAAATCCCCCTTTATTGTTATTTCATAAAGACAATAAGGCTTTCACAAATCTAAGTGTGTTTTAGACATAATTAATAATTTACCTTAATGACTAACACTCATTCAATACAGTAAGAGGTTCAAAAAACGGAGGATCAGTCACTATAAATTGTGTTTCCCTGCTGAATCAGACAGTTTTAAGTTCCCCTTAAATTTCCCCTTAACTGCCGAATCGGAAGCTGCGAATCGGATGCCAACTTCAGCGTCGTCTCTAGCTGTCTGTATGGTGTCTTGTTGACTTCCTTCTGTATATATAACCTGTACTAATGTCTTGTTTCCTGTTGCTGTGGTCTAAAATAATCTGGCCAAAGGAATACAGTTGGAAATTAGCCGGCTGGCTAACACTGGCACATTGTGTAAAGGATCCAAACAGTTGTGTGTTTAATGATCTAATAATTTCCGCTGGACTTGTCGGCCATTATATTGGTACCTCAACATTTGGACTAAAGTACAGTACTGGAGTAAATGTACTCATTTACATTTCACCGCTGATGCTGAATAATGAGAAAAAGAGAGACATCAGGAGATATAGTAGGCCTGCACCATATTGGGAAAAACTGGCATTGCGATGTATTGTTTTTCCTGCTATATGAAAAAAGACAAAGTTTTACAAGATGACATAAATAGCTCTATTTGGAAATAACAAATCATTCTCGACTACTGGGGTGATGTTGTAGGGGAGTGCATGTACATAGAAACTAAAAATGGAGAAGGAACTTCTCTAATGTGAAGCATTCTTTGTTGAACTTTAAGACTGTACAAACACCAGAGCAAGAGAGCGCTGTGACTACTCTTCTGAAGTGATTTTGGAGAGGGACGTTAGGTAGTTAAATACGCTGGTTGACTGACATGACACCACTGTATTCATATAATACTATCAATCCAGACTTAATATGATATTAAAAACGTATGCATGTTGCTTCCTCTAAATTTCAGGTTGTGGTCGACTAGCGGGGCCTGCTTTGGTTGTTTGATAAATTAATCAACATTGATTGTGATTGGTGGTTGGCTGTCACACTAACAACAAACTGTGTATCCCAGAAGACTTAAATCAGTGTAAATGACGCTGTATCAGACACAGACTGCTGTTGTAGATTAGTGTTACGTTTCCAGCGTACGGCTCAGAACCGTAACGTTAGTTGGGACGGACGCCTTGTTTTTTTAGGCTAACTATTAGGCCTGTTGCGATGGTCAATAAATCAATTAATCGCATGATAAATAAAAATGAGCTCAATAATTTTTCCGGCCGCGATAATTTCCATTTGCATGCTTGTTTGTTTTCCTCTGCCGCCACAGTATCAGAAATAGGGCAGACGCACAACAGGGTTTCCGCTACGTACACCGCGCACCACCGCTCCTTCAGCTGTTTATGAAAAGTCGTAGCGCCGTCTGCTCTACTGAACTCAAGCGAACTGTCATCCGCTCTCTCTCCCCTTTAAGCGTGTTTTACAGTAACCGCAGCCAAGCTGGAGCGTACAAATGTGACGTCATGAAATCGCCGTGACTATTTATACCCGCGGTGGTGCTCGCGACACTAGTTGCAGTCTTCTCACATAGGTGGCGCTAATGAGGAAAGGCTACCGACGTTGCTCTTTTTACAGACTAGAAGAAGAAGAAGAAAAAAGTAAACGACGGCAGAACTGGCAGCAGCATTGCCGTCAATGCTTCGATTTGATTGGATGAGCTACTTGGTTGGATCAAGCCTTTCATTCACCATAAAATAACTCATCTTAACCCACTAAGTTTACAAGAGAGACTTGCAGTCACTGTGAGAGTCCTGGCATCCGGTTGTCGGCGAACCCGTTTGTTTCCGTTTTGTCGCGCGCCGCTGAAAAAAAAAAGCTGTGCGCGACAGCTGGTCGCGCGCCATAAATCGGACGCGCCGGCAGGATATTGCGCCATTTTGACGTCACGATGGCGCGTGCTACCTTGGATGCGTCTAGTATAATTCACGTTTTAGGGTGAGCAACTTGAACAGTGACAGGACGTCATCACTCGCCAAGTCATGGCAACCAAATAAACAACAAGGCGAGTACTACTTGTCACTCAATTTTAGGCAAAGTGACAAACGGTGACGAAATCCGCGACATGAAATCCGCACTCACGTGTGTCCCGTGAAATATGACCGCTACAGTTTATTGGAAAATAGCACTGTGGACACTGAAGTTGATGAATTTACTGTTTATCAGACCCCACATGAGACCAGAAGCTAACGTTAGCTAATGTTGACGGTCCCTCTGCCTCTGACTCCCGTTGCAGGAGAACGCTGTATTCCTCCGACACGCATTAGTAGGGGTGGAACGGTACACTGAAGTCACGGTTCGGTTCATACCTCGGTTCAGACATCACGGTTTGGTACAATGGAGGGAAAAGCAAAACAAAAATGCAGAAGGCAATTTTTTTTATTGTGCATGTTTCAGGCTGTACCACCTAGTGTCATCCAGTCTGTCCCCTGAGCTAGCTGTCTCAGGCTGTACCACCTAGTGTCATACAGTCTGTCCCCTGAGCTAGCTGTCTCAGGCTGTACCACCTAGTGTCCTCCAGTCTGTCCCCTGAGCTAGCTGTCTCAGGCTGTACCACCTAGTGTCATCCAGTCTGTCCCCTGAGCTAGCTGTCTCAGGCTGTACCACCTAGTGTCCTCCAGTCTGTCCCCTGAGCTAGCTGTCTCAGGCTGTACCACCTAGTGTCCTCCAGTCTGTCCCCTGAGCTAGCTGTCTCAGGCTGTACCACCTAGTGTCGTCCAGTCTCTCCCCTGAGCTAGCTGTCTCAGGCTGTACCACCTAGTGTCATCCAGTCTGTCCCCTGAGCTAGCTGTCTCAGGCTGTACCACCTAGTGTCCTCCAGTCTGTCCCCTGAGCTAGCTGTCTCAGGCTGTACCACCTAGTGTCCTCCAGTCTGTCCCCTGAGCTAGCTGTCTCAGGCTGTACCACCTAGTGTCCTCCAGTCTGTCCCCTGAGCTAGCTGTCTCAGGCTGTACCACCTAGTGTCATACAGTCTGTCCCCTGAGCTAGCTGTCTCAGGCTGTACCACCTAGTGTCCTCCAGTCTGTCCCCTGAGCTAGCTGTCTCAGGCTGTACCACCTAGTGTCATCCAGTCTGTCCCCTGAGCTAGCTGTCTCAGGCTGTACCACCTAGTGTCCTCCAGTCTGTCCCCTGAGCTAGCTGTCTCAGGCTGTACCACCTAGTGTCCTCCAGTCTGTCCCCTGAGCTAGCTGTCTCAGGCTGTACCACCTAGTGTCGTCCAGTCTCTCCCCTGAGCTAGCTGTCTCAGGCTGTACCACCTAGTGTCATACAGTCTGTCCCCTGAGCTAGCTGTCTCAGGCTGTACCACCTAGTGTCATCCAGTCTGTCCCCTGAGCTAGCTGTCTCAGGCTGTACCACCTAGTGTCCTCCAGTCTGTCCCCTGAGCTAGCTGTCTCAGGCTGTACCACCTAGTGTCCTCCAGTCTGTCCCCTGAGCTAGCTGTCTCAGGCTGTACCACCTAGTGTCGTCCAGTCTCTCCCCTGAGCTAGCTGTCTCAGGCTGTACCACCTAGTGTCCTCCAGTCTGTCCCCTGAGCTAGCTGTCTCAGGCTGTACCACCTAGTGTCCTCCAGTCTGTCCCCTGAGCTAGCTGTCTCAGGCTGTACCACCTAGTGTCCTCCAGTCTCTCCCCTGAGCTAGCTGTCTCAGGCTGTACCACCTAGTGTCCTCCAGTCTGTCCCCTGAGCTAGCTGTCTCTAGCTGTACCACCTAGATTTCCCACCGTGGTCAGAAAGAACAGGGGAGACACTTTGTTTCTCTCAATATGACTCGAGAGTCACTACTCACTCTCAAGATAATCACCATCACTCTCTCACACACACACACACACACACACATGCTGTCCTGCTATTCTCTTGAAGAGATCGACACACACACACCAGCGCACAAGTATAAACTTCAGGCCATTTACGTAAGCTATTTTCCTTGCCCCACACTGATGCAAAAATACATTTGCCAGTGATTATCTTAACTGCATATTACTCCAGTGATGAAATAAATACATGTCATAGCCATTTTAACTTTTATGTCAATAGGCTACTTAAAGGAGAATTCCGGTCGATTTCAACACGTAGCTCTGTTGTTTGTAAATTTGGATTGCTGTTAGTAGCGAGAAAAACGAAAATAATCTGTGTTGCCTACACCGAGTTATGCTCCTGCTAGATCTCTCACCCATGCGGCTGAAATGGGGCAGGTTGTAAACACTACCTTATTTAATCCTTAAATTCATAAATATTTTTGTTGTATCTCTTTTCGGTGTTGTAGGCCTAGTTTTTAGACGGTCCCTAAGCACTCGTTTTACTGCTGTGTCACCGCCAGCTGCTCGTAGAGACCAATGTTATTTCTCCAGGTTAGAGGACGGCTCGTTTTGATGAAAATGTGTTTATTGCTCGTTGTTTACCTTACTACGGTAGGAAAGATGCATTTTTTTTATTTTAATAACGTTTCGCTATAGAGTAATTGATTCCGGAAGTTTGAATCTGTGAATATCTTTCTAACTTTACCGAAGTTGCGAACATTACGTGAGAGAGATTACTGTGTTTTCAGCAAACTATTTGATGAGGACAACATCACCAAAAAGAGCAACAAGTGCCGGCATTACTGTGGACATAACCACGGCAATTTGTGACCATCGTTTTTTGGTGGAAAAAATATGTTTTGGAATATTGGATTGTATGAGTTCGACAGTCGACTTGTGTGGACTTCAACAGAGGTATGTGCACTGGCTGAATTAGAACAACTTTTATGCATTTCTTTCACAACTACTGCAGTCAGATTCACTGTGTTCACTCCGAAGGAATCACTGCACATGGTTAGGCACTTGAAATGACATCTTGAACATGTTAAGAGGCTAAAAACACGTTTAAAACCTGCCACGTTTCAGCCGCCTGGGTGAGAAATCTAGCAGGAGGATAACTCGGTGTAGGCAACACCGATTATTTTTATCGCTACTGACAGCACTCCGCGACCAAAAACTACAGAGCTACGTGTTGAAATCGACCGGAATTCTCCTTTAAATAAAAATACTGTTTCTCCAAAGTTCAGTTAAAAAAATCTTTAGAACAATATGCAAATGAATCGTTAGATTAATCGATGACAAAAATAATTGTTAGGAGCAGCCCCAAATGGTTCCATTTTGTAGCTGTTTTAGCAAGCTGACCTTAAGGTATGCTATGCTACTTTGTATCAGTTTGTTAGAGTAAATGTGTAAGTTTTCATATCTATGACGATACAAACTACCTCTCATTATTATTGGTTTGAGTGGTGGTCAGTAATGTGTTTGTTTCATTCTGTTTCCTGCAGATGTTCAGCAGCTGTCTGTGGTTAAAGAAGAGGTTCCCCATGAGCAGCAGGAGTGTAGCTCCAGTGTGGACCAGCAGGAGCCAGAGCCCCCCCCACACATTAAAGAGGAACAGGAGGAACTGAAAAGCAGTCAGGAGGGAGAGCAGCTTCAAGGGCTGGAGGAGGCTGATATCACCAAGTTCCCATTCACTCCTGTCCCTGTGAAGAGTGAAGATGATGAAGAGAAAGCTCAGTCCTCACAGCTTCATCACAGACAAACTCAACACATGGAAACAGAAGCTGATGGAGAGGACTGTGGAGGACCAGAACCAGCCAGGAACTCACATCCACTTTTACAACCAGAGACTGAAGACCAGACTGGAGACTCTTCTGATCCTGAGACTGATGACAGTGCTGATTGGAAGGAGACCAGAGAACCTCAGTCAGCTTTAAACTCTCTGAAACATGATTCAAGATGTAAGAAAACATTCAGCTGCTCTGAGTGTGGGAGGAGATTTGGCACCAGGAGACATCTGTATAATCACATGAGAATCCACCCAAGAGAGAAAAAATACAGCTGCAGTGTTTGTAACAAGAGATTTTTATGGCGTCAACAGGTCAGAAGACATAAATGCGTCAAGCTTCAGTCGTCACAGCTTCATCAGAATCAAACGGAGGAGAAGAGAGAGGCAGAGCCTCCAGCCAGCAGAGAAACTCAACACATGGAAACAGAAGCTGATGGAGAGGACTGTGGAGGACCAGAACCAGCCAGGAACTCACATCCACTTTTACAACCAGAGACTGAAGACCAGACTGGAGTCTCTTCTGAACCTGAGACTGATGACAGTGCTGATTGGAAGGAGACCAGAGAACCTCAGTCAGCTTTAAACTCTCTGAAACATGATTCAACATGTAAGAAAATATTCAACTGCTCTGAGTGTGGGAAAGTATTTGGCACCAAGGCACACCTGAAGACACACATGAGAACTCACACAGGAGAAAAGCCATTCATCTGCTCAGTGTGTAGGAAATCTTTTACACAAAGTGGAGATTTACAGAGACACAAAAGAATCCACACAGGAGAGAAAACGTTCAGCTGCTCTGAGTGTGGGAGAAGATTTGTCCAAAGGGGACATCTGAAGAGACACGTGATAACTCACACAGGAGAAAAATCTTTCAGCTGCTCAGATTGTGAGCAAAAATTTGGCTGCAAGACACATCTGAAGACTCACATGAGAATCCACACAGGAGAGAAACCTTTCAGCTGCTCAGTCTGTAAGAAATCTTTTAGACAGAGTGGCAATTTAAAATCTCACATGAATCAACACACAGGAGAGAAAACGTTCAGCTGCTCTGAGTGTGGGAAAAGATTTAGTCAAAAATCAAATCTGAAGAGTCACATGAGAACTCATACAGGAGAGAAACCTTTTAGTTGCTCAGTCTGTAAGAAATCATTTACACAGCGCAGCAATTTAAAATATCACATGAAACAACACGCAGGAGAAGAACCGTCTACTTCCTGTGTTAACGTCTAACCGCTGACCCGTTGTCACTGGGTCTAACTGTCCCTCATCTTCTCTGCCAATGCCAAACAGCTTCTTATCCCCCGCGAGTGTCTTTATAATCTATCTTTTCAATAAACTGTCTGTAAACTTACAAAGTTCTCAATGCTTTGGTTAACATTTAGGGACCCTACATTTTTATGCATTATGCTACCGTTGAAGTTTGGTGTAATTTTGAGCCTTTTTAGTGGTACAAAATAGTGATTTGTTTTTACTTTCCCTGTGCCCCCAATACTAGCGTTGTAAGCTAATCAGCGTTCCGCGCTAGCTTCTTTCAAGCTACAAACACATTCGATTAGCATGAAAACATGTCCCAGAGAACGACAGAGTGGGTACACATCTGTTAATAACCCCTAAGTTCATTTTGCGCTGGAATTGTCCTTTAAGTGTTAGTTAAGGTGCATATGTTCTCAACTTTACAATAAGGATACCAAAGAGCATAACTTTTTAGTTATGGTTTAGTAATGCTTATTCAGTATTGTTATACATTAATTAAGTGTCAGTTAAGGTGTGTATGTTGTCAACTTTACAATAAGGCTAATAAAGATCATTAACAACTGTTTAATTATGGTTTAGTGGTGCGTATTCATTATTGTTATCAAGTGTTAGTTAAGGTGCATATGTTCTCAACTTTACAATAAGGATACCAAAGAGCATTAATAACTGTTTAGATATGGTTTAGTAATGCTGATTCATTATTATTACAAGTTAATCGAGTGACCAGTTATGGTTAAGTAATGATTATATAGCATGGATAATAATTTATATAAGTTGGGCTTCAAGTTAATCAATCAATACCATAGTTAACATTAACAATATTTGTAAATGATAGACACTTTAGTTAGCTGTTATTAATAATTAGTTAAGGCTTGTTACTGCATTAACTAACGGTGAAATAGACACCTTAGTTAACGGTTATTAACAGTTAGTCAAGGCTTAATATTGCATTTACTAATGGTAAAATAGACACCGTAGTTAACTGTGATTGACAGTTACTTAAGGCATTAACTAAAGGTAAATAATGCATCAATTAATACCTTAGTTAACATGAGCATTGTTAATAAATGTTTATTAGACACCTTATTCAACTGTTAACTGTTAGTTAATACTTATTAATGCATTAACTAATTGCATTAGTTAATGCTAAAGCTAATTAATATACCCTTATTGTAAAGTATTACCAAATAATTCTATGTAGACCAGAAAGGGGGAAAATCCCACCCTGTACTGCCGCACATTAAGATGAATGGTAAGGGTTCTTGTCCCGCGGGTCAGTTGAATGTACGTCCCGACCCAGTGTGTCAAAAAGTGACGGCAACACTCTTAGACTTTTAGCGTCAATAACAAACGCCAAAGAGACCTGACCAAGCGTCTGTATTTGACGCGATGGGAGTGAAAATGTGTTGTTATATTATATTGCAGCGGATGCTGTCTGCGTGGCGTTTTGAAAAGTGTAACCACACTTGGGACGGCTTTATTGGCATTAACGTGACTCTCTGCGACTTGAACAAGCTGCAGAGACGACGTAGTTTGCTTCATCTGCGCCACAGCTCTGTGTGTGTGTGTCAGAGCTGAGCCCCGCTATCTGTGAAATATGCTGAGAGGAATAAGGAGATTGCGTGCGCAATTATGAGCTCTCAGGCACCAAGATTTGGCACCATTGATATTATGTGAAGTGGTCCCTGGTAGTACCGGCCTAATCCGATTGGTACCCTAAAAAGTATAGAGTTTCGGTACCCAACCCCACCCTAAACCCAACAAGGGTTGAAGGCGTTTCAGAGGTACTGCAGTGACTCTGGGCGGGTTTTATCTCCTGGTATTGGCTGGACAAACCCTGTCAGGAATTACAAATGGTGAAATCTTGAGTCCCTCTTTGTTTTTGTAATGTCATGTGTAAGGCTTAGATAATATAGTAAAATGTACATTTATTATATTAAAAACGTTTTTCAGAGCTCTGAACATTTTGGAACAGTATTTGTCTTTCTTCCAAAGTGTATTTTAATCATTAATCTTCTTTGTGTGTATTTCTGAAGAAATCTTGAACACTTACGGAATTTTACTTTGAAACTCAGCAACTAATCTGTCCCGGAAGCTGTAGTCTTCACTGCGGCTAACTTCACACTTTGAACAAGATGGCGTCTAGCAGAAAGGTGTGTTAGCAGAGTCCCTTTGTTGTGTTGAGAAAGAGGTAAAATGTGTAAAGTCCAGATGCTGAGAGCGTTGGTGGAGCAGCGACTAACTGCGGCTGCTGAAGAGATATTTGGGCTGTTTGAAAGAACGATAGCAGAGTACGAGGAGGAACTTTGTCGTTCAAAAGAGGAGAACGAGCGACAACGGGAGCTACTGGACGCTGTTTCCAACCCTCAGCTCCGGTTACACAGAGCAGGTTTGGTCCTTCAACCTTCAGTTGATCTTTCTCTCCTTCCTGTCATCTCTTCTCTCAGCAACCATATGACTATAGGACGTATGTCAATAAGCATTTGTTCACTAGCTCTATTTGAATCTTCGCTCTTTAACAGGCCTTACCAAACCCACCAGACTCCATGTAAATAATCAGGACTTTTATCATCGTAAATCACACTTCATTCAGAGTGGACAGAAACACAATAAAACTATCAAAAGCCGTCTTGGTTCATATTTCCACTGTTCCAACAATCACCACTCTGGTTTGGTTGAAATTAACCCTTAATTCACCCATTTACATGTGGAGATATGCTGGTTCTATACACGCTAAAAGTACTGATTATTTACATGGAGTCTGGTGGAAATATGCTGGCTCTATACACGCTAAAAGTCCTGATTATTTACATGGAGTCTGGTGGGTTTGGTGATGGTGATTTCGAGGTTGTTTTCTAGATAAACAAATGTTCTTATTGAATAGGTATTCCCTTAGGACTGTATAGGTGATGGTTACATAGTGATGTAAGACTGGTTATTTGCAGTAATTGATTGATCCTTAACGCACAGTGTTGCAACCACTGAGAGGTGTCTAGCTGAAGGAAATGTGTTTGTGGCTCTATATCAAAAACAAATATAAGATACAAAAACATAATGAGAATTCAAGTAACCATATACTAAACTTAAATGGCTTGTTTCTAGAAATGGTAGTGACTATAATTATCATTAGCTTCTGTGCTCAACATTAGTATTTTTGGATGCGTTGGTCTTCTAGTACTAAAGGCTTGTTGCGCGTGCCTATGTAAGAATAGGCTGGATGCATTTTTGCCTGTCAAAAGGTGCAATGTATAATTATAAAGCTTGTCAGTAATTTATGAATTGTTAAAAATCTTCAATTATGAAATTAATGTGTTTTTATAAAATGTGAATATACATATAAACTTTTCAGCCACCAGTGATCGGAATAACGGCGTTACTTTTTTCAGTAACGAGTAATCTAATTGATTACTCTTCCTATCTTAATAATGCCGTTACCGTTACTATCTTATATATCTATCCATTTTTTACTGTTCTTCCTCGGTTAGTGGGCAGTGCACGACACAAGCGCATACATGCTGACGATTGGCTGAGGTTGAGTAAAATGTCATGGTTAGCCAATCAGAGGTAGAGTTGGGCGGGTGTTCGAAAGCACGCATAGTCAGACACACAACGAACAACACAAGCGAGTCAGTCAACGAGAGAGAGAGACAGGTATGGTGTTATGAAATCAAGGAGAGGCTTAACTTATCCTGCTACAGATGTTCCACCGTGGTCAGAAAGAACAGGGGGGACACTTTGGTTCTCTCACTATATGACTAATCACCGTCACTCTCTCACTTCTCCCTCGCTCCATCACCTACTCCACACACACACACACACACACATATGCCGGCTCGACGCGCCAAGTATAAAGATCATGCCACTTACGTTATTTGCACTACAAAGAGTGTATATATTTGTTATTTATTTTTGGTATAGTGCTTAACAAGCATAATTTAATTTTGCCCAGTTGTGGCCTGTTGAGGTGTTGTGTTATTTGTATGGATCCACTATATAAACATAATATCTCCATACATGGCATTTGATTGGAGGCTAGTCTCACTTTGTCCCACAGCAACATTAAAATAGTTTAGATTTGTGTACATTGTTTCTGTTAATAATGTATTGTATTAAGTGTCCATTTCATTATAATATTCAGATTTATCATAAATAATTGGACATGTATGTATTTTAAGTTCCATTAAAGAGGGGTAGGTGGAGGTGGGGTCACATTTGAGCATTTAAAAATGTACTTGAAAGTAACGCAATAGTTACTTTCTGAAGTAACTAGTTACTTTCATAATTTGTAACTGAATAACTAATTTACGTACTTTTTGGAAGAAGTAACTAGTAACTAATTACTTTCTAAAAGTAACTTGCCCAACACTGTCAACCACCATGTTGAAGCTGTGATCACTTTTGGGCACGTGGGTAAAGGACTGGATAGAGACAGAGCTCATTTAAGTCCCGCCCCCACAGGAGGGGAAAACGGCTCTTCTCTCTCCATTGATTTGTATCACGTGAAGGTTTCCTCCTCGTAATCTCAGTCTGCTAGCAAACAACAGAAACACGCCTAAAAGCTGCTGGGTGGTGATATTCACTAGGGATGCACGATATTGGATTTTGGCCGATATTCGATATGCCAATATTTTCAAACTCATTTTGGCTGATACCGATGTATACCCACGTTTCCCCCCTGATATATATACACTTTAATTTTACTGTATAGAAATCCAAGTATCTCTCTTCTCTACTACCGTTACCTTATTACACTCATGTGTTGTAGATAAGGCAATACACCAGACAAACATTAGATTCTACCATAAATGTATCATTTTACAAATGTAGACAGACATTCACCCCTGAAAAATAGGTACATTATTTCACTTGGAGGAGAATAAATGATATGCCAGTGCCACATTTTATTTTTAAGTTCAGACTTCAAACTTCAGTCATTAGGAGTAAAATAAATAAAAATACATTTTGAAATAAAAAATGTACATCATCTCCTACTTGAACAGGTCTGCCAAATGCTTCCCTGACATAGTAGTTGACATTGTACTGAAACTTACAGTGGTCAAGTGCACAGAAAAGCAGCTGTAGTCCAGACCTACTCCTCAGTCCTTAGGACCCACTTTAAAGTATAATCAAACTTAAAACCAAGCTCCATATATTGTCGGTCCTATAACAACTCAGTGACAAACGGCGTGCTCTGTATTGCAAAAAAAATACAAGGACGTTTTATCCTTCACTTGAACTTGAGTCGTGCAAACTTTTCAGTCCAACTATCTAGGGTGACAACTCCAGCTGACCGGCAGGCTTCTCTTCAGCTATTTTTTTAATACCAGAGGTAGGTTTTTCAACACAAAAATGAGCATCTCTGCTTTTTCACCGTTCATTTGATTTCTCTTTTCGTCTTTTACATCAGAGGCAACACTAAACAGCCGTTCACTGTCAACACTTGTGCAGGAAGCACACAGGTATTTGCGTGCAGCAGGAGCGAGGGCAGGCAAACAGGCCTGGTTGCGTTTCCAGTTCTCCAATGGACTGTCGTTCCTGGGAATTGTGGGTTCGGCCAACTATGAGATGACCTACAAACTAACAGAATACCCAAATATCTCATTTTTTTTACTTTATGCTTTTTAGGCATTAAGAGAGCACTGTTTTTTTTTTTTTCCAGAAATCAAATGATTTATTAGTTACACGTTTATTATTAATACGCAGGCTGAATTATGATAAATCCCGGACCTTATGCGTCAAGGCATGAACCTGTATATGTGCGCCCGCTCTACTGACTGAGCTATCCTGGCCACTGCTGATGGGTTTTTGCCGTCATTTTTTTTCCTCCTTACTTTTCAAAAAGTCTCGGTGCTGCTCAGGATGACGGCTCTTCATGCGTAATCATATTTGTAGTGTTGAAGGAGTGTTGTTCTACGCCCCCTCGCATCACTTGTGCTTTAAAAGTACTGCAAATAGCAAGTTTGTTATCCGTTTTACAGATCTCAAAATTCCTCCACACAGCCGACATGTTGAAAGTTCAAGTTGCCGGCGCTCATGCTACGTTGACTGTCGTCACGTGCGCATAGTAAACACGCCGCCCTATCGGCAGAAATATCCATATCATGATGATCATTTTAAGCTTTTATCAGCCGATAACGATGACATGCCAACGTGTGCATGCTGCTTCCTCTAAAGTTCAGGCTGTGGTCGACTAGCGGGGCCTGCTTTGGTTGTTTGATAAATTGATCAACATTTATTGCACAGCCAACCACCAATAAGATATTTTGAAACTGCGGAAATTCCATGCTTTTTGGCATACCCAAATTCAAAGTGGTACACCACCCATTTACTTAGACACTCTGGGATGTGCCTGATATCATTGGAAAGGTAACACTCTCTAGTTTTTGTTCCAAGTGTCAGGGTGATTCTAGGCCTTACTGACACAGAGTTACAGAGGCTAGATACCTAAGTATAATAAATACGTAAAATAAATAAATAGCCAAAGCTATAACACTTCTGTTTTCTTTGTAAAAAAAATACTGTTGAAAAATAAACTCCAATGGAGATGTTGAAAATTCTTCTTCACTCAAGTTCTGGCTACTGTTTCACAGTACCGAAATGAACCCTCGCCAGTCGCCAAATGTGGGGGCGGGCCGACACACAAACTCAAAAACAATGTTGCACACACCAGCCACTCCCTTCTGTTTACTGATGGCTAGTGTTTAAGGCAGGCTAATTAATTAGCTAGTAAGGTGCGATTTTTGGCAGCCAGCCTTCCAAAAGAAAGTACAGGAAACCGAGTCTCAGTTATTCAGGCTTGTACCGGTGTTGATGTTTTGTGCATTGTCGGACACATGCAGCCACTTTCCTGAAATCGCTTGCGGGACTGACACAAGTCCACAGCGGCCCGCAGCGTGTACACTGCCTCCACCTGCAGGTTGTCAGCTGTGTCTGCCTGGTTTACTCTCGGACGGCCGATTTAACTCGCCAGTCCTCATCAATATAGTTTAATGTGTCACGTATCTCTCCACAATCGGAGAAAAAGAGGAGCTTAAAACGCAATTTGCGATGTGACCTGGACGGGAAGGATAACGATTCTGCCTTCTCACAGCGCGATACAGGTTTGTGGATCTGAGTGTCACGCTTTCGGTTTCATATCGCATATCGTTACAGCCCTACTCGGCCGCTAACAATCCTGTAAAAGGAGAACTGTGAAAGTTTACTTTTCTATCAAGCAGCTAAAAAGTTTTAACGTCAACATTGCAACATCCTGCGATGTGACTATCGCGCATGCGCACATCGCTGGTGGAGAGGCATTATAACACTTCTGGAGTAAAGTGTTCTTCAGGACAAAAAGTGGTTGGATAGGGGCTTTGTCCACACTGTCTCTGAAGTCTTTGTGTGACACATGATGTGGTGTATTTAGGAGTGGTTGACTACAGCCCTATAGTTAACGCTGTATTGCTGTTCTGCCTTGTGGTGGCTGAAGTTAATCTGACTCAGACATTTAGGCTCAAGGTTCTTTTATGTCCCTGCATTCCACCTGCGCTGCTCATCTGTACATGCAAGCCCTGTCTCTCCACCAATCACTGCATTCTGCACCTGCAATAATGGCATCAATAGTGTCTTTGTCATTTCTCCACTTACTATTAACATTACTATTAAGCATGAACATAAGTATATTAAATTAGATTCAATCTAATCATTGCACATATTGTACGGACAACAAAGTTTGTTTAGCATCACCAGAAGTGTAAAAAAGCAGTTTACCTTCGGCGCGAGTAGCAACTCTAGAGTCATAGTGGGAGAAACAAAGTGTCTCCCCTGTGCTTTCTGACCACGGTGGGAAATCAGTAGCAGGAAAAGTTAGCCACGGCCTAGCGAGATGTGTCGCTGCGATGTCCAGATGCATTTTTTCAGAGGTGAACGCACGTCACTCGGCCGTGGCTTGGTAGCGTTTCAATTCCCCCGACTCTTCTTCTCCATAAACAACATGAAATCAAGGAGAGGGTTAACTTTTCCTGCTACAGATTTCCCACCGTGGTCAGAAAGAACAGGGGAGACACTTTGTTTCTCTCACTATGACTCTAGAGTCTGCTCGCTCTGAAGATAATCACCATCACTCTCTCTCAACCACACACATACACACACACACAGACACGCTGGCCCTGCTATTTTCTCGAAGAAATCAACGCACACACCAACCAAATATAAACTTCAGGCCATTTACGTGCCCGCCTTTCTTCTAGAGCCCAAACAGTCTCCTAAGCGCTTCCCCCCACAAGGAGAGTAAATGTGTGTGCATGAGCAGTGATTGATACGCAGTTAGACACTCCCCCTGGCCCTGATTGGTGTAAATGAACAGGGAGCTGTGGATTTTTGCAAATTGCACTACAGGCTGTAGGTGGTGCCAGAGTAGCTGTGTATATATATATTTTTTAATTAACTGCTTCACGTAGTTCTACTTGGTCAGTTTCAGCAAGTATGACAGAAAGTTTTATAAGGCTTACCTTCTGCATCTTTAACAATATGCTATGCTACTTTGTGAGTTTAGTTTGAGTGGTGGTCAGTAATGTGAATGTTTCATTCTGTTTCCTGCAGATGTTGAGCAGCTGTCGGTGGTTAAAGAAGAGGTTCCCCCAGAGCAGCAGGAGTGTAGCTCCAGTGTGGACCAGCAGGAGCCAGAGCCCCCCACACACGTTAAAGAGGAACAGGAGGAACTGTGGAGCAGTCAGGAGGGAGAGCAGCTTCAAGGGCTGGAGGAGGCTGATATCACCAAGTTCCCATTCACTCCTGTCCCTGTGAAGAGTGAAGATGATGAAGAGGAAGCTCAGTCCTCACAGCTTCATCAAAGACAGACTCAACACATGGAAACAGAAGCTGATGGAGAGGACTATGGACGACCAGAACCAGCCAGGACCTCACATCCCCTTTTACAACCAGAGACTGAAGACCAGACTGGAGACTCTTCTGAACCTGAGATTGATGACAGTGCTGATTGGAAGGAGACCAGAGAACCTCAGTCAGCTTTAAACTCTCTGAAACGTGATTCAAGATGTAAGAAAACATTCAGCTGCTCTGAGTGTGGGAGAAGATTTGGGTCCAAGCCAAATCTGAAGAGACACATGAGAACTCACACAGGAGAGAAACCTTTCAGCTGCTCAGTTTGTAAGAAATCTTTTTCACAGAGAGGAAATTTAAAATGTCACATTAAACAACACACAGGAGAGGAACTATTTAGCTGCTCTGAGTGTGGGAAAAGATTTAACCACAGCTCAAATCTGAAGAGACACTTGATAACTCACACAGGAGAAAAACCTTTCAGCTGCTCAGTCTGTAAGAAATCTTTTACACTGAGTCACCATTTAAAATATCACATGAAACGACACACAGGAGAGGAAGCGTCTACTTCCTGTGTAAGTGACATCAGAAAGCAGCAGGAGTGGAGCTCCAGCGGGGACCAGGAGCAGCCAGAGACTCTCAGCCAGGTAGGAACTCTCTGAAACATAGAAATAAAATGGATAGAAAGGCCATTTCCATTCAAATCAACGTAGCATAATGGTGAGAGTGGCAGACATTTTTATGTGTACCATTGTCATGGTAATGTATACACTTCAGCATAAGATGACTTCCGGCGAGTCGCTGAGCTCAGGCTAAACGAGTCAAATTAACTTAATGCTTCATCCACACAAAGCACACTGCTATCGCCACGAGTAACAGCTTTATTGGGCTTGTTTTCTGTAAACGATGTGGCGAGTTGGTGACCAGACTGGAGACTCTTCTGGTTTTGAGACAGTGCTGATTAGAAGTAGACCAGAGAACCTCAGTTCAGCTGCAAGTCAAATCTAAACAGACACTTTAGGGACCCTGTTTTAACGATCTAAGCGCATGGCGTGAAGCGCCTGGCGCAGGTGCGTTGAGGGTGTGTACGAATCCACTTTTACTAGTTTAACGGTGAAAAAAAGGGTCCATGTGCCTGGCGTTCGTGTTTCAAAGGGGTTGTACTGTGTGTCTTCATTAATCATAGGCGTGTTTTGGGCATCTTCCATTCCCTTTAAAAGCCAGGCGTGTTTGGACCTTGGAGCATTGCTATTATGATGGAGGATTTGCACCATAATATTTTCATTTTTAATCTTCTGCATGTGTGTGTGCAGCTGCGCACCCCTGTGTGTGTAACCAGCATAGTATGCGCATTGTGCACGAGCCTAGGTGCATTTTGCTAATGCGGTGTTAGAATAACAATGAAATGCTGCGTTATTGACTTTACACCAGGTTTTTGTTGGTCAATTGCGCAATCACTTTCTGCTTCAAGATACCAATACGCCAAAAATGCACCTGAACACACCTCCCTGTAAGACCAGCACGCCCATGGGCACACAGATGGGCGCAGGTGCATTTGCTATTTAAACGACGTTGGTGCTGAATGGGAAATTGATAACTGCGTCGGTCTTAAACTAGCAAAGACACTTGGGTTGGGCTTTGTGCTGCGCCGTGCTGGGTGCAAGATAGGACCCAGTTAGTTTGCTCTGGTCTGAATCAGTTGATGAGTTTGTAAACTTGGTTCTGTTTGGTTTCACACCTGGAAAAATCTGGTCTTCAGGGAGCACATTTGCTACGCAACTGTGGGGATAAAAATGAAACAGACTATATAATAACATAATTAACAATAGCAGCCTAATAGAAGTAGAATGTTAGGACACAGAGATCCATCTTTCTGCCACAACACAAGGTTGTACTGCCTTTTATATGGAAATATTGTACCCTAAGAATCACCATTCAGTTATCCCATGAACTTACTGAACCACTGTCCTCCATTTTAACCCAATCCGTCATTTACCTGCTGAAGTAGTTTGTCTACACTTTAGTTGTTCATCAGCTGTACTCATTAGGAAAACAGTCCATCACATCATTAATGGTTGTTCTCTATTTTATAATTATCATTGGTTTGAGTTTAGTTTTAGTGGTGGTCAGTAATGTGTCTGTTTTTCATTCTGTTTCCTGCAGGAGTGTAGCTCCAGTGTGGACCAGCAGGAGCCAGAGCCCCCCACACACATTAAAGAGGAACTGTGGAGCAGTCAGGAGGGAGAGCAGCTTCAAGGGCTGGAGGAGGCTGATATCACCAAGTTCCCATTCACTCCTGTCCCTGTGAAGAGTGAAGATGGTGAAGAGGAAGGTCAGTCCTCACAGCTTCATCAAAGACAAACTCAACATATGGAAACAGAAACTGATGGAGTGGACTGTGGAGGTCCAGAACCAGCCAGGAACTCACATCCACTTTTCCAACCAGAGACTGAAGACCAGACTAGAGACTCTTCTGATCCTGAGACTGATGACAGTGCTGATTGGAAGGAGACCAGAGAACCTCAGTCAGCTTTAAACTCTCTGAAACATGATTCGAGATTTAAGAAAATATTCAGCTGCTCTGAGTGTGGGAGGAGATTTGGGACCAAGGCACACCTGAAGAGACACATAATAACTCACACAGAAGAAAAACCTTTCAGCTGCTCGAAGTGTGGGAGAAGATTTGGCAGCAAGTCACATCTGAAGAGTCACATGATAACTCACACAGGAGAGAAACCTTTCAGCTGCTCAGTCTGTAAGAAATCTTTTTCACAGAGAGGAAATTTAAAATGTCACATGAAACAACACACAGGAGAGGAACTATTCAGCTGCTCTGAGTGTGGGAAAAGATTTAACCACAGCTCAAATCTGAAGAGGCACTTGATAACTCACACAGGAGAAAAACCTTTCAGCTGCTCAGTCTGTAAGAAATCATTTACACAGAATGGAAGTTTAAAATATCACATGAAACGACACACAGGAGAGGAAGCGTCTACTTCCTGTGTAAGTGACATCAGAAAGCAGCAGGAGTGGAGCTCCAGCGGGGACCAGGAGCAGCCAGAGAATCTCAGCCAGGTTGGAACTCTCTGAACCATAGAAATAAAATGGATAGAAAGGCCATTTCCATTCAAATCAACGTAGCATAATGGTTGGATTGGCAGCCATTTTTACGTGTACCATTATTATGGTAACGTATAAACTTCAGCATGAGATGACTTCTGGCGAGTCGCTGAGCTCAGGCTAAACGAGTCAAATTAACTTCATGCTTCATCCACACAAAGCACACTGCTATCACCACGAGTAACGGCTCTATTTGGCTTGTTTTCTGTGAACGATGTGGCGAGTTGGTGACCAGACTGGAGACTCTTCTGGTTTTGAGACAGTGCTGATTAGAAGTAGACCAGAGAACCTCAGTTCAGCTGCAAGTCAAATCTAAACAGACACTTTAGGGACCCTGTTTTAACGATCTAAGCGCATGGCGTGAAGCGCCTGGCGCAGGTGCGTTGAGGGTGTGTACGAATCCACTTTTACGGCAAAAAAAGGGTCTGTGCGCCGAGCGCGTGTTTCAAAGGGGTTGTACTGTGTGTCTTCATTAATCATAGGTGTGTTTTGGGCATCTCTCATTCCCTTTAAAATCCAGGTGCATTTGTACCTTGGAGCATTGCTGTTATGATGGAGGATTTGCACCATAATATTTTCATTTTTAATCTTCTGCATGTGTGTGCGCGGCTGCGCGCCCCTGTGTGTGTACCCAGCATAGTATGCGCATTGTGCATGAGCCTAGGTGCATTTTACTAATGCGCTGTTAAAATAACAATGAAATGCTGCGTTATTGACTTTAGACCAGGTTTTTGTCGGTCAATGGCACAATCACTTTCTGCTTCAAGATAGCAATACACCAAGAATGCACCTGAACACACCTCCCTGTAAGACCAGCACGCCCATGGGCACACAGATGGGCGCAGGTGCATTTGCTATTTAAACGACGTTGGTGCTGAATGGGAAATTGATAACTGCGTCGGTCTTAAACTAGCAAAGACACTTGGGTTGGGCTTTGTGCTGCGCCGTGCTGGGTGCAAGATAGGACCCAGTTAGTTTGCTCTGGTCTGAATCAGTTGATGAGTTTGTAAACTTGGTTCTGTTTGGTTTCACACCTGGAAAAATCTGGTCTTCAGGGAGCACATTTGCTATGCAACTGTGGGGATAAAAATGAAACGGACTATATAATATAATTAACAATAGCAGCCTAATAGAAGTAGAATGTTAGGACACAGAGATCCATCTTTCTGCCACAACACAAGGTTGTACTGCCTTTTATATGGAAATATTGTACCCTAAGAATCACCATTCAGTTATCCCATGAACTTACTGAACCACTGTCCTCCATTTTAACCCGATCCATCATTTACCTGCTGAAGTAGTTTGTCTACACTTTAGTTGTTCATCAGCTGTACTCATTAGGAAAACCGTCCATCACATCATTAATGGTTATTCTCTAATTTATTATTATTATTATTATTAGTTTGAGTTTAGTTTTAGTGGTGGTCAGTAATGTGTCTGTTTTTCATTCTGTTTCCAGCAAGAGTGTAGCTCCAGTGTGGACCAGCAGGAGCCAGAGCCCCCCCCAAACATTAAAGAGGAACAGGAGGAACTGTGGAGCAGTCAGGAGGGAGAGCAGCTTCAAGGGCTGGAGGAGGCTGATATCACAAAGTTCCTATTCACTCCTGTCCCTGTGAAGAGTGAAGATGATGAAGAGGAAGGTCAGTCCTCACAGCTTCATCAAAGACAAACTCAACACATGGAAACAGAAGCTAATGGAGAGGACTGTGGAGGACCAGAACCAGCCAGGAACTCACATCCACTTCTACAACCAGAGACTGAAGACCAGACTGGAGACCCTTCTGATCCTGAGACTGATGACAGTGCTGATTGGAAGGAGACCAGAGAACCTCAGTCAGCTTTAAACTCTCTGAAACATGATTCAAGATGTAAAAAAACATTCAGCTGCTCGGAGTGTGGGAGAAGATTTGGCTGCAAGGAACATCTGAAGAGACACATGAGAACTCATGCAGGAGAAAAAGCTTTAGGCTGCTCAGTCTGTAAGAAATCTTTTACAGAGAGAGGAAATTTAAAGGCACACATGAGAATCCACACAGGAGAGGAACCATTTAGCTGCTCCGAGTGTGGAAAACGATTTAGTCAAAACTCAAATATGAAGAGCCACATGAGAACTCATACAGGAGAAAAACCTTTCAGCTGCTCAGTCTGTAAGAAATCTTTTAGGTGGAGTAGCCATTTAAGATATCACATTAATCAACACACAGGAGAGGAAGCGTCTACTTCCTGTGTAAGTGACATCAGAAAGCAGCAGGAGTGGAGCTCCAGCGGGGACCAGGAGCAGCCAGAGACTCTCAGCCAGGTTGGAACTCTCTGAACCATAGAAATAAAATGGATAGAAAGGTCATTTCCATTCAAATCAGCATAGCATAAAGGTCAGAATGGCAGCCTTTTTCATGTGTACCATTGCCATGGTAACGTATAAACTTCAGCATAAGCCGACTCCCGTCGAGTCGTGGAGCTGAGGCTGAATGAGTCAAATTAACTTCATGCTTCATCCACACAAAGCGCACTGCTATCGCCACGAGTAACTGCTTTATTCGGCTCATTTTCTGTGAACGATGTAGCAAGTTGGTGACGTTAAGGCGGAGTTGGCAAGCTAATGTTAGCCAAATAACGAGTTGTTCTCCGGCTGGCTGGTTTCGCCGTGCTGTCATGCTACATCGGTTACAGAGAATGAGCTGAACAGCGGGCTGAGTGACCGCTGACCCGTTGTCACTGGGTCTAACTGTCCCCCCTCCTGTAACTCTGAGAACATCTCCCGAGCTGCGTTGGGCGGCTCTCCTCCCAGCGAGCTGCGACACAGATTACGGCCTCACTGACGCTTATTGTCACCATGACAACTTACAACAATCGCCATTTTGTTGTTTAACAATCAAATGACCACGGGAAACAGTTCAATGGCCTTTCTATCCATTTTAATCTATGCTCTGAACGCTGTAATCTGTAAACTGTGGACGCTGATCTCTACTTAAATGTTGTTTGAATTTTGTCTGAGGACAATTAATGTAGGGTATTAGTTCAAACTGAGACAGATGAGAGTGCTGATTGAAAGGAGACCAGAGAACCTCAGTTCAACTGCAAGTCAAATCTGAACAGACACTTTTGCGGCCATATTTTAATGCTCTAAGCGCACGGCGTGGAGCGCCTGGCACAGGCGCGTTTAGGGCGTGTCCAAATCCACTTTTGCTAGTTTGACGGCGGAAAAAAGGGTCCGTGCACTGGGGTCATGGTTCTAAAGGGTTGGACTTAGTGTCTTCATTAATCAGAGGTGTGTTTTGGGCGTAACATGCAATCAACCAATCAGACATCATCTCCCATTCCCTTTAAAAGCCAGGCGCGTTTGGACCTTGGAACATTGCTGTTATGATGGAGGATTTGCACCGTAATATTTTCATTTTTAATCTTCTGCGTGTGTGTGTGTGTGTGTGTGTGTGTGTGTGTGTGTGTGTGTGTGTGTGTGTGTGTGTGTGTGTGTGTGTGTGTGCGTCCCTGTGTGTGTAACAAGCATAGTGTGTGTGCGCGCTGTGCACGAGCCTAGGAGCATTTTACTAATGCTCTGTTAAAATAACAATGAAATGCTGCGTTATTGACTTTAGACCAGGTTATTGTTGGTCAATGGTGCGATCACTTTCCGCTGCCTCAAGATAGCAATACTCCCAGAATGCACCTGAACACACCTCCCTGTAGTGCTGGGCGGTATGACAAAAAAATTTGTATCACAGTATTTTTTAAGATTTTGGTGGTTTCACGGTATATCACGGTATTTTCTTTCTTTTGCTTGACTGGGTCTTGATATAGGTTTATAATGGCTTATTCTACTGTCAGGAGTACATACAATATCACAAAAACATTTTAATGTCATGTTTACTAAAAGTTTTGATTACTACTATTACTGAAGTAGTTTGTCTACCCTTTAGTTGTTCATCAGCTGTACTCATTAGGAGAACGGTGTATCACATCATTAAGGGTTATTCTCTATTTTATTATTATTATTATTGGTTTGAGTTTAGTTTTAGTGGTGGTCAGTAATGTGTCTGTTTTTCATTCTCTTTCCAGCAAGAGTGTAGCTCCAGTGTGGACCAGCAGGAGGACTCTTCTGATCCTGAGACTAATGACAGGACTGATTGGAGGGAGACCAGAGAACATCAGTCAGCTTTAAACGCGCTGGAAGATGATTCAAGATGTAAGAAAACATTCAGCTGCTCTGATTGTGGGAGAAGATTTGGCCGCAAGGAAAATCTGAAGAGTCACATGAGATCTCATACAGGAGAGAAACCTTTCAGCTGCTCGGTCTGTAAAAAATCTTTTAGACAGAGTGGAGAGCTACTGGTACACATGAGAACTCATACAGGAGAGAAGCCTTTCAGCTGCTCTGAGTGTGGGAGAAGGTTTGGCCAATGGGGACATCTGAAGAGTCACATGATAACTCATAGAGGAGAAAAACCTTTCAGCGGCTCAGTCTGTAAGAACTCTTTTACACAGAGTGGAAATTTAAATAATCATATGAAACACACAGGAGAGGAAGCGTCTACTTCCTGTGTTAGTGACATCAGAAAGCAGCAGTAGTGGAGCTCCAGTGTGGACCAGGAGCAGCCAGAGACTCTCAGCTGGATAGAAAGGCCATTTCCATTCAAATCAACGGAGCAAAATGGTCGGAGTGGCAGCCATTTTTATGTGTACCATTGCCATGGTAATGTATAAACTTCAATATAAGCCAACTTCCGGTGAGTTGCGGAGCTGAGGCTGAATGAGTCCAATTAACTTCATATTACTCTGGAGCATTGTAGTTTTGGTGAATATATTTTATTCTAATGATTTATTTGGTATATGTGCAGTTTAGTGTCCCAAACTCCCCGTAATGTAACCCCATTTGTACAGGTCCTATCCCTTTGACCAGTTGGTTATCCTAACCTTAACCACACACGGTCAAATGCCTAATCCCAACCAATCAAGCTGCTGCATTTGGCATGGCCATAGTGGAATTTGGGACACTAAACTGCACACATACGGACTTATTTTGTTCTTTCTGTTTCGTAATATTTCAATCAGCCTTTTACTTTGTAACTAACAAGGACGATAATACATCATCTCATGACGGGAATTAAATTCAACAACCTAAATGTGTATACTTAAAATAAGAGAAACCATCCTTAACATCTGCCGACGCTCCCCTCTGGGCTCCCGTAGTTCAGAACAGGCTCAGCCCTCCCCCGCAGCGCGCATTTGCCATAGAGATACACAAACAACAAGGCAGCGACAGGTACTAACAATAATTATTTTCTTAACTAGTCGTTTCATTACTTACTTACCCGTAATTTCCGCCGAAATGACCGGCAGCCCATGGTGCTCTGTACCCGACACACAGTCATCTATTCTCAGATGACTGAACCACGAAGTACCGCTGACCTGACGGAGCACCATGCGGGGCACCGGAGCCGGTGTTGAGGAACTCTGTTGCGGCTCAACACAACTAAATGCCGCTGTTACGACCGAGCTGTGACGGAGGTCTGTAGCGGCCTAAACGACTAGCAACCGCCGCTTTGTACCACGGAGCTCCTCTTCGATGTTTTTTTTTACCGCTAGTTACTACGAAGGAGCGTGCTACAGGTATGCCACATTCCTGAGACCATGGGATGTTAATGTACGTTACTCAGCAACAGGTGAAAATAGGGGCAAGGGTGCGCGACTAAAGTCAAAAATGATTTGAACTTTTAGCGAGGAACTAGAAGTGAATTACCTGTATGTGTGAAAACAGCTTTATCTCACGCATCCGTTTTGTTGCTGTGGAATATATAGCATAATTATATAATTTTGTCATCCCCCACCCCAAAACAATGGTAGAAAACACTCAAACCAATTTATGTTTCTGCAAAATTGGCATGAATAATTGTAAACAGTACATGCCCCATGTGTGTGCATGTGTGTGTGAGTCAAAACAAAATAAAGTTAAAAGTTGGTTTGAACAATTTCTTTGTCATCTGCAGATTGATTTTTGAGTGGGGGGGTTGATTTTTTGTGAAAAAATCGGGGATTTTTTTTTTAGGCCATATTGCCCAGCCCTAGTTATCGGTTTTATTAACGTCTGATAATCGGTATTGGTAGCGGTCAATCACTAATCTGTACTTATTTCTGTCATACACTGTCAAACTTCTTAAGATAAATTTAAATAAATAATAATAATGGGCCTTTATATATATCTATAATGGCTTATTCTACTGTCAGGAGTACATAGAATATCACAAAAACATTTTAATATCATCTCCGGTCTTTCTTCTCTGTTCTTGAATGATCAGTAGCGACCGGAGCCTCTCCCAGCTTAGCAGACTGTCATGCTAAATGGCTAGATAGCAGCTATAATGTTACCCAACATGCCGTTTGGCATTGTAAATGTCAAATTATTAGTGTTCGAAATTGTTTAAGTCACACATTGCTCTGTGCTATGGTGTTTTATCCTGTTAAACACAGTTAGTTGTGGGTTATTAATTGTTGTGTTATAAAGTTACTACCATGAGTGAGAAGAGTACGCAGATGATTGACGTAGGATGTGGAGGCAAAAAAAAAAAACCTGCGTCGGTCCGTGGATCTGTTAATTTTTCCGATCCCCGATCCAGCTATTTTGTCAATATCAGGGCTGATATCCGATCTTAATATCGGATCGGTGCACCCCTAGTAAATCTGATATTACAGGGTTTCTGCAGGGTCTAAAAATGTCAAAGTCAAAATTTTAGGCCTTTAAAAAGTCTTAAATTCGCTAAAATATTGAGTTCTATGTCTTCAATTATTTCAAACAGGTCTTAAATTTCCCTACGTTCATGTAATGCTGCCTCTGATGCGCATTTAAATGTTTATAATTTGTGGTTTATGTACAGATCAATATGACTCTGTGTTGCTTTTATTCAATTTGAATCATTTTTTTCCCTTCGCAAGTACTTTTTAGACTCTGCCTTCTGTTGTACTTTCATGTCCTGGTAAAGGTCTTAAAGGTCTGAAAATGTGACTGGTTGAAACCTGCAGAAACTCTGATATTAAGACTTTTATGTGTACACATTTTCTGTTGTTATTCTGCCCTCTAGTGTCAGAAACCAGGAGTGACAGTCTGGGTCCACTTCCTGTGGGGAACAGTTTTCAGACTAAAAGACTCGACATTATTATTATTCCCCATTTTAAGGAGTGTGATGTTATGATCTATTTTACAGCTTGGCACACAGACTCTTTGCACAACTGGCCATGTGATTTTTCTTTTGCTGTTTCAAAACTTCATTAAAGCACTATCGAACCCTTTGTTTTTTTTAAAGTATATTTCATGTTTGCTGGCCTGGGTAGGGAACAGGTGAAACTAAATGCAGTCTCGGCTTCTGCACTTTTCTTATAAAACTATAAGAAACGGGAAACAAATCCATCATCTTCTGAATTTGGTTCATTGTTTTTCTCACAGCCCTGTAAGTGTATTAATAATATTTGTCATTCTGCAAACTAAGTTGGTTAAATAAGTAAAAAGTAGCGAGTATTTCCAAAAAGTGATAATAGTGATGAAACTGTACATTTCTTCGGATGTCATTTAAAAAAAGTGTATTTTAATCATTTATCTTCCTTGTTTTTATCTGAAAGTCTAAAACACTTCCAGACTTTTATTTTGAAGCTCAGCAAGTAATCTGCTCCGGAAGCTGTAGTCTTCACTGCGGCTAACTTCACACTTTGACCAAGATGGCGTCTAGCAGAAAGGTGTGTTAGCAGAGTGTCTTTGTTGTGTTGAGAAAGAGGTAAAATGAGTAAAGTCCAGATGCTGAGAGCGTTGGTGGAGCAGCGACTAACTGCGGCTGCTGAAGAGATATTTGGGCTGTTTGAAAGAACGATAGCAGAGTACGAGGAGGAACTTTGTCGTTCAAAAGAGGAGAACGAGCGACAACGGGAGCTACTGGACGCTGTTTCCAACCCTCAGCTCCGGTTACACAGAGCAGGTTTGGTCATTAAACCTTCAGTTGATCTTCCTCTCCTTCCTGTCATCTCTTCTCTCAGCAACGATATGACGATAGGACGTATGTAAATAAGCATGTATTCATAAGACCTATTGTAATATTCGCTCTTTAACAGGTCTTCGCCAAACCCACCAGACTCCATGTAAATAATCAGTACTTTTATCATCGTAAAACACACTGCATTCAAAGTGGACAGAAACTCAATAAAACTATCAAAAGCCGTCTTGGGTTGTCTTTCCACTGTTCCAACATTCACCACTCTGGTTTGGTTGAAATTAATCTTTAATTCACCGATTAACATGTGGAAATATGCTGGCTCTATACACGCTAAAAGTCCTGATTATTTACATGGAGTTTGGTGATGGTGATTTCGGGGCTATTTTCTAGATAAACGAAGGTTCTTATTTAATAGGTATTCCTTTAGGACTGTATAGGTGATGGTTACATAGTAGTGATGTTCACCTTGGAACACAACAGCACAGTACTGTAACCACTGAGGCTTAGATGTATGTATGTATGTATGTATGTATGTGTATGTGTATGTATGTGTGTGTGTGTGTGTGTGTGTGTGTCGACAGGTCTGCCAAATGCTTCCCTGACATAGTAGTTGACATTGTACTGAAACTTACAGTGGTCAAGTGCACAGAAAAGCAGCTGTAGTCCAGACCTACTCCTCAGTCCTTAGGACCCACTTTAAAGTTTAACCCTTGTGTTGTCTTCGTTTCAACATTTGTGGCGCCTTTTTTTTCACAATTTGTTTTAGCTTTTTCCATTGTTTTAAATTTTTTTATTTTTCTTCTACACATTTTCAGCGCTTATTTCTACGTCCAATATTTTCTGATATAAAACAAAAATTCAAAACGGGCCAATGTGACCCGAAGTCAACACAAGGGATAATCAAACTTAAAACCAAGCTCAATATATTGTCTTGTGAGCCACAGACAGTCCTGTAACAACTCAGTGACAAACGGCGTGCTCTGTATTGCAAAAAAAAAAATACAAGGATCCTTTATGATAAATAGGCTATTATCTATATTATGACATTGCAGAATAATAATCGAGAAAGTCACATTATTAATTAGGATGCTTTTGGTCCTAAACTGAAATATTCAAAAAAATAACCTACATTTGTGCATGTTTGATGCCACGGTCTTGTCCTCCAGAATTTCTTCATACACATCCAGCAGTGATCCGGTTCGGGTCCTCTTCTCAGGGGGGTCCTCTTTGCTGGAATCTGCCACTCATGTCATCCAAAACTGTGAGCAACAGGTCGCGAGAACTCCTCTCTTTTTTCCACGACAAAGTACCGGTCTTTGTAGCGGGCATCAAGCATGGTTGCAACAGAATAAAGTGCTTCACACTGCACGCTGTTGAAGCGATGATTGCCGGCTTCCAGCAGGGTGGTTTTGGTGGTCTGCACGACTCTGTCCGTGTCAGACATGGAGTTCACTGCCAGTGTTTCAGTTTGACTGTTAGAAAGTGTTTTGACAATTAAAAGGTATTCATTTAGAAGTGGGCTGACTGGTTAGTTGGCTAACGCTAGCTTGCTATTCCATCAAGCTCCCATGCTACATAAATAAGCCAGACAGAGTTGTCCCTCATCTGGCGATAGAAACCCTGCTTTCCCCGTTCTGTTGGCTCAGAGCTCCACAGCCGAAGTCCACAGGTACAAATTAGTTTAGCACCAAATGTATTGTGTTACAAAAGTCGAGGCGCGCAGATTCGCCACTTTGTGAATACAGGTGTGTGAACATTTTCCACGAGTGCAAATTTCAACTTACAAGTTCCGATTTTTTTTTCTGCAAGTTCTCACATCATATTCTACAAGCTCTCACATTTTGCTCCATACCTTAATAGGACAGCACCAAATGGTTCCATTTTGTAGTTGGTTTTAGCAAGCTGACCTTAACAAGCTATGCTACTTTGTATCAGTTTGTTAGAATAAATTTGTAAGTTTTTGTATCTATGACGATACAAACTACCTCCCATTATTATTGATTTGAGTGGTGGTCAGTAGGGGTGGAACGGTACATTCGTATTGAACCGAAACGGTACGGGCGTCTTCGGTACATGAATTTACACGGAGAATACTCAATATAAAAATAAATAAAACTTGCGTGCAAATTAATTAATGTAATGCAGAACTACTGTTAGATATGCGTTTCTTTAGGGACACCTAATCTGTAGCCCCCCCCCCCCCCCCCCCCCCCCCCCCCGCTCTGAAGCTCCCGAGCTCCGCCTATATGTTGAGTCGGTCCAGTGAGTCCACACCATGGGCCACATGAGGCAAACTAGTCCCTTCCAAACCAAACACGGACGTAGCTGTATCCTTTCTCGCCTCGACCACAAATGGCCTCCATGCCCGTTTGCTCCGCTGTTAGCTCCCCCGTTAGCTGTTAGCTCCACTGTTAGCGCTGCTGTTTGCTGTTAGCTCGGCTGTTAAGCTAACGCCAAAACTCGTCAACTGCTCTGTGTAACTGAAGCTGCTCTTTTAACATCCCTGCTCTGTGCATTCACATATGAGAGCAGCGCTTGTCTCCCATATCACACTACTAGCTGATTGTCTTATTTTGTTTACAAGTTCCAGATGGAGTCTGGAGATGATGTGGGGTAGCCTACTTACTGTTTACATCTTACTTTATACACTTCATGCTGTTGCAGCTAGCTCAGGGGACAGACTGGAGGACACTAGGTGGTACAGCCTGAGAAATGCACAATAAAAAAATTGCTTTCTGCATTTTTGTTTTACTTTTCCCTCCATTATACCGAAACGTGATGTCAGAACCGAGGTATAAACCGAACCTTGACTTCAGTGTACCATTCCACCCCTAGTGGTCAGTAATGTGTCTGTTTCATTCTGTTTCCTGCAGATGTTCAGCAGCTGTCGGTGGTTAAAGAAGAGGTTCCCCCTGAGCAGCAGGAGTGTAGCTCCAGTGTGGACCAGCAGGAGCCAGAGCACCCCACACACGTTAAAGAGGAACAGGAGGAACTGTGGAGCAGTCAGGAGGGAGAGCAGCTTCAAGGGCTGGAGGAGGCTGATATCACCAAGTTCCCTTTCACTCCTGTCCCAGTGAAGAGTGAAGATGATGAAGAGAAAGCTCAGTCCTCACAGCTTCATCAGAGACAAACTCAACACATTGAAACAGAAGCTGATGGAGAGGTCTGTGGAGGACCAGAACCAGCCAGGAACTCACATCCACTTTTACAACCAGAGACTGAAGACCAGACTGGAGACTCTTCTGAACCTGAGACTGATGACAGTGCTGATTGGAAGGAGACCAGAGAACCTCAGTCAGCTTTAAACTCTCTGAAACATGATTCAAGACGTAAGAAAACATTCAGCTGCTCTGAGTGTGGGAGAAGATTTGGGTCCAAGCCAAATCTGAAGAGACACATGAGAACTCACACAGGAGAGAAACCTTTTAGCTGCTCAGTTTGTAATAAATCTTTTAGACTGAGTGAACATTTACGGTCGCACATGAGAATCCACACAGGAGAGAAACCTTTCAGCTGCTCAGTTTGTAAGAAATCTTTTACACTGAGTGGAGATTTACGACGACACATTAGAATCCACACAGGAGAGAAACCTTTCAGCTGCTCTGAGTGTGGTAGAGCTTTCACTGAACTTGGACACCTGAAGAAACACATGAGAACTCACACAGGAGAAAAACCTTTTAGCTGCTCAGTCTGTAAGAAATCTTTTACACAGAGAGAAAGTTTAAGGTCACACATGTCAGTCCACACAGGAGAGAAAAGATTCAGCTGCAGTGTTTGTAACAAAAGATTTGCCTGGCGTTCTGATGTCAAAAAACATAAATGTGTTGGTCCGATGGAAACAGAAGCTGATGGAGAGGACTGTGGAGGACCAGAACCAGCCAGGAACTCACATCCACTTTTACAACCAGAGACTGAAGACCAGACTGGAGACTCTTCTGATCCTGAGACTGATGACATGGAATAACATTTGTGCCTTTTAAGTCCAAACAAAAATCTTTATGTATCGACATCTAAATAGAAGACATTATATTGTGTGACAGGAAAAAGTACACTCTTATTTTAAATATTTTATTAGACATTGTTTTGTCTTGTAATGTCTGTCATATAATCAATTATAATAACAAATATAACCAGCCGATATTTTATAGGGCCCACACATATGTCACTTCTTTCTAAGTAACGTATGTTTAGCAAGATTCACTATTAATCATGTCTCAATATGGGAGTTTATTCAATAAACAAATTTTGATTTTGTGTATCATGTTGTGGGACGTTCGGTATTTATGGAATGGACCACCGGAGGAAAATAGGGGAGGGTCATGTCTTTTTATTCTTTGTTGATGGGAGGGTCCTCCAGTTTTTTTTTAGTCTGCGGGGAGGGTCACCCAACTTTTGTATTCATGAGAACAGCAACATTTCAAAGTGGCTTGTTTGATGCGTATTTATCCATGTAGCTCTCTCAGTCTCGGCCCCTATCGCTAGCAGATGGGTCCCTGTCTGTTTAGTCAGCCAGACAATTTGAGCTGTAGCTTTAGAGACCGTGGGATTTCCCAAACTGAATAAATCCCGCTCGCAAGGCAACATTTTTTTGTGCCTCTGATTCGTGTCTTCGTGTCACTCCGTAAGTAGTCCATTAATTTGTCACGATGGAACTTCATTCAGAGCAGAGCTCCACCGAAGAGCCTGCAATCATTGCGGAAGGTTATCTGAGAGGAATATCACGAGCGCCAAAACATCTGATTTTCAGCTGCCAGCCTTTGCAGTTTCGGACTGTACCGGACTCTCCCGGTGACCACGCTGCTGTGGGGACCAGCGGCGCAGCAAGAGACCGCTGCTGACACACCACTGTTGACGAACGGACGCAGAGCTCTCCGTCCGCCGGAGCTCTCCGTCCGCCGGAGCTCCGACTGCTGTCGGCCTGCGCGCTGGGCCACGCCGCCTATCAGTATTAAATTGAGACAGTTTCATAAGCAATAACAATAAAAACGTCTCGTATGTCGCGTTAAATACTTTCCCCCGTGTTTTGGTAGTTAATTTTAACGCCTGATGCGAGCCATATCAGAGTAGCCCACGCATAAGTTGTGAGTGCTTTAGCGGCATTGCCCTGACATGTAGAAACGTCGTCTCACTCCGCCTCTCCGCTGAGGCCCGGTCACGTAACAGCAGCAGTTAAACTGTATTATTTTCACACTATGATGGTTACATTCGCAACAATATGCGGTTCACATGCATGCCAAACTGTAGGGGCAGTCTGTTACTCTACATCACAGACAATTTATTTATCAATATTTCAAAATAGAAAACGTTACACTTCATAATGTTTTGTGTTTTGTGTCATGGTAGGTGCGTCGTATATTTTCCTGCTTTTTTGTCCTTTGCCAATCGCACCTAGGATAGAACTATAAAAATTCACTTGTGCATTGCTATGTTCCAAGGTAATATGATCAGTGACACCAAAATGATTAAGGTCTTTTGACATGTATAGTGTCTCCTATGCCACTAATTAGGCCATGGTAAAGCTAATAAAGTAAAGAAATATAATTGTTTGATATGACCGGTGTGGTACACCAGGACATACTGAGTACCCTCCAGGATGAAATAAACTGTAATCATTTGAAGTAAGCCATCTGTTTTTTCCAGCCACAGTTTAAGCTCAAATAAACACCAACGAAGAAACCCCCACCCCGCTGTACGCGTGCCGCTCACACACAGACATGCTAGGAGGCATGCACTGTAAAGTTAATGGCTCGATCCGAGACCTAGACCTCATTATACATCCATGTCCCGAGACTCACTGACATTGTTTCTGGTAACGTTAAAACTAACGACACAGTATCCACTTCAGTTATCCACTAGTCAAGACACACTTTTATCATTATGAATGTACGACAGCAAACGGATAGTTACTGAAGAAGTTATCATTGATAATTAACGTGATCATTTGCTAATGTTAGCTAAGTTAACGTAAGTTACGTGTTAGCTAACAATGTTAGCTGACTCCTCTCCAGCTTGTCATGACAACGTTAGCTTACGTTAAAGGGAAGCTGTGCCGATTTTCCACCGGTGTTTATGTCGTTGTAGTGTGGGATGAACGGTGTTTGGCTTTCCCCTCATTGCCCTAAACGTTAACTAACTTACATCTTCTTAACTGATATCTTCTTATCAAAAATATGAATACAGGAAGGAAGGGAAGGAGTGGTAGCCACTCACTCATTCACTGTGCAATAACTTAATAATCTACTCACATACATACCTGGACACTCTAACTGCTCTTAACTGCTAATTTATGCTAAATGTCATTTATTCACTGTATAATAACACAATGCCATACACAGTCCTATATATTTATCTTTATTTATCTGTAGTTTATTGTTTTTTACTATTTGTTTACTTTTTGTTTACTTCCTATATTTAGCTAAAAGTTTATTGTTATTGTTATTCTTATATGGTATTTTCCATACTGTATTTTTTATACATCTTGTTTTGTAAGTTGCTGAAATCTGCTGCTGGAAATCTAATTTCCTTGTGGGAGTCATCCCAAAAGGATCAATAAAGAGAAGTCTAAGTCTAAGTCTACTGACAGTGTGCTCCAAATGCACCTTGCACCTTAGCAGACTGCAGGGTCTCCATCAATGGGTCGAGCCCAGAGGGCATTAGAGCTGTTCTTCTCAAAGACCAGGAACATTAAAAAACCAAAATCAGGGTGCAAAGTTTGTCAAAAGGGAGGTAGAGAGAGTTAGAAAATAATAGATCTTATTGTCCACCATGACAAGTTGTCTGTTTAACTTCAGACAAAGAGCTGGATTACTTTTACTCTTTGGCCCAAGTAAAGTATATTTGTAATTTATTTTCACCATATGACCTGTCAGGTATCTTCCAGTAGAAACTATTTTAATTCAATAGCTGTTCATTTATTTGATCTGCTGCACTTTGGATCAATAAACTGAGATTAGTAATGATGTCTAATGGGTGTTTGTTAGGTTTAAGTGATGCTTTTGACTTAAGCTGCAGATCGTCTTGCCTTTGCTGTCCCACAGAACTTCACAATGTTTCCTGCTTTATGAAGGTGAAGGTAATTGTAGCTGCCAGCAGAGACATTTGCATAATTTAAGTTTCATAAAAGAATAGTTTTTAATTTGATAAGAAATCACGTTTAAATATATCCATAATATTTATATTTCTCTGCATTTCTTTTACTTTGAAATATGTGTACAAGCTGAGCTGTTTATGTAGGCTTATATAGCGGAACTATTGTTCTGAGGTTCGGTTGGTTCAGATATTTATTGATGTAACACCAGCATCGGAGCATGCAGCGCAGGCCAAGCCAACTGCGGCTCGTTAAGTTAATTGGAACGTCGTTACGTTCGTAAGTTCACAGAGAGACACACGGGAGAGAAGTTTCCTTTTGTTACCTGTTTTCACTCCCCTGGAGTTAACGCGGCCAATGAGGTATGCATAGTTCTTTTTAATGTGTAATTATCAATGTAAAAGCATAACTGTGTGACGGTTTATTAACAGTCAATCTAACGTTGTGTTTATTTTATTCATGCGTTATTCTCTGTGAGAATATTCTTATTTATGTGATTTTTATGTTTTATTTAGTTCTCATGTTTGATGGCATCAAGGATGACATGATTCAACTAATAAATGCCCGTAAACAAGAACGCTTTGTGTCCGTGTCTGTTAACTGGAGGGAGCAACAGTAATGTTCACCTTCAGACAAACGACAAAATCAGATGAAATTACGCTGCAAGACTGAAGGACTTTTATTTTGAAGCTCAGCAACTACTCTGCACCGGAAGCTATAGTATTCACTGCGGCTAACTTCACACTTTGAACAAGATGGCGTCTAGCAGAAAGGTGTGTTAGCAGAGTCTGTTTGTTGTGTTGAGAAAGAGGTAAAATGTGTAAAGTCCAGATGCTGAGAGCGTTGGTGGAGCAGCGACTAACTGCGGCTGCTGAAGAGATATTTGGGCTGTTTGAAAGAACGATAGCAGAGTACGAGGAGGAACTTTGTCGTTCAAAAGAGGAGAACGAGCGACAACGGGAGCTACTGGACGCTGTTTACAACCCTCAGCTCCGGTTACACAGAGCAGGTTTGGTCTCTTTACTTCTTCCCCTCTCTCTGTTCTCTCTCTGTTTATACTGACAGCAGGTTTGTTCGATAAACAGTTTGATTTTGATCAAATCCGCCGACGCTAAAACAGTAGTGCACTCATATAGGCCTACTAGCATTAATGGTAGATACATCCAAACGGCCCAGGTCTAGCCAGCGACAGTCTTAGCAAAATGGAATGATACGTGTGAGACTACTTCCGGTTTTCAAAATAAGGTGCCAAGTAAACTAATGCGAAGTATACATGGAAAACAAAGATTAGGCGATTGGATTGCATATATATTGAAATATATTTTATGTAAATGTCTGTCTTTCATACATTAAAAGAGAAAATATGACAGAACTGTGAAGAGTATGAAAGAAATGTATTAATTGTTTGGTTGCTGTTTATTTCTTATACTGAAGTTGCATTGTTGACACTGAATGACAATCTATATAAGCATATAAAGATAAATTCTTATTTTATCTGCTTTTATATATTTAACTGTTTTAACTGCACTTCAATGTTTAATTTCTCATACTGCACTGTAACTTTTAAATCTGTTTTCATGTAAAGCACTTTGAATTGCCCTGTTGCTGAAATGTGCTATACAAATAAAGCTGCCTTGCCTTGCTGTTAAAACAATAATTCCGTGGCACGTGGATAAAGGACTGGATAGAGACAGAGCTCATTTAAGTCCCGCCCCCACAGGGGGGGAAAACGGCTCTTCTCTCTCCATTGATTTGTATCACGTGAAGGTTTCCTCCTCGTAATCTCAGTCTGCTAGCAAACAACAGAAACACGCCTAAAAGCTGCTGGGTGGTGATATTCACTAGGGATGCACGATATTGGATTTTGACCGATATTTGTTATGCCAATATTTTCAAACTCATTTTAGCCGATACCGATGTGTACACGTTTCCCCCCTGATATATATACACTTTAATTTTACTGTAAAGACATCCAAGTCTCTCTTCTCTACTACCTTTACCTTATTACACTCATGTGTTGTAGATAAGGCAATACACAAGACAAACATTTGATTCTACCATAAATGTATCATTTTACAAATATAGACAGAAGTGAATGGAGTTACCCCCGAAAAAACATGTATGCATTTTGAGCTATCCACGTGTATGTCTACGCCATAAACTGCGGACGGGTTGGGTTTAGTAAAAGAAGAACAGGACGGATTTAGGAAACGTGACACGCGGGACACGATCCCCGGTCTCCTGGGTGAAAGTCCTGCGTTTGACCCATCTACCACCCCGACCAACCTCCCTATGCAGATTTTCGGCCTTTCATCCTACTCGCTACGGCGTAAATTGACACGCAATCGCAAGGTAATGTAAGTCAATGGAGGCCATACGGCATTGATAAACACGCTAAAAAGTGATAATGCATATTGATAACACGCCAACATGGCATACGAATTGGCCTGTCATACATACGCCACTTATTGAGATCAGTCTGGCACGCCTCTGTCCGTGTCACTCGGCCGGCCAAGCAGTCGTGTCAGTGCCACAACCGCGGGGATCACATCGGCAGCAGAGGTCTCTGCAGAACTTATATCTCTGGTCAGCTGCTCACAGGGGCGAGAATTGTGATCATATTTTCTAGAATTCCCCACTGATTTGCCATCAAAGTTGCATCATATAAAATGTCGTATTCCATCTAGTAGCGACGTCTTGTTGAAGTGGTTTTACTGACGTTCCAAGGTCTTTCTGTACATCCTCCAGCCGACTGTATGCCAGCTGGAAGTGCTTGAAATGTCCAGCTATTCTCCTTCCCACGGCCACAACATCCGCCACGCTGAGGCAGGATACCTCATGTAGTACCACATGCACTTGTTCTCTTTCTATTTTCCACCGTGGTCAGAAAGCACAGACACTTTGTTTCTCTCACTATGACTCTAGAGTCACTATTCACTCTGAAGATAATCACCATCACTCTCTCACTCGCTCTACCACACACACACGCCCACACACACGCCCACACACACGCCGGCCCTGCTATTCTCTTGAAGAGATTGACTCACACACAAACGCACAAGTATAAACTTGAGGCCGTTTACGTAGGCTGGAGCCCTGCATTTCAGTTATTTTCCTTGCCCCACACTGATCCACACTGATGCAAAAAAACATTTGCCAGTGATTATCTTAACTGCATATTACTCCAGTGATGAAATAAATCCATGTCATAGCCATTTTAAGTTTTATGTCAAGTAGTTAAGTATAAATACAAATTCTCCAAAGTTCAGTTAAAAAAATCTTTATAATAATATGCAAATGAATCATTAGATTAATCAATGACAAAAATAATAGTTAGAAACAGCCCTAAATGGTTCCATTTTGTAGCTGGTTTTAGCAAGCTGACCTTAACAAGCTATGCTATGCTACTTTCTATCAGTTTGTTAGACTAAATTTGTAAGTTTTCATATCTATACTGATACAAACTACCTCTCATTATCATTGGTTTGAGTGGTGGTCTGTAATGTGTCTGTTTTCATTCTGTTTCCTGCAGATGTTGAGCAGCTGTTGGTGGTTAGAGAAGAGGTTCCCCCTGAGCAGCAGGAGTGTAGCTCCAGTGTGGGCCAGCAGGAGTGTAGCTCCAGTGTGGACCAGCAGGAGCCAGAGCCCCTCCCACACATTAAAGAGGAACAGGAGGAACTGTGGAGCAGTCAGGAGGGAGAGCAGCTTCAAGGACTGGAGGAGGCTGATATCACCAAGTTCCCATTCACTCCTGTCCCTGTGAAGAGTGAAGATGATGAAGAGAAAGCACAGCTTCATCAAAGACAAACTCAACACATGGAAACAGAAGCTGATGGAGAGGACTGTGGAGGACCAGAACCAGCCAGGAACTCACATCCACTTTTACAACCAGAGACTGAAGACCAGACTGGAGAATTTTCTGATCCTGAGACTGATGCCAGTGCTGATTGGAAGGAGACCAGAGAACCTCAGTCAGCTTTAAACTCTCTGAAACATGATTCAAGATGTAAGAAAACATTCAGCTGCTCTGAGTGTGGGAGGAGATTTGGCCGCAAGCATCATCTGAAGAGACACATGATAACTCATACAGGAGAGAAACCTTTCAGTTGCTCAGTGTGTAGGACATCTTTTACACAGAGTGGAAGTTTATGGAAGCACATGGTAACTCACACAGGAGAGAAACCTTTCAGCTGCTCTGAGTGTGGGAGAAGGTTTGGCCAAAGGGGACATCTGAAGAGACACATGATAACTCACACAGGAGAAAAAGCTTTCAGCTGCTTAGTCTGTAAGAAATCCTTTAGAGAGAAAGGAAATTTAAAGGCACACATGAGAATCCACACAGGAGAGGAACCATTTAGCTGCTCTGAATGTGGAAAACGATTTAGTCAAAACTCAAATATGAAGAGCCACATGAGAACTCATACAGGAGAAACACCTTTCAGCTGCTCAGTCTGTAAGAAATCTTTTAGACTGAGAAGCCGTTTAAAATATCACATGAAACAACACACAGGAGAGGAACCGTCTACTTCCTGTGTAAGTGACATCAGAACCGGCTACATCCTGTGTAAGTGACATCAGAAAGCAGCAGGAGTGGAGCTCCAGCGGGGACCAGGAGCAGCCAGAGAATCTCAGCCAGGTTGGAACTCTCTGAACCATAGAAATAAAATGTCGGCAAATCTACGACATGATATGCTCCAATAAAGGCACATTCAGCACTAATAAAACGGTTCAACATTTAAGCACAGCAAATAATACAACAGCTCCTCAAAAACATGGAAAGAGCCATGCTTAACCTCTGGGTAGTACACGCATTGAGTGTGAATAACATAGCTTTGAAATTAGTAACTCTGCCTACCGAGAGAACCCCTCCCACGCAGCTCCCTGCTCTTCAATGTTGAATATTTTTGGCTGCATGCATAAAATAACTTATCAAAATAAACCAAAGACAGATTATTGTTATTATCAGTAGTGGCCCATAGAGGGCGGCCCTTCTGACATTTGCCCAAATTCCAGATGGCCAGCCCGTAACTGGCAGGGTCTAACGTTAGAGGTCCGCTGACCCGTTGTCACTGGGTCTAACTGTCCCCCCTCCTGTAACTCTGAGAACATCTCCCGAGCTGCGTTGGGCGGCTCTCCTCCCAGCGAACTGCGACACAGTTTACGGCTTCACTGATGCGTATTGTAACCATGACAACTTAGAACAATTGCCACTTTGTTGTGTACCAATCAAATTTTATATATATATATATATATATATATATATATATATATATATATATATATATATATAATGGACCACCGGAGTGGTGAAAAACAACACACTTTCCATTATAATTTTGAAATGTCATGTGCTTCTTCACATAGGCTAAATAAAGGTATTTCCACCGTAAAATTGGTGCATAAAGGTCAAAATTTCCCAGGGGGAAGACGCCCTTACCCCCCACTATGATATGCCCCCCATTCTGGCCCATATATATATATATATATATATATATATATATATATATATATATATATATATATATATATATATATATATATATATATCCCTACATACACAGTACAGTATACCCACTACAATACATTAGACTACACCAGTGTATACTACTTATGTATGTATCTGTACTGTACTGGGTCGGCTACAGCTCTGTGTCTGTTCCTGTTCTTCGTTTTCACTCACCACTAGTCTGACTTAATGACCCCCCCCCCCCCCCCCCCCCCTACACAACACTATCTGACTCTCTGTTACTGGCTATTATGTTGAACTTTTCTCATTTATTAAATAATTGCTTAAAGCATTTAAACACAGTTTTGTGTTGGAGTTTGTAACATTCCACAATCTTTAATTTGAAGAGTTTAATTTAGGATGTACATGCATATCGGTCCCAAATATCGGTAATACCCAGTATCTGTCGATCACTAATCTGTACTTAGTTCTGTCTGTGCTGCTGCTGCGGCTGAATTTACGATGACTATCTTATCACCTCTAGCATCTGTTTGTATTTTATTATTAATATCAATTCATATTTTTGTTCAGTGGAAATATAAAGTGAAGATGAAAGTGTTACCTGTTGTAACTCTGATATTACAGGGTTTCCGCACGGTCTAAAAAAAGTCTAAAAATGTCAGTCAAAATTTTTGGTTTTTTAAAAAGTATTAAATTCACAAACGTATTGAGTTCTAGGTCTTGTAGTGCTGCCTCTGATGCTCTTTTTTTTTTTTTTTTTTTATTCCGTGATGTTGTAGTTCTTCCTTTCGCTCGTCCAAATATATAATTTGCGGTTCATGTACAGATCAATATGACTCTGTGTTGCTTTTATTCAATTTGAAGTACTTTTTAGACTCTGCATTCCGTTTTACTTTCCTGTCCCGATAAAGATCTTAAATTGAATACCTGAAGGTCTTAAAGGTCTGAAAATGTGACTGGTTGAAACTCTGATATTAAGACTTTAATGTGTTCACATTTTCTGTTGTTGTTCTGCCGTCTAGTGTCAGAAACCGCGCTTTTCTTGTAAAACTTTTAGTACTGGGAAACAAACAACCATCATCTTCTGAATTTGGTTAATTGTTTTCTCAGAGCCCTGAAACTGTATTAAAAAATATTTGTCGTTTTGCAAACTAAGTTGGTTAAATAAGTAAAAAAGTAGCGGGTGTTTCTCAAAGTGATAATAGTAATGAATTTGTAAATTTCGTTGGATGTCATTTTTAAAAAAAAAAAAAAAAAAAAAGTGTATTTTAATCTTCCTTGTTTTGATCTGAAAGAGCCTGAGACACTTTTGGACTTTTATTTTGAAGCTCAGCAACTAATCTGCACCGGAAGTTGTAGTCTTCACAGCGGCTAACTTCACACTTTGAACAAGATGGCGTCTAGCAGAAAGGTGTGTTAGCAGAGTCTGTTTGTTGTGTTGAGAAAGAGGTAAAATGTGTAAAGTCCAGATGCTGAGAGCGTTGGTGGAGCAGCGACTAACTGCGGCTGCTGAAGAGATATTTGGGCTGTTTGAAAGAACGATAGCAGAGTACGAGGAGGAACTTTGTCGTTCAAAAGAGGAGAACGAGCGACAACGGGAGCTACTGGACGCTGTTTCCAACCCTCAGCTTCGGTTACACAGAGCAGGTTTGGTCTCTTTACTTCTTCCTCTCTCTCTGTTCTCTCTCTCTGTTTATACTGACAGCAGGTCGGTTCGTTAAACAGTTTGATTTTGACCAAATCCGCCGACGCTAAAACTGTAGTGCGCTCACATAAGCCTACTAGCATTTATGGTAGATAATCCAAACGGCCCAGCTCTAGCCAGCGACAGTCTTAGCAAAGTGGGTGGAACGATACATGTGAGACTACTTCCGGTTTTCAAAATAAGGTGCTAAGTAAACTAATGCGAAGTACAAACACACACATGATAGATAGATAGATAGATAGATAGATATTTAAAAAAAAAAAAAAAAAAAACTAGGCTATTGGATTGCATGTATTTTGGATTATGTTATATGCTAATGCCTGTGTCCTTCATACATTAAAAGAGAAAATATCACAGCATTGTGAAAGAAAGTATTAATTGTTTGGTTGCTGTTAAAACAATAATTCCAGACAATGACTTCAAATCTAAAACTGGGGGCTCTTTAAAAAGACAATGCTCCATAATTTCAGACAATGACTGACATTTCCGACTACAACCATACAGAAAATCTAATATTTTTTAATATTAGGAGATTTTTTTTTTTTTAAAGTTCCAACTCTTTACCATTAAATAACTTCAAATCTGAAAATTGAGGTGCTATAAAAATAAAGATTTTCTTGATGGGTGTAGTCAGAGATGTTCTGACCTCGAATATATCAGTCATTGTCTGAAATGTTCGTTTTGAGGCAGAAGCAACTTTTCAACCACAAGGTTGAAGCTGTGATCACTTTTGGGCACGTGGATAAAGGACTGGATAGAGACAGAGCTCATTTAAGTCCCGCCCCCACAGGAGGGGAAAACGGCTCTTCTCTCTCCATTGATTTGTATCACGTGAAGGTTTCTTCCTCGTAAACTCAGTCTGCTAGCAAACAACAGAAACACGCCTAAAAGCTGCTGGGTGGTTGTGAAGTGTTGCTATCTTCATATAAAATATATTTATGAGCAGACGGTAGGTTGTCTTTAGCTTGACTTCATTCCAACATGTCGTAACTTAACACACGTGAATCTGTTCATTTGACTTCCTGTATTCTCGTACGTATGCGTGCGTCCTGACGTATGCTCAATCACAGCTCGTAACAGGTTTATGTGACATCTCCCCCTTTTCATCTGGGGTTTCATACAGTATTAAACAAAACAACTATCTATGAAACACTCTGAAATTACCTTTTGTATGAAAATACAATATTTTCCGTATTCTTCCTTTTAAGAAACCCATGTATCAAATAATTTCTCTTATTCTATTTATCAATATTATTCTTTCAAACATACTGTTTAAGTAGACATTAACAGTAATACAAATGAACAAGCAAATATAAACAAACAAACATTCTACTCAGACCTTTCTCTTCTTCCTTTAACATAACTGGTCTGTAATCATTTGTAAACATTACTAGTTAACACATTTCATCTGACTAGTAAGTCAGCTTGGGTGGCAGTGAAGGTCAGGGGCCTCGACGGACCAGACCCGGGCAGCAGACGCTGGCTCTGGGGACGTGGAATGTCACCTCTCTGTGGGGGAAGGAACCGGAACTGGTGCGGGAGGTGGAGCGCTACCGGTTAGATCTGGTGGGGCTTACCTCTACGCACAGTCTCGGTTCTGGAACCGTACTCCTGGATAGGGGTTGGACTCTTTTCTTCTCCGGAGTTGCCCAGGGTGTGAGGCGCCGGGCGGGTGTGGGGATACTCACAAGCCCCCGGTTGAGTGCCGCTATGTTGGAGTTTACCCCGGTGGACGAGAGGGTCGCCTCCCTACGCCTGCGGCTGGTGGGGGGGAAAACTCTGACTCTTGTTTGTGCATATGCACCAAACAAGAGTTCGGAGTATTCGGCCTTCTTGGAGACCTTGAATGGAGTCCTGTATGGGGCTCCAGTGGGAGACTCCATCGTTCTGCTGGGGGACTTCAACGCGCACGTGGGCAATGATGGAGACACATGGAGAGGCGTGATTGGGAGGAACGGCCTCCCTGATCTAAACCAGAGTGGTTGTTTGTTGTTGGACTTCTGTGCTAGTCATGGATTGTCTATAACGAACACCATGTTCGAACATAGGGATGCTCATAAGTGTACATGGTACCAGAGCACCCTAGGCCAAAGGTCAATGATCGATTTTATAATCGTTTCATCTGATCTGAGGCCGTATGTTTTGGACACTCGGGTGAAGAGAGGGGCGGAGCTATCAACCGATCACCATCTGGTGGTGAGTTGGGTCAGGGGGTGGGAGAAGACTCTGGACAGACCTGGTAAGCCCAAACGGGTAGTGCGGGTAAATTGGGAACGTCTGGAGGAGGCCCCTGTCTGACAGACTTTCAACTCACACCTCCGGCGGAGCTTTTCGTGCATCCCTGTGGAGGCTGGGGGCATTGAACCCGAGTGGACAATGTTCAAAGTTTCCATTGCTGAAGCTGCGGCGAAGAGCTGTGGTCTTAGGGTCTTGGGTGCCTCAAGGGGCGGTAACCCACGAACACCGTGGTGGACACCGGTGGTCAGGGAAGCCGTCCGACTGAAGAAGGAGTCTTTCCGGGATATGTTATCCCGGAGGGCTCCGGAGGCAGTTGCAAGGTACCGCAGGGCCCGACGGGCTGCAGCCTCTGCCGTGAAAGAGGCAAAGCAGCGGGTGTGGGAGAAGTTCGGAGAAGACATGGAGAAGGACTTTCGGTCGGCACCAAGGTGCTTCTGGAAAACCGTTCGCCACCTCAGGAGGGGGAAGCGGGGAACCATCCAAGCTGTGTACAGTAAGGATGGGACGCTGTTGACCTCAACTGAGGAGGTAATAGGGCGGTGGAAGGAGCACTTTGAGGAACTCCTAAATCCGACTAATACGCCCTCTATGGTAGAGGCAGAGCTGGAGGATGATGGGGGATTGTCGTCAATTTCCCTGGTGGAAGTTGCTGAGGTGGTTAAACAACTCCACAGTGGCAAAGCTCCAGGGATTGATGAGATCCGTCCGGAAATGCTTAAAGCTCTGGGTGTGGAGGGGTTGTCTTGGTTGACACGCCTCTTCAACATTGCGTGGAAGTCTGGGACGGTGCCTAATGAGTGGCAGACCGGGGTGGTGGTTCCCCTTTTCAAAAAGGGGGACCAGAGGGTGTGTGCCAATTACAGGGGTATCACACTTCTCAGCCTCCCCGGTAAAGTCTACTCCAAGGTGCTGGAAAGGAGGGTTCGGTCGATAGTCGAACCTCAGGTTGAAGAGGAACAATGCGGATTCCGTCCTGGTCGTGGAACAACGGACTAGCTCTTTACTCTCGCAAGGATCCTGGAGGGAGCCTGGGAGTATGCCCAACTGGTCTACATGTGCTTTGTGGCTCTGGAGAAGGCGTATGACCGGGTACCCCGGGAGATACTGTGGGAGGTGCTGGGGGAGTATGGGGTGAGGGGGTCCCTTCTCAGGGCCATCCAATCTCTGTACGACCAAAGCGAGAGCTGTGTCCGGGTTCTCGGCAGTAAGTCGGACTCGTTTCAAGTGAAAGTTGGCCTCCGCCAGGGCTGCGCTTTGTCACCAATTCTGTTCGTAGTATTTATGGACAGGATATCGAGGCGTAGTCGGGGTGGAGGGGGGTTGCAGTTCGGTGGGCTGGGGATCTCATCGCTGCTTTTTGCAGATGATGTGGTCCTGATGGCATCATCGGCCTGTGACCTTCAGCACTCACTGGATCGGTTCGCAGCCGAGTGTGAAGCGGCTGGGATGAGGATCAGCACCTCTAAATCGGAGGCCATGGTTCTCAGCAGGAAACCGATGGAGTGCCTTATCCAGGTAGGGAATGAGTCCTTACCCCAAGTGAAGGAGTTCAAGTACCTTGGGGTCTTGTTCGCGAGTGAGGGGACAATGGAGCGGGAGATTGGCCGGAGAATCGGCGCAGCGGGTGCGGTATTGCATTCAATTTATCGCACCGTTGTGACGAAAAGAGAGCTGAGCCAGAAGGCAAAGCTCTCAATCTACCGGTCAGTTTTCCTTCCTACCCTCACCTATGGTCATGAAGGCTGGGTCATGACCGAAAGAACAAGATCCAGGGTACAAGCGGCCGAAATGGGTTTCCTCAGGAGGGTGGCTGGCGTCTCCCTTAGAGATAGGGTGAGAAGCTCAGTCATCCGTGAGGAGCTCAGAGTAGAGCCGCTGCTCCTTTGCATTGAAAGGAGCCAGTTGAGGTGGTTCGGGCATCTGGTAAGGATGCCCCCTGGGCGCCTCCCTAGGGAGGTGTTCCAGGCACGTCCAGCTGGGAGGAGGCCTCGGGGAAGACCCAGGACTAGGTGGAGGGATTATATCTCTAACCTTGCCTGGGAACGCCTCGGGATCCCCCAGTCGGAGCTGGTTAATGTGGCTCGGGAAAGGGAAGTTTGGGGTCCCCTGCTGGAGCTGCTACCCCCGCGACCCGATACCGGATAAGCGGACGAAGATGGATAGTAAGTCAGCTTGACAGCAGGTTTCACAGCACGTCCAGAGCGTGTCCTCAAAACTCTGGGTGACGATGTTATGCTACCAGTCTCAGAGTCAGTTTGGGTTGGACGGGTGGCAGATGCCATGCTACCCGGTGGGGTGGAGACTTCTGGTGACTGTGTCGGAGTGTCGTTCCTTTCTTGGTTGACGATCTGCAGATGCCTCCGGTTTCATCTGGTGGTGTCTCCTTGTGGCGTTCCTACCACAAACGAACTTGGAGTGGAACACGAAGCCTGGATCACCCCGGTCCTTCTCCATGTCTTCTCTGAGTCCGTTTTCAGTCGTACTCTGTCGCCAACACCTAAGGCAGGAAGCGGCTTTGCTGTGTATCTCCTGTTGTAGGTGTATTCATAGGCCTGCTTAGCTTTGGCATCTGTCTGCCTGACTGTAGACTGATTGGGCCATGAAAGTCTCAGCTGATGGTGGAGCTTGGGGACTGTGGTGCGCAGTCTCCTTCCCATGAGGAGTCTGGCTGGGCTTTCTTTTGTCGGCTCCGTGGCTGTGTCCCTGTAGCTCAGGTAAGCTAGCTGGGGGTCTTGTTGCCTAAGGATGCTTTTAGCTGTCCTGACAGCTCGCTCTGCCATCCCATTAGCTTGGGGATAGTATGGGCTCGATGTAGTATGCTGGATGTCATTCTTGGATGTGAAGACCTGGAACTGCTGTGAGGTGAACTGTGGGTCGTTATCCGTAATCAGCTCTTCAGGTATCCCGAACCGTGTGAATATGCTCATCAGCTTACTTATAACTGCTTCACTCGTGGTCAGGGTGAGACTCAATACTTCAAGCCATCTTGAATAATAGTCAATAACGACCAGGAAGTGCTTTCCTTTAAACTCACAAAGATCTACAGCTAGTTTTTGCCAAGGGAGCTCCGGCAAAGGCGTTGTGATGAGTGGTTCCCGGCTTTGGCTTGGTTTGTGCTCATTACAGTGTGGGCATGAGGAGACTTTATCCTTTACCGCATGGCTAATCTTTGGCCACCAGACAGCATCATTGTATCTCTCTCTGGATTTGTTGAGGCCTTGATGCCCATGGTGGATCCTCTCCAGCATCTCAGTTCTCATTGTTTGTGGGATCACTATTTGGTTTCCCTTTTTTACCAGTCAGTTATGCTCACTAAGACTACTTCTGTCCATAAAATAGTCTAAAGCTCTTTTATATCGTGGCCAGCCAGACTTAATGTATTGTCTGACCTTCTGCAGGGTTTCATCCTTCTCTGTCTCTGCCTTTATACCCTCCAGCACTGTTTTTAGGCCTTTCCAGCTCTTCAGTGGCGTCCATGTATGCCTGGATGTCCTCACTCAGTTTTGTGTTGTCCACTTTTGACTCCAGGTGCCTCGACAGCACGTCAGGTACTATCAGGTTCTTACCTGGGATGTACTCAGCGACAGGGTTGAACTTCATTAGGCGATTAGAAGTCGCTGACACGTCTAGGTCTCTGTGGTTGATGAGTGTCACCAGTGGTTTATGGTCGGTAAGTAATTTGTAGCTTTCCAGACCACACAGATATAGATGGAACTTTTCCGAAGCCCATACACTAGCAAGACACTCCTTTTCTATCTGTGCATACTTCTTTTGTTTCATTTAGTGTACGAGAGCAGTAGGCTACTGGTTTGAGTATGCCTCTATGATTTTGCAGCAGTACTCCTCCTAATCCATAACTGGATGTGTCAACACCTACTACAGTGGGAAGTTTTGGATCAAAGTACTGAAGAACAGGTGCAGAGGATATCAATGTTTTTACCTTCTTGAAGGCTGCTTCTTGCTGCGAGTCCCACACCCATGCTACTGTATTCTTCAACAGCTCGTTAAGGGGATGAAGGATTTGTGACAAGTTGGGTATGTATCTGCCAACATAATTCACCATACCAAGTACCCTTTTTAACTCACTGACATTTGTAGGTGTCTCCAGGGTGTCTCTTTCTGGGCTTGGAGTCACGCCCTCCTGACTGATAACCTGGCCCAGGAACTGAAGGGAAGCCTGCCTGAACTTACACTTCTGGCGGTTGAGTTTTAGGCCAGATGTGCGGATAGTCTCCATCACCCTTTTCATGTGGCGGTCGTGCTCTTCCAGAGTGGCTCCGAACACTAGTATGTCGTCCATGTAAACTACCGTGCCCTCGTGATCCTGCAGCAGTTCTTGCATCCTCCTTTGGAATATCTCTGGTGCAGATGTTATTCCGACTGGGAGCCGTTTAAAGCAGTAGCGACCATTTGGTGTTATGAAGGTAGTTAACTTTGAACTTTCTTCATCTAGGGCCATCTGCCAAAATCCACTGGCAGCATCCAGAGTTGTGTACACCTTACTTGCGACCAATTTGCGCAAGATGCTGTCTGTGGTTGGCAAGATGAACTTTTCCCTTTTCACGTTCTCATTCAGTTTAGTAAGACAGTTTAGGACAGTTTAGGACAGATTCTTACTTTTCCAGTTGGCTTAATCACAGGCACCATTGGCGCTACCCATTCTGTGGGCTCCGTCATGGGCTCCGTCACGCGCTTTATTATGCCATTTTCTTCCATTTGCTTCAGCTCCTCTTCTACTTTAGGTAGCAGCGGAATGGGTATGCGGCGAGGGACTGCGACGCTGTATGGCTTAGCGTTTTCTTTTAGGACTATTTTTATGGGGTCTCCTTTAAGCAGTCCTAACTCCCCAAACACACTGACTTCTTCGATGTGTTGTATCAGACCCAGGCGAACACCTACAGATCTGCTCAGTAGGTTATCACATTATTGACTCTTGTGTCTTGGCTAGGAATTGCCCCAAATGGACCACTTTTCCTCCTGGACCTTCCAGTTTAGAGGTAAATGGACTAAGTTTTGGCTTGACACGGAGGCGGCTATATGTAGCCTCATTTATTATTGTTGTGTCAGCACCAGAATCTATCTTGAAGCTAACTGGAGTATGGCATATCACTAGAGTTATGCGCCATGGTGGCTCTGTATCGGTGATGACTTCATCCACTGTAGCCTCATTCTTGGTTGTAGTCTCATCTATTGAGCCTAAGAATAAGCTGTCAACTTCTTCAGTCACTTCTTGTGGCATTTATTGCATTCTCTGTCTTTAGCTGGGCATTTGTCTCTTGCATGCCTGCGCCCACATCTTCCACAGTTTTGCCTTTCATTTTCTTTTCGTCCTCCTGTTGCCTCATACTGTGTGTTTTTCCACTTACTTTTCAAAGACTTAGATTTCACTTCATCAATGTGCCCTGATGCGCCAGCCTCACTGTTCTGTTGCTTCACTAGCTCAGAGTGCATGTCGACTGCCTTCAGAGTGAGGTCACATACCATTTGTAGCTTCAGTGAAAGATCTTTGTCTTTAATCCCTATGACAAGTCTATCTCTTATCTCCTCCTTATCATGGAAGTCACAGTGAGCTGCAAGTTCATACAGGTGCCTTATGTACTGTTCAACGGACTCTTGCGTCCGCGAGTGGAAACATGCTCTCTCGAAAATCACGTTCCTTTTCGGCACAAAGTGCTCGTCAAACAGCCTCAGCACATAATCAAAATCCTCTTCCCCGTCATCCTCCAAGACGAATGATTTGTACACTTGTTCAGCCTCCGGGCCCATAGAATAAATCAATGCGCTGACCTGGACATCAGCTGGCTCTTTGTTAAGCTTAATTGCTACTCGGTACCTGGAGAAGCGTTGTTTCCAATCGGGCCAGTCCTCTGGTTTAGCGAAGTTAAGCTGCTCCGGCGCCGAAAACTTTGCTATCCTTGGCGGTGTCCCCGAGTCAGCGTGCCGTGTCGGTTCACTTCTGACACCATGTGAAGTGTTGCTATCTTCATAGAAAATATATTTATGAGGAGACAGTAGGTTGTCTTTAGCTTGACTTTATTCCAACATGTCGTAACTTAACACACGTGAATCTGTTCATTTGACTTCCTGTATTCTCATACGTATGCGTAAGTCCTGACGTATGCTCAATCACAGCTCGTAACAGGTTTACGTGACAGTGGTGATATTCACTAGGGATGCACGATATTGGATTTTGGACGATATTCGATATACCGATATTTTCAAACTCATTTTGGCCGATACCGATGTGTGTATATACACATTTTTCCCCTTGTGTGTGTGTGTGTGTGTGTGTGTGTGTGTGTGTATATATATATATATATATATATATATATATATATATATATATATATATATATATATATTTAATTTTACTGAAGAGAAATCCATTATTACACTCATGTGTTGTAGATAGAGCTGTCTCCAAATCCTCGATTTGATTACATTTTCGATTCTAAGGTCACGGTTCGATTCGATTCTCGATTTTTACTTCTTTTTTTTAAAGCACAGGTTGCTATGCCATTTTTAGACTAGACTTATATGTAATATAATATCTGACCTTTATTCGCAGCATACCACATTACATTGTCAAATTTGAAACATTTATTAACAACATAATGTAACAATGTCTTCAGTCAATTGGAAACTTGACAATTTGTCAAAGTAAAAAGAAAAAAAAGTTTACCGACAATCCTGAGGGCAGACGCTCAGCAGCACACAGAGTTTGGTATTTGAAGCCCCCAACGTTGTCTTCCAGGCAGCGCTGCCTAGAAGGCACTAGGATTAGGCAATGGTTCTGGTTGAAGATAATGGTCGCAGCGCTGCCTTGAAGGCTTAGTTGGGGGCTTAAAACACCATCGAGCCAGCACCAGTAGCTGAGGAGACCGATAGCAAAGAGCGCTAACTTGCCGGCCCTGCTATTCTCTTGAAGAGATTGACTCACACACCAACACACAAGTATAAACTTGAGGCCGTTTACGTAGGCTGGAGCCCTGCATTTCAGTTATTTTCCTTGCCCCACACTGATGCAAAAATACATTTGCCAGTGATGAAATAAATCCATGTCATAGCCATTTTAACTTTTATGTCAAGTATTTAAGTAAAAATACTGATTCTCCAAAGTTCAGTTACAAAAATCTTTAGAATAATATGCAAATTAATCGTTAGATTAATCAATGACAAAAATAATCGTTAGGGACAGCCCTAAATGGTTCCATTTTGTAGCTTGTTTTAGCAAGCTGACCTTAACAAGCTATGCTATGCTACTTTCTATCAGTTTTCATATCTATGACGATACAAACTACCTCTCATTATCATTGATTTGAGTTTAGTTTGTGTGGTGGTCAGTAATGTGTCTGTTTAATTATGTTTCCTGCAGATGTTGAGCAGCTGTCGGTGGTTAAAGAAGAGGTTCCCCCTGAGCAGCAGGAGTGTAGCTCCAGTGTGGACCAGCAGGAGCCAGAGCCCCTCCCACACATTAAAGAGGAACAGGAGGAACTGTGGAGCAGTCAGGAGGGAGAGCAGCTTCAAGGGCTGGAGGAGGCTGATACCACCAAGTTCCCATTCACTCCTGTCCCTGTGAAGAGTGAAGATGATGAAGAGGAAGCTCAGTCCTCACAGCTTCATCAAAGACAAACTCAACACATGGCAACAGAAGCTGATGGAGAGGACTGTGGAGGACCAGAACCAGTCAGGAACTCACATCCACTTTTACAACCAGAGACTGAAGACCAGACTGGAGACTATTCTGATCCTGAGGCTGATGACAGTGCTGATTGGAAGGAGACCAGAGAACCTCAGTCAGCTTTAAACTCTCTGAAACATGATTCAAGATGTAAGAAAACTTTCAGCTGCTCTGAGTGTGGGAGGAGATTTGGCCGCAAGGAAACTCTGAAGAGTCACATGAGATCTCATACAGGAGAGAAACCTTTCAGCTGCTCGGTCTGTAAGAAATATTTTACAGAGAGAAGAAGTGTAAAGTCACACATGAGAATCCATACAGGGCAGACGCCATTTAGCTGCTCTGAATGTGGAAAAACATTTAACCAGAACTCAAATCTGAGGAGACACTTGAGAACTCATACAGGAGAGAAACCTTTCAGCTGCTCAGTCTGTAATAAATCTTTTACACAGAGTGGACATTTAAAATATCACATGAATCAACACACAGTAGAGGAAGCGTCTACTTCCTGTGTTAGTGACCTCAGAAAGCAGCAGGAGTGGAGCTCCAGCGGGGACCAGGAGCACCCAGAGGATCTCAGCCAGGTTGGAACTCTCTGAACCATAGAAATCAAATGGATAGAAAGGCCATTTCCATTCAAATCAACGTAGCATAACAGTCAGTGGCAGCCATTTTTATGTGTACTATTGCCATGGTAACGTATAAACTTCAGTAAAAGCCAACTCCGTCGAGTCGTGGAGCTGAGGCTAAATGAGTCAAATTAACTTCATGCTTCATCCACACAAAGCGCACTGCTATCGCCACGAGTAACAGCTCTATTTGGCTCGTTTTCTGTGAACGATGTGGCGAGTTGGTGACATTAAGGCGGAGTTAGCAAACTAATGTTAGCCCAATAAGATGTTCTCCGACTGGTATCAAGAAATGGCCCTGGCATTTGCAACACACCGGCCCCATTTTCAAACCACACCAACCTCACCCAAACTTTGAGATAAAAATCCCAAAGAAACGTACAGAGAATGCAAACATTTAGAACACACACTGAAAGGACACGCATTACTATCGGCTACAGTCTAGGGCTGCATGATTTGAGGAAAATATCTAATTGCGATTAATTTTGACTGATACTGCCTTTGCGATTTGATTCATATTGGAGGAAATGATCATTTTTGTCATTATTCTCATTTTCCTTGAAAAATATTAAAATGAAAAAGATTAAACACTGATTTTTGCGAGGTTCTGTACCCAACAAAGATTTTCTTTTTTCTTTAAGGTCATTTTTTGGGGGCTTTTCCCTTATATCAATAGTGACAGTGGATAGAGAAAGAAAGGGGATGACATGCAGCAAAGGGCTGCAGGTAGGCTGCAACGAACTCATGGGGCGCACACTCTACTGGGTGAGCTAGAGGTCGCCCCATAAACATTTTTTTCATTAGTCTGTAAGATAGGATTTGTAGGTCAGGATGTCTCTGCAGGACCACACTACCTCATTCAGAATGGTTAGACACATATTTTGCCTTTAACAAATATTGCGCCCCCATGTGATTTGGACGTTTAATAATACAGCTCCTCAAAAACATGGAAAGAGCCATGCTTAACCTCTGGGTAGTACACGCATTGAGTGTCAGTAACATAGCTTTGAAATTAGTCACTCTGCCTACCGAGAGAACCCCCCCCCCCCCCCCCCCACGCAGCACGCTGCAGTACAATCTTGAATATTTTTGGCTGCATGTGTAAAATAACATAAACCAAAGACAGATTATTGTTATTATCAGTAGTGGCCCATAGAGGGCGGCCCTTCTGACATTTGCCCAAATTCCAGATGGCCAGTCCGTAACTGGCAGGGTCTAACGTTAGAGGTCCGCTGACCCGTTGTCACTGGGTCTAACTGTCCCCCCTCCTGTAACTCTGAGAACATCTCCCGAGCTGTGTTGGGCGGCTCTCCTCCAAGCGAGCTGCGACACAGTTTACGGCCTCACTGACGCGTATTGTCACCATGACAACTTACAACAATCTAAGACACTTGGGTCAGGCTCTGGGCTGCGCCGGGTGAAAGATAGGGCCAGAGAACGAAGAAACGAGAGAAAACGTATCGTATCTCAAAGCCGCTGCACACCGTTCCAAGGATACATGCCCCCAGGTAATAAGATGTACTTTAACAATATTCCTGCAAACTAAAAGTACTGGCTATGATCAATCTGGTGCTCCTGTTGTATGGTGATTGATTGTATTAGCCTGTGTTGTGTATTGTTTTGCCTGTATCTGCTTGTGAGGTTTTTCTTTAAGGTATGTTTCTATTGTTGAGTTTGTGTTCTTTACTGTGTGTTGACTTATTGCATTTAAAAAGGGTCCATCCAGGGACATACATTGCAATTTAGTTTAGGCTATAAATGATGTGATGTGTGGCATATATATATATATATATATATATATATATATATATATATATATATATATATATATATATATATATATATATATACAGTGAGGAAAATAAGTATTTGAACACCCTGCTATTTTGCAGGTTCTCCCACTTGGAAATCATGGAGGGGTCTGAAATTGTCATCGTAGGTGCATGTCCACTGTGAGAGACATAATCTAAAAACAAAAATCCAGAAATCACAATGTATGATTTTTTTAACTATTTATTTGTATGATACAGCTGCAAATAAGTATTGATTGGGCCAGATGTGCGTACATTTGTGAATGTAGCATTATCAGCGCCATGGCCAACCCGCAGAAAGCGCACACTGTGATACTTCAGCTCAC
>CM042330.1:1442862-1512862 GCA_023566125.1 Zingel zingel
TACCACACACACACACACACACACGCCTGCACTGCTATTTCCTTGAAAAGACTGACTCACACACCAACGCACATGTATAAACTTCAGGCCATTTACGTAGGCTGGAGCCCTGCATTTCAGTTATTTTCCTTGCCCCAAAAAAACATTTGCCAGTGATTATCTTAACTTTATATTACTCCAGTGATGAAATAAATCCATGTCATAGCCATTTTAACATGTCAAATATTTAAGTAAAAATATTTAAGTAAAAATACTGATTCTCAAAAGTTCAGTTAAAAAAATCTTTAGAATAATATGCAATTTAATCATTAGAAAATTAATCGTTAGATTAATCAATGACAAAAATAATCGTTAGGGACAGCCCTAAATGGTTCCATTTTGTAGCTTGTATTAGCAAGCTGACCTTAACAAGCTATGCTATGCTACTTTCTATCAGTTTTCATATCTGACAATACAAACTACCTCTCATTATCATTGATTTGAGTTTAGTTTGAGTGGTGGTCAGTAATGTGTCTGTTTAATTATGTTTCCTGCAGATGTTGAACAGCTGTTGGTGGTTAAAGAAGAGGTTCCCCCTGAGCAGCAGGAGTGTAGCTCCAATGTGGACCAGCAGGAGCCAGAGACCCCCCCACACATTAAAGATGAACAGGAGGAATTATGGAGCAGTCAGGAGGGAGAGCAGCTTCAAGGGCTGGAGGAGGCTGATATCACAAAGTTCCCGTTCACTCCTGACCCTGTGAAGAGTGAAGATGATGAAGAGGAAGCTCAGTCCTCACAGCTTCATCAAAGACAAACTCAACACATGGAAACAGAAGCTGATGGAGAGGACTGTGGAGGACCAGAACCAGCCAGGAACTCACATCCACTTATACAACCAGAGACTGAAGACCAGACTGGATACTATTCTGATCCTGAGGCTGATGACAGTGCTGATTGGAAGGAGACCAGAGAACCTCAGTCAGCTTTAAACTCTCTGAAACATGATTCAAGATGTAAGAAAACATTCAGCTGCTCTGATTGTGGGAGGAGATTTGGCCGCAAGGAAAATCTGAAGAGTCACATGAGATCTCATACAGGAGAAAAACCTTTCAGCTGCTCAGTCTGTACAAAATCTTTTACACACAGTGCAAATTTACGGTCACACATGATAATCCACACAGGGGAGACGCCATTCAGTTGCTCTGAGTGTGGAAAAATATTTTGCTACAAGACAAATCTGCAGACACACATGATAACTCATACAGGAGAGAAACCTTTCAGCTGCTCGATCTGTAAGAAATCTTTTACAGAGAGAGGAAGTGTAAAGTCACACATGAGAATCCACACAGGGCAGACGCCATTTAGCTGCTCTGAATGTGGAAAAACATTTAACCAGAACTCAAATCTGAGGAGACACTTGAGAACTCATACAGGAGAGAAACCTTTCAGCTGCTCAGTCTGTAATAAATCTTTTACACAGAGTGGACATTTAAAATATCACATGAAACAACACACAGGAGAGGAAGCGTCTACTTCCTGTGTTAGTGACCTCAGAAAGCAGCAGGAGTGGAGCTCCAGCGGGGACCAGGAGCACCCAGAGGATCTCAGCCAGGTTGGAACTCTCTGAACCATAGAAATAAAATGGATAGAAAGGCCATTTCCATTCAAATCAACGTAGCATAATGGTTGGATTGGCAGCCATTTTTACGTGTACCATTGCCATGGTAACGTATACACTTCAGTAAAAGCCAACTTCCGGCGAGTCGCTGAGCTCAGGCTAAAAGAGTCAAATTAACTTCATGCTTCATCCACACAAAGCGCACTGCTATCGCCACGAGTAACAGCTTTATTCGGCTTGTTTTCTGTGAACGATGTAGCAAGTTGGTGACGTTAAGGCGGAGTTAGCAAGCTAATGTTAGCCCAATAACAAGTTGTTCTGGTACTGCTTTTGCGATTTGATTCATATTGGAGGAAATGATCAATTTTGTCTCATTATTCCCATTATCCTTGAAAAATATTAAAATGAAAAAGATTAAACACTGATTTTTGCGAGGTTCTGTACCCAACAAAGATTTTCTTTTTTTTCTTTAAGGTCATTTTTTGGGGGCTTTTCCCTTATATCAATAGTGACAGTGGATAGAGAAAGAGAGGGGATGACATGCAGCAAAGGGCTGCAGGTAGGCTGCAACGAACTCATGGGGCGCACACTCTACTGGGTGAGCTAGAGGTCGCCCCACAAACATTTTTTTCATTAGTCTGTAAGATAGGATTTGTAGGTCAGGACGTCTCTGCAGGACCACACTACCTCATTCAGAATGGTTAGACACATATTTTGCCTTTAACAAATATTGCGCCCCCATGTGATTTGGATATTGCACTTGTCCATATTGTGATTTTGATAAAATTGCGATTAATTGTGCAGTCCTACTACAGTCGGTGACATATGCCAACAACAATTTAACATCTAAGAGCATCGGCAGATCTGCGACATGATATGCTCCATTAAAGGCACATTCAGCACTAATACAACGGCTCGACGTTTAATAATACAGCTCCTCAAAAACATGGAAAGAGCCATGCTTAACCTCTGGGTAGTACACGCATTGATTGTCAGTAACATAGCTTTGAAATTAGTCACTCTGCCTACCGAGAGAACCCCTCCCACGCAGCACGCTGCACTACAATCTTGAATATTTTTGGCTGCATGTGTAAAATAACATAAACCAAAGACAGATTATTGTTATTATCAGTAGTGGCCCATAGAGGGCGGCCCTTCTGGCATTTGCCCAAATTCCAGATGGCCAGCCCGTAACTGGCTGGGTCTAACGTTAGCGGTCCACTGACCCGTTGTCACTGGGTCTAACTGTCCCCCCTCCTGTAACTCTGAGAACATCTCCCGAGCTGCGTTGGGCGGCTCTCCTCCAAGCGAGATGCGACACAGTTTACGGCCTCACTGACGCGTATTGTCACCATGACAACTTACAACAATCGCCATTTTGTTGTGTAACAATCAAATGACCACGGGAAACAGTTCAATGGCCTTTCTATCCATTTTAATCTATGCTCTGAACGCTGTAATCTGTAAACTGTGGACGCTGATCTCTACTTAAATGTTGTTTGAATTTTGTCTGAGGACAATTAATGTAGGGTATTAGTTCAAACTGAACACATGGAAACAGAAGCTGATGGAGAGGACTGTGGAGGACCAGAACCAGCCAGGAGCTCACATCCACATCCACTTCTACAACCAGAGCCTGAAGACCAGACTGGAGACTCTTCTGATCCTGAGACTGATGACAGTGCTGATTGGAAGGAGACCAGAGAACCTCAGTCAGCTTTAAACTCTCTGAAAGATGATTGAACATGTAAGAAACCATCCTGAGACCAGAGAACCTCAGTTCAACTGCAAGTCAAATCTGAACAGACACTCTAGGGCCTATTTTAACGATCTAAGCGCACTGCGTGAAGCGTCTGGCGAAGGTGCATTTAGGGCGTGTCCAAATCCAGTTTTACCAGTTTAACGGCACCAGGCGCATGGTTCTAAAGGGTTGTACTTAGAGTCTTCATTAATCATAGGTGTGTTTTGGCCGTAAAATGCAATACACTAATCAGTGTTATCTCCCATTCCCTTTAAAAGGCAGACGCATTTGTACCTTGGCGCATTGCTATTATGATTGCGGATTTGCACTGTAATATTTAAATTTCTAATCTTCTGCATGTGTTTGTTCTGCTGTGCGTCCCTGTGTGTGTAACAAGCATAGTGTGCGTACGTTGTGCACGATCCGAGGCACATTTTACTAATGTGCTGTTAAAATAACAATGAAATGCTGCGTTATTGACTTTAGACCAGTTTCACAAAAGCAGAATTTATAAATGTTCCTGGATTCATCAAAAGCTTTTGATAAAGTTAATCATGAAAATCTTACTTTCCAAACTAAGCTCCTGTGGCTTTCAGGGTTCAGTACTTTAATGGTTACATGAGTAGTTAAGACATAGCAAACATAATCAGAAGTGTTCACATTAATCTTGTTTGGGGTCCCACAGGGGTCAATCCTTGGCCCTCTTCTTTTTCTCATTTAGAAAAACGACCTAGCCTCTGTCTCCCAAACTGTGTTGAGTGAGAAGAAAATAAACCCTGATTGGTTGGTTCCATTCACAGTGTTTCCTGGGGCCTGTTTCACAAAAGCATAATTTATAAATCCAGGATAACTGATAAAGCGAGGCTTGACCTAATCTAATCTGTTTAGCCTGACTTGTATTTCACGAAGGCCAAGCCAGGCTGAGGAGGAGCGACTATGTCGAGCCAGGCTGAAGTCATTCGGATGGATGCTCACAGCTTTCCTTAGGTCGATAACAGATTTACCGATGCTAAAATGGAGAATACGCATTGTTCATACTTTATACAGAGTGAGCCGCAGCTTCTTGTGGAAGTATGATAACGTTAAACACGGCCGCTGTAATGAAACGGCGAGAGAAAGTGTGGCAGTCGATCGCGGACCAACTGAATGCGTAAGTAGCCTAAACATATACATTTACTGACCACTGCTCTGAACTGAAACCGTCATAATCATACCATTCAAGAATTAGGCTACTAATCATTTGCACAAATTAACAGTTGTACTCTTTGCCTCAAAAGTAAGCAGAAGATAATGTTACTCAGGAAATTTACCATGAAGATCAATTTTCTACAACACTAGAATATGATGCGTAAATATCTCTTTCAGTCTGTTTCTTCCTCTCTCTCTCTCTCTCATGGGCTAAAATATAAATTTCTAAGTCATATTAACTTCCACTGCTCGCTAGACTATCAATCAGTCGGTCCGCTATTATCTGCCATGCTTTTTCTCACGTGTTTTTTTTATAATTTTTTTTTATAGAGGACGAGTTTCCTTCTTTACATATGATATGCTTTGCTCCCTCGTATATATGGGCAGCACGCCCATGGGCGCACAAATGGGCGCAGGTGCATTGGCTGTTTAAACGATGTGGGCGCTGGACGGGAAATTGACAACTGCGTCAGTCTTAAAGTAGCAAAGACACTTGGGTCAGGCTCTGGGCTGCGCCGGGTGAAAGATAGGGCCAGAGAACGAAGAAACGAGAGAAAACGTATCGTATCTCATAGCCGCTGCACACCGTTCCAAGGATACATGCCCCCAGGTAATAAGATGTACTTTAACAATATTCCTGCAAACTAAAAGTACTGGCTATGATCAATCTGGTGCTCCTGTTGTATGGTGATTGATTGTATTAGCCTGTGTTGTGTATTGTTTTGCCTGTATCTGCTTGTGAGGTTTTTCTTTAAGGTATGTTTCTATTGTTGAGTTTGTGTTCTTTATGTATGAACACAAACTGTCTTTTATGTAAGTGTTGACTTATTGCATTTAAAAAAAGGGTCCATCCAGGGACATACATTGCAATTTAGTTTAGGCTATAAATGATGTGTGTGTGTGTGTGTGTATATATATATATATATATATATATATATATATATATATATATATATATGTATATGTGTCTGAAACACACTTTCAAAATTTGGTCAAATCTGGACCAAAATATCCCAGAGAGGCTAAAGATTCTTAAAAACACAGGGCCAGATGTACGTACATTTGTGAATGTAGCATTATCAGCGCCATGGCCAACCCGCAGAAAGCGCACACTGTGATACTTCAGCTCACGTCGTATTTACCTAACCTGCAGCTCATCAGGTAATCGGCGCCTTTCTCCGCCCACTATACCGTGAATTGTGCGCATCTTTCTATCATGGATCAGCCACCAAGTCAGTCAAAACAGCGAAAACAAAGATTTAGCGATAACAAAGTTGATCTGCTTGTTCATGAGGTAACAGCTCGATGCGTGTTATTTCGGCATTAGTGGTGGGGAAATGTATGTATTGACTAGTGCGCTGTAGCAAAGCGTTAAGTACTGGTGCTATGATATAGCTGAGTGCAGACTGCGATATTTCCACTGCTGATGCTATGACTGTTTGAAATGATCCTGATGCCAATATTTGTAATGTAGCGAGGAGTTCAACAGCTGCTGGAATGGAGCTGAGTCGGAGATTCAATGTCAACTTTGATTTCTTCCAGGCCTATGTCTTCGTCTTGTTCGGATTACTGCTGCCATTTCACCAGGAGGCATATGCCAGGAAACCTGCTTGCGGCTGGTTTACACCTGCTTTTGAACCTGCTGCAAAATAGAGGCGCGCTTTCATGGGCGGTGTTTGTACATACCGCGGAATACATAATTAGGCGCACTTTACGCTTCTCCTCCCATCTCTTTGAATGCATATGCATGACACGGTAAAGTGCAATTTGCCATTTTCAGTCCCCGCCACAGGCAGTCTGCGCTTTTACCTCATTGCGGCCTGTTTGTACATACCTCGCCATGCTGTTACGCGCCCGTTGCAAAACAAATACGCCTGAAGTGGCCGCAAAAGCATTAGTTAGTACATCTGGCCCACAGTTTTAGATATGTCCATCCATCTTCATCCGCTTATCCGGTATCGGGTCGCGGGGGTAGCAGCTCCAGCAGCTAGTTTTAGATATGTGAAAGCTTTATTCTATTTGTGAAAATGCAATAAAGGGAGATTTCCCTGTTCTTGTTCACATGTAGACCACATTGGACCAGGTCCAGATCCAAAACCACTACACCTAGGCTTTTCAAATCTGGACCAAATTATCCCAGAGAGGCTAAAGATTCTTAAAAAACATAGTTTCAGATTTGTGAACGCTTTCTTCTATTTGTGAATTCCCTGTTCTTGTTCATACGTAGACCACATCAGACACATTAGAATAAGTGAATTCTTCCTTTAATATTATTATTTTTATAAATGTCTTAAATGTAATACCTGAAAGTCTTAAAAGTCTGAAAATGTGACTGGTTGAAACCTGCAGAAACTCTGATATTATTACTTTTATGTGTACATATTTTCTGTTGTTGTTCTGCCCTCTAGTGTCAGAAACCAGGAGTGACAGTCTGGGTCCACTTCCTGTGGGGAACAGTTTTCAGACTAAAAGACTCTGACATTATTATTATTCCCCTTTTTAACCCTTGTGTTGTCTTCGTTTCAACCTTGAAAAAAACAGTTTTTTTCTGACATTTGTGACGCCTTTTTTCACAATTTGTTTATGATTTTTCCAACATTTAAAATTTTTCTTCTACACATTTTCAGCACTTATTTCTACGTCCAATATTTTCTGATATAAAACAAAAATTTAAAATGGGCCAATGTAACCCGAAGTCAACACAAGGGCAAGATGTTAGGATATATCTTACAGCTTGGCACACAGACTCTTTGTTTAACTGTATGTGATTTTTCTTTTTCTTTTTCAAAAGTTCATTAAAGCACTATCAAACCCTTTGTTTTGTTTTTATGTATATTTCATGTTTGGACGCTGGCCTGGGTAGGGAACAGGTGAAACTAAATGCATTCTCTGCTTCTGCGCTTTTCTTATAAAATTTTAAGAAACTGGAAACAAACATCCATCATCTTCTGAATTTGGTTCATTGTTTTCTCATAGCCCTGTAAATGTATTAAAATATTTGTCATTCTGCAGACTGAGGTTGTTAAATAAGTAAAAAGCAGCAAGTGTTTCCCAAAGTGATGAAACTTTACATTTTTTTGGATGTCATTTAAAAAAAAAAAAAAGTGTATTTTAATCATTTTCTTGTTTTGATCTGAAAGTCTGAGAAACGTCCGGACTTTTATTTTGAAGCTCAGCAACTAATCTGCTCCGGAAGCTGTAATCTTCACTGCGGCTAACTTCACACTTTGAGCAAGCTGGCGTCTAGCAGAAAGGTGTGTTAGCAGAGTGTCTTTGTTGTGTTGAGAAAGAGGTCAAATGTGTAAAGTCCAGATGCTGAGAGCGTTGGTGGAGCAGCGACTAACTGCGGCTGCTGAAGAGATATTTGGGCTGTTTGAAAGAACGATAGCAGAGTACGAGGAGGAACTTTGTCGTTCAAAAGAGGAGAACGAGCGACAACGGGAGCTACTGGACGCTGTTTCCAACCCTCAGCTCCGGTTACACAGAGCAGGTTTGGTCTCTTTACTTCTTCCTCTCTCTCTGTTCTCTCTCTGTTTATACTGACAGCAGGTTTGTTCGTTAAACAGTTTGATTTTGCTAGAATCCACCGACGCTAAAACTGTAGTGTACTCATAGGCCTACTAGCATTTGTGGAAGATGCATCCAAACGGCCCAGGTCTAGCCAGCGACAGTCTTAGCAAAGGTAGCGGAATGATACATGTAAGGCTATTTCCGGTTTTCAAAATAAGGTGCTAAGTAAGCTCATGCGAATTTTATTTAAAAAATATATTATATATATATATATATATATATATATATATATATATATATATATATATATATATATATAGTTTATAAAAAAAAAACGAACTAGATTAGGCTATTGAATTGCATATATTTTGGATTATATTATATGTAAATGCCTGTGTCCTTCATACATTACAAGAGTAAATATGACAAAATTGTTATAGAAATATATTAATTGTTTGGTCGCTGTTAAAACAATTCTAGACCAGTGTTTCCCACAGAATTAGATTCTATTTGTGGTGATAGCTGATCCAGGGTGGGGGGTGCACGCGCGGAAAGAGGTGCAGACTTCCTATATTAATTGTACTGCAAATGTTTTTATACAAAATTCTGCAGGTAACAATTCAAAATTTTAAATGTAATGGTATAATGCTGTATGGGAAGGGGGCTTTCACACCTGACAACAAAGTCCAGTTCATTTGATTGGTATGAACAGGGCATAACCATATCTTTTTCCCAAGGAGCACGTTTGGCTCCTCAGTTGAAAAATGTAGGAGTTGTTGGGAAACACTGCAGAGAATGACTTCAAATCTAAAACTGAGGGTGCTATAAAAAGACAATGCTCCATAATTTCAGACAATGACTGACATCTCTGACTACAAACATACAGAAAATCTAATATTTTTACCATATAAATTAGGAGATTCCAACCCTTTACCGTTAAATAACTTCAAATCAGAAAATTGAGGTGCAATAAAGATAAAGATTTTAGTGATGTCCTGAACTCAAATATATCAGTCATTGTCTGAAATGTATCATCGTTCATTTTGAGGCAGAAAACTTTTCAATCACAAGGTTGAAACTGTGTTCACTTTTGGGCACGTGGGTAAAGGACTGGCTAGAGTTAAAGTCCCGCCCCCACTGGAGGGGAAAACAGCTCTTCTCTCTCTATTGACTTGTATCGCATGAAGGTTTCCTCCTCGTAAATTCAGTCTGCTAGCAAACAACAGAAACACGCCTAAAAGCTGCTGGGTGGTGACATTCACTACCAACAATGTAAAGAACCCAGAACTTAAGTTTTTATAAGCTACCGACCCGAGACCCAGACGTGAGGAATCAGCAGGGAGACTGGGGAGACACTAAGATAACGATATGTCTGATGTTACGTGTGTTAGCTTATCGTGCGCTACCTGCTGAGTGAGAAACTGATGATCTGTTAATTATCAGAGCCACGCTTCCATCATGATACCCTTACTTATGTTACACTGCTGGTCACTCGCATAAGGAATCACAATCAAGGAGGTAAAGAGTAAAAGTTTGTATTACTTAGGTTCCATTTTACCACTTATTTTCGCCCACTTTGCTCTCTCTCTCTCATTTCAAGAGTTGGGTAAGTGAATACAATTTGTAGAGCACATTAAAGCACAGCTACAGCTGACCAAAGGGCTGTACAAAAATGTGCTGTAAAAAGAACATTGAAATGTAAAAATAAATTAGAAAAGAATACACAAAAACAACATCCCAACAACAACGAGCAGCAGTCCACAAATGCAGAATTTTAGAGTGTGTAGAACACCTAATGGTCCAATCAGTGTCACCTTTGTGCTTCCCAGAGATCACTGACGGGGTAGATCAGAGTTCAAGTCGAGTCAACTTTATTGTCAATTCTGCAATATGTGGCAGACATACAGAGCTATTGAAAATATGTTTTGCTCTGACCCACGGTGCAATAAGGACACGTACAACAAGTATAATATAAAAGATAAGAAATATGTTCAAATAAGATAAAGAAAGATAAGTAATATATACAATACGGTAACACATTCTAAATATTGCAAATGTAAGGCAAAATCAAACCGTACAGAAAAACTAAAGATGAAGATATTTGAAAGTTTCTGTTCTAAACTGCATCAACATTAAAAGGTATTAATATTCAACCACGTGTAAAACATATCTCTCAAAGTTTTAAAAGCTTGCTCTTCTGTATGCGCTGTCAAATACACCATTGTGTATATATTTATTTAACTTATTTAACTGTCTAGTTCAAAGACAGTGTTTCAAATGTGCAATCAACTAAATAATCTAAATACTACTAAGTGTGATAAAGCCACATTTGTTGCAATCGGCACTTTAGTTTGTGTAATTTGTTTCTGACTTTCATATGAATGTTTACACCAGGCGGTCAGTGCTCAATATACTACTGTGATTGAAGTAGTTAAACAAAAGATGTCATTCATATAAATTCATGCATCACCTAATTTCATCATCACATCCAGGCCTGGCCTCCAGGAAAGAACAGTTAGTTTAATCTATCTGATCTTGTGTTGTTCATACCATACAATGATGTATTGCTTGTCTTTGTTGAATAATACAGAAGACATAGAGCTTAAAAAATAATTGCATATTAAATCGCAATCATTTTGAAAAAAATTGCAATTAGATTATTTTCAAAAATCGTTCAGCCCTACTCGGTACCCAAAAATTACAGAGTTCGGTACCCAACCCTTTAAAACACCGCCCACCAAGAGCCTAGGACTATCCGTTTTTAATTGGAGTCTGGTGGGTTTAGTGCTAGCTACTTCAGAGCTTTTTCTGGTCTGTTTCTAGAAAGGGTTTTAAAAAGGTCTATCCCTGAAGGGATCCTTTCCATAATGTTGTCAGATATTTAGAATATTAATCTGAGCCTGTCAGCGGGAAAACAAGCACTTTTGTGAAGGTAAATACAAACTGGACAACTGCCCTATTAACTTACATTGTAGCTTGTTAATACTGGACCAATGTCAAAGATTGTTGTTCCCATCAGTCACTTAGACACAAACATCGGAAAATAGGGTCCAGGTTGAAAAAGGGTAGTTACCCTTTAACACCTGCCATAGTTTACACACGTGATTATTTCCACACTGCAAACATTTAACAACCATGACACACCTTTAAGCCCTGACTGCTCGACTGATTCAAACTCAGTTAAACTGATTAGTGGGGGAAGCTGACTTTTTTACTTATATATCCATGGTAAAAAGGCTGATATTAAAAGATCAATGTCTGGGTTTTATTAATCGTTATCAGATCACTCAAAGATATAGTTTAATTTTATCCCAGCCCTAGTATTGATTTGTCTTCCTATGTCAGTGAAAAGGTGTGACGAGATCCCACATTTCATAATTCATTACATCTTCCCTAAATGAAGAACATTTCTCTGTAACGTCCCTGTGTGTTTCCTGCAGATGTTGAGCAGCTGTTGGTGGTTAAAGAAGAGGTTCCCCCTGAGCAGCAGGAGTGTAGCTCCAGTGTGGACCAGCAGGAACCAGAGCCCCCCCCACACATTAAAGAGGAACAGGAGGAACTGTGGAGCAGTCAGGAGGGAGAGCAGCTTCAAGGGCTGGAGGAGGCTGATATCACCAAGTTCCCATTCACTCCTGTCCCTGTGAAGAGTGAAGATGATGAAGAGGATGCTCAGTCCTCACAGCTTCATCAGAGACAAACGCAACACATGGAAACAGAAGCTGATGGAGAGGACTGTGGAGGACCAGAACCAGCCAGGAACTCACATCCACTTTTCCAACCAGAGACTGAAGACCAGACTGGAGACTCTTCTGAACCTGAGACTGATGACAGTGCTGATTGGAAGGAGACCAGAGAACCTCAGTCAGCTTTAAACTCTCTGAAACATGATTCAAGATGTAAGAAACTATTCAGCTGCTCTGAGTGTGGGAGGAGATTTGGAGACAGGAGAAATCTAAATAGACATATGAGAACTCACACAGGAGAAAAACCGTTCAGCTGCTCTGTTTGTAATACAACTTTTAGTCAGGGTGGAACTTTACAGAGACACATGTCAATCCATACGGGAGAGAAACCTTTCAGTTGCTCAGTGTGTAGGAAATCTTTTACACTAAGTGGCTGTTTACAGAAACACATGAGAATCCACACAGGAGAAAAACCATTTAGCTGCTCGGAGTGTGGGAAAAGATTTAGTCAAAACTCAAGTCTGAAGACACACATGATAACTCATACAGGAAAGAAACCTTTCAGCTGCTCAGTCTGCAATAGATATTTTAAACTTAGGGCACATTTAAATAAACACATGAGAACTCACACAGGAGATAAGCCATTCAGCTGCTCTGAGTGTAGAAAAAGATTAGATTGCAAGACGAGTTTGAAGAGACATATGAGAGTCCACACAGGAGAAAGACCTTTCAGCTGCTCAATCTGTCAGAAATCTTTCAAACAGAGGGAACATTTAAAGAGACACATGAAACAACACACAGGAGCGGAACCGTCTACTTCCTGTGTAAGTGACATCAGAAAGCAGCAGGAGTGGAGCTCCAGTGTGGACCAGGAGCAGCTAGAGACTCTCAGCCAGGTTGGAACTATTTGAACGCTGTAATCTGTCAACTCAGTAAATTCAGCGGTTATCCAGTATGTAGTCTATATCCACGACCTTCCACTTCCGGGATTGCCCTGTTGCCATTGGAAATTCCGCCGGATGTCCTTCATTTTGGCCGGATGTCCGTCACCTTCCTCCTTCTCTGTGTTGGCGTTCTAACCTCCGGTGGATGTGTGAGGACTATGGTTAACTGCTCCTCAGATCTCTGCAGGGTGAATCCAGACAGCTAGCTAGACTATCTGTCCAATCAGTTTTCTGTTGCACGACTAAAACTACTTTTACACAAGTTCCACCAAAACAATTTCCTTTTCAAGACTATTTAGCAGAGGCACCGTGGCTCCGTCCGGAGCTTAGCCCCGCCCACGATGATTGTGATTGGTTTAAAGAAATGCCAATAAACCAGAGCATGTTTTCCTCCCATCCAGGAATGCTATGTGGACTAGCCAGACCTTCCTCCACAGCGCTGTGGAGGAAGGTCTGGCATAGCGAGATTATCCAGTATGACAACCTGCCAAATTTAGGGGACTGTTTTTCGGCTTGGGATGGAGATTTGTTAACATTTAAAATGTACTCAATTAGCATTTTGTTCTCTTTGTGATTTGGGTAGGAAGGTTGGACAGCGCCGGTGTTTGTTTACCAAGCGAAGTTTTATTTTTGTTCAATGGTCAAAATAACGCCACACTAGAGCGCTGCTTACTGTGCTCCATGGCTGCAACACAACAAGAGCGCCTGGCCGCTACGGAAACCAAAACTAGCCCGTGTTGAATTTGAAACCAATGATCAGATTTGAAACCAAATCCTCCAAACGATTCCACTGGAATTGTAATTTTTTTAAGGTTCTCAATGCCCAATCCTAAATATGAATGAATCATTAGGTAATAAGTAATGAGAAGATCCTGATTCAGCACTAATGATTAGTTACTGGTAAACAGACTGTATCAATGAATGAGTTAGTCAATGCTTAACCAGTCAGTATAATCCATGACTTCAATTGCAGACCTGTAAGCATATTGCTTCACTGATAGTAATTAATGATTAAGTAATCATTCGTTAATGAGTAACAGCAGCAGCGTACAATTGCTTTTAAGCCTTCATCAATGCTAATGCTACAAATTTAGGGTTGCAAAATTCCGGGAATTTTCAAAGTTGGAAACTTTCCATGGGAATTAACGGGACCAAAGTCTAGATCCACTACTTACACTAATGTGAACAACTTTAAATTTACAGTGTAGATGGACAATGGGCCCAGGACCACACCTACCAAAAATTACACATGTGGACCACTAGGTGGCGCTATGTTTTTTTGCCTTTAACTCCCACATTATACATCGCACACTAAAAAAAACGTACATCCACGTGTTCCTTGAATAAAGCTGAATCATATGATATAGGCCACGCCCATTTCAGCTGAAAACTTTTCGCAATATCGCGCAATGTCTAAAACCAACTTTTTCGAACTCGTCCTAGGCCGTGCGACCTATCTGCACAAAACCTGGTACATAGCATATGCAGATGGCCCTGACCAAAAGTTACTCAAAGAATTGTGCTACGTTAAAGTATGCACATTTGACAACCAAATACATTTTCCTAGCTAGCTACGACGCACATATCATATCATAACTTAGCCAAATTAAATGTTATCAGCAAAGAACTTGAGATAATTGTTCAACATCCCATTACGATGCTCTGTTACAAATTTGGCCAAGATCGGTCTTTGGAGGGCGCTATAAGCAACGTTTATTTGTTTTGGCCAATAACTCAATGCATTTAAATGGGAAATTTGCAATTGCAATATCTCTGCCACAGTAAATACAATCAACACAAAACTTATGTTGCTTGTTCGGCATGCCACTTTGAGGCTTACTACCAAATTTGGCGAAGATTGGCCATTAGGGGGCACTATAAACGTAGACCAGTTTTGACTACTTTTTTAAAGGGCGTGCGCCTATGAGCACCCACGGACGAAAACATAAATCGGCGCCTATGACACCATTTACAACAACCTGACCACCTCCCCTGCTCCTTCAACCACCACACCTGCCTCTCCTTCCTCCACCCACTCAGTCACGCTCTCATTTCTCTCTGCTGTCCCCTGTGGTCAGGGGGGTTAAGAAGTTTGTTTGTTTTAGAGAATTGTTAAAGGTAGTCTTTGTATGCATGGAGATGAACTGTTGACCGCTACATTTGCAACAGCAGTGTACCGCAGACGTTGCGGCTCACACCGTACCGCAGACCTTGTGAATCAAACCTCTCAATATTCACCAATGTTTGCCCCCCCCACATAATGCTTTAGGTCCCGCATTGGCGCAGCTCCCTGGGTCATCGGGGGCGACTGCCGCAGCTCCCCGGGGCGTCGGGGGCGACTGGCATCGGAGGCTTGGGCCCCGTCATAACTGCTTGCAGTTCTAGTCACATTTGTATTCGCTTGCATGCCTGTCGGCTCATTGTTGTTCAATGAAAGAATATCAAAGTTCTACTGACGAATAACTCAATTTCCGCCCCTTTTCAACCCTATACAGAATATACCTTGGATGTGAATGTAAATGTGTTGTGAATATCATTATTGAAATATATTATGGGAGTCCTCCTGTATCACGTCTACATTTTTTACCACTTGTGAAATCCCATGAACAGAGTAACTGATTTCCTAATGATTCATTATTACAATAAGTTCCAGTCTGTTTACCAGTAACTAATCATTAGTGCTTGAATCACAGTTAGTCAGTAACTACTCATTAACTAACCAGTTGTTCCTTATTTGTTCCTTGGTAACTACCTACATCTTTGTGTACCTTATTGTTAAGTGTTACCGAATGGCGAACAAACGAGTAACAACTGGTTAGTTAATGAGTAGTTACTGATTAACTGTGATTCAAGCACTAATGATTAGTTACTGGTAAAGTATTTATACTGTCAAACTAAGAGCTGCTAAATGGTGATTCGTTGTTGTGAAAAGTGACTACGTTTACATGCACATAATATTCCGTTTGTTGCCCTTATTCCGAAAAAGATGATATTCCGATTAAGCTGTTTCCATGGCTAATGAAAGTGAATATTCCACTAATATTCCCATTTACATGTAGCCATGCAAAATACAATTTTTTCAGAGTTTACCAGCAGTGGAGGACGTGTTGGACTGTGTGAACACAGCGTCCCTCTTTCATTCCTTCAACCAGCTTCTTGAAAAGGTCGGCGTATCGATATGTGCGCATATACAAAAACCTGTTGATATCTAGGTCTTTGATAATGTTTAAAAGTAGCTGTGTTTCTCCTTGTCATCAGGTCTGCAGCAGAGAGGTGCAGTCTGGGTAGGCAAGCTAGGCACTGTCCTAACCCTGCCAAAATTAAAAACAAAAAAATGTTTAATAATTTTATTTAATAAACTTGTATTTGTATTTTTACTGTTTATTCTTTTGATTTATATATGCACTATGTGTGTTATTCCAATTGTTTAGCCGTTACGATGACAAATGTAGCAGTTACGCATAATCAAATAAAAATAAGAAATGGTAGAATAAGCAGTGCTTTTACTGTATAATATGCTGTTTAAATGACCTGTATCAAATTAATAATGTCATAATCATAATAATATTATTATAATAGTGGAATATTGGTGTGCATGTAAACGTACTCAATGACAAAGATTCTATTCTATCAACGCATAATATTCAGGAGCTTTTATTTTGAAGGGCGAGAGGAACTGCAGCGAGAATTCTCCGACGGTGATGTTTCAATCCTCCAAAAAAACACAAAGAAGATGAAGAAGAAGAAGCTTCCGAAGCAGAAGTCGCGCAGTGTTGGGCTTCCTGCAGGAAGAAACACCCCAGACGGCTGGATGTGGGTTTAAAAGCTGAACCAAAGCGACGCAGAGCAGGTTTGTTTTCTTCCCTCTGACCGGAAACGCGTTTGTTGCTGCTAATGTGTCCCTGCTAGGCTAGCGTTAGCTGCAGCTAGCTCCTGCTAAAGGCCTGCTCACACCGGGGCTCGAAAAGAAGCTAAATATACGCTAGTGTTGGTGGTTTCAAAGGTTCAACCTTTTCACACCGAGTCCGACACGGACTACAGTGGGACTGAAAAATAAGGTGCAGAGAGAACATAAGGCATAAGACACGTCCATTTCAACGCTGCTCTACAGCTAGCATGTTGTCATGGCAACAACTTGAGCCAATCACAAGTGAGAGGAGAGGGAATCAAACTTAAAAAGGAGGGATACAAATACAAGTAATTCATCTGTACTGTTGAGGTAATGGAGACTTTATAGTGGTCATCTAAAGCCAGATGAGTTAGAGTTTAATGGCAGCAGGCAGGAGTGATCTCCTGTAGCGTTGGGAGGAGTTATACCGTAGAAGAGTCGCTATGTGGGCATGTTTGTGATGGCTGGGTCGCTCCAGAGAAACATAAATGCTGCTGTGTGGGGGGGGGGGGGGGGGGGGGGGGGGGGGGTCTGGTCTGTGTGTGAGGCTGCATCAAGCAAATACGTTTTAGCTACGTTTACGTTTCCCATCCACACTAATTCGGCGTTTCCGAGCCCCTCAAACTTCAACATTTGGAATCACTGCTGCCCCCGTTCTGAGGTTGTGTTATAGTCTGGACGGGCCCAAACGGAGACGTGTGGAAACAAGGACGCACTTCCATCCGTCTTATCCGTAAGATAGGCTTCCAGACCTTTCAGTAACAGTCCCACCTCGTCCTCGCTCCAAGATAATAAATCCCTGCTCTTATTTTCACCGTTGTTGTTCTTTCTCCAAAAGTATTTTTAACTTCTACATCCATAATTATCAACTGCAGAGTAACACGTGTTGTTTCTTCACCTCGTTGAGAGTTGCATATTTTTTTCTCCAATGCAGGCCGGAGAGAACTCGAGGAGGACGGTGCCAGACGGACGTTTGATTTTACGTTCAAAGAGAGTTTGGCAGTTTGCGGAGAAAAGTTCCGGGAAGCGCTTTAACATGGACTCGAGCCGCAGTGACCACACGTCCTCGTCCTGCTTCAACCATCAAGGTAAGATGATGATTGCTATTAGATATTTTGGTGAATAGAATAGTCTTTATTGTCAATGTACTATGAAATTGGATGCTGTACTTTCAGTGCAAAACATCAGCAACAGTGCAAAAGATGGGTGAATAACTAAATATAAAAGAGCCTCTAAAAGTCACTATAGAATGTATAAAAGAGGTAAGATTTAAAAAAGAAGGTAAAGACACACAAACACGGACATACACTGCACGATTCATAATAAAAAAACAAAACTCTGATTCTCTTTGTCTGTGATTTAATTGTCCTGAAACGTCTGCAGCTTCAAACAGAGAGTGTCTGGGTTGAGATGGATCTTGTAGTTTGCTCTGGGTGTTTTTGAGGCAGTGGGGACTGTTAAGATCATCCAGGTGAGGGGAGAGAGCAGCCAATGATCTTCTGGGTGCTGGTGACGACCCTCTGGAGCGCTTTCCTCTCTTCTGCTCAGGGCCGGAGCCAGACATTGTACGAAGCAGTCTCATGGCATCATTATAAGCCGCATTTAGTCTCTGCATGTTGCTTTTTCTGTAAAAACGGTATCATCCTTCAATCAAACAAAGTAGAAGTATAATGCAGTTTAAAAGAAGGTACAAAAGATATCTTTTTGACAAGTACATGTAAGGGAGTGTTCTATGTTGGCCAGAAGAGGGTGGCATTGGGTTATTTTAGACAGCGCTGTATATTAGAGAGAGTTTGGCCAACTAGGGCAGTGTTTTTCAACCTTTTTTGAGCCACAGCACATTTTTTACATTAAAAAAATCCCGCGGCACACCACCAACCAAAAATGTTACAAAATGACACATTGTAGCCCAATAAGATCAGAATCTGCATTCTTCCTTTTTAAAAATGTAAATCACTGTTGCAGGCTTACATCGATGATCTCGACCCTACTGCTTACATCCTGAATTACTGTGGCGGTAATTCTATTGTCTTAAATCAACAAGGCACTATACTGCCACCTACTGACACAGAACAGTATTTCATTTTTCTGCCAGTCATCACATTGCAGGCACAGATGCGCAACAATGGGAAATTATTTGCAGTAACTCAATAAAAACAAATTGTTGGACCAATTAAGTAAAATCGGATAATTTCCCACGGCACACAGGACGATCTCTCACGGCACACTGGTGGTTGAAAATCACTGAACTAGGGAATCAAATGTTCTGAGCTATCCCGTTATGCGATTAGTTCCGAGGTGGTCCCGTGTTTCGTGGACTCCATGTTGGATACAAACATTCATCTGATTCCCATTGACATAGTGCAGGGAATAGTGGAAACATGTAATATTTTTTTTTTCATAAATCACGGGAAAAAATGCCCAACTGTTGCACGTTTGGCTGCCCTGAAAGACAGGGAAGCGGCAAAAGATTACACAAGTTCCCCCGTGAACCAAAAAGGCAAAAAGCATGGGAGCTGAAGGTGAAAAGAACAAACTGGAGGCTAGCTAAGTGACTACTCATTATTGTGTGAGGTAAATGTCAATTTCTCTCTTCGATATGATAACTAATTACATAAGACAAATATAGTAATACCATCGTTAATGTGTACCATTCTGTCAAAAAAGTTCTTACACTGCTTTAGAAATGAAGTTTGAAGTTAGCCTTATGCTAGCGTTAGCTTTTTCGCTAGTACTCCATGTCCCTAAATGCTTGTGATCTTGCCATAGTCATATGACACAGGACATGAGGAGGTGTGTGTGTGTGTGTGTGTGTGTGTGTGTGTGTGTGTGTGTGTGTGTGTGTGTGTGTGTGTGTGTGTGTGTGTGTGTGTGTGTGTGTGTCAAGGTTATTATAGTTTTGCATTTTTCATTAGTTTTTATTTTTATTTTGTTTTGACTTTTTGTTTTCAAATTCAGTTCAGTTTTAATTAGTTTTTAAAGCGGGTTTGCTAGTTTAGTTTATTTTTAATTTTTTGAAAATGCTTAGTTTTAGTTTAGTTATTAGTTTTAGTCTTTTTTTGTAATATTTGGGTTATTTGTCGGGATTCAAAAGTTCAGAAAAAGTATTGTGTAATAATAACTCAACAAAAACATCATACAATTTTAGAAATATGTATTCAACAATAACACCAGTACATAAAATGTAGCGTACATATGGTCATAAATATGTAAACACTATGTGCAAAATGTCTAAGTGACGTGTTCCAGGAAAAAAATCTAAATAGCCAACAGACTAAAGAAGACAGACATCAACAGGTGTTTTGAACTTTGGTTCGAGTAAAGTGGCGAACTTTTTGAAGTCAATCGACTCACACAGTTGTGTAGACATCCCAGAATAATCCACATATTAACCCCCGCTTTTGGTGTTCCTGCGTATGTACTAACCAACAGCTATCGGGTCACCGGTGAAAGCCCTCCTGTAGTGTTCTCTGTCCTGCTGTTGTCTCCGTCATGCTGCCTGGCCCTGTATCCATGCATCCATGCCCTGTACCCATACGTCCATGCCCTGTACCCATACGTCCATGCCCTGTACCCATACGTCCATGCCCTGTACCCATACGTCCATGCCCTGTACCCATACGTCCATGCCCTGTACCCATACGTCCATGCCCTGTACCCATACGTCCATGCCCTGTACCCATACGTCCATGCCCTGTACCCATACGTCCATGCCCTGTACCCATACGTCCATGCCCTGTACCCATACGTCCATGCCCTGTACCCATACGTTGCCCTGTACCCATACGTTCATGCCCTGTACCCATACGTCCATGCCCTGTACCCATACGTCCATGCCCTGTACCCATACGTCCATGCCCTGTACCCATACTTCCATGCCCTGTACCCATACGTCCATGCCCTGTACCCATACGTCCATGCCCTGTACCCATACGTCCATGCCCTGTACCCATACGTCCACGCCCTGTATCCATACGTCCACGCCCTGTATCCATACGTCCACGCCCTGTATCCATACGTCCACGCCCTGTACCCATACATCCATGCCCTGTACCGGGGTTAGCTTCTGTTTCAGGGAAAGGGGGCTTTGCGTTCTCCTTTACCTTGTTAAGGTTAAGGTGTCTGCCTCTCGAAGCCAAACTAGGATCTGGTTCCACAATTAATAAACACATATTTATTAGCATCAACATTTTCCACTTCCAAACTATTCCTCCCAATACAGTTAAACAACTCATTATAATGTCGCTCCCACATCTGGCAGATTACATCTAAGCCACTGACTCCCTTAATATTTAAAATGTAAAGACATTTTACAACTGTAACTGCCATTATAACTTTTATTTTGCAATTTACTAAGTGTAGCTTTAGCAATTAAGCCTTTCAGCATTCACACGCATTTTCTGCAGGAAATGCGTTTTTTTTGTATTTGAAATAGTGTTTATAACCTGAAATTTTAGGACACTTGAGGCCTATACTGTGAAGCAGGTTTGGGTTAGTGATATGAATTCAGATTTGACCCTGTTTTTTTTTGGGGGGGGGGGGGGGGGGGGGGGGGTGAGGGGTTATGACATGGGTAACCTGTTACCTAGGTACATCGCCATGCTGACTTATGCTGCACACCTAACCTGCTCCAAAGCAGGTTATATTAAACAAGCCCAGTCTAATACTGTTGAGCTGCTGAGAATGATAACCTAGCCAACCAGTCACCCAACGTCTGGATACTCAAACCAACATATTTGGCTCCTAAAGGTTATGTTCAAGATAGTCTTGCAATGCCAGATGAGTAACTTCTGTAGTTTATACCACAGTACTGACTAAACAGTTAAAATAGTTAGATAAAAGTACTGACTAAACAGTTGAAACAGCTAAAAGTACTGACTAAACAGTTAAATAGTCGTGGGCAGGTTGGCTCAGTTGGTAGAGCAGGCGCACATATACATAGAGGTTTATGCCTCGACGCAGAGGTTCAGGGTTCAAGTCTGACCTGTGATGATTTCCTGCATGTCTTCCCCCTCTCTCTCCCCTTTCTCACCTAGCTGTCCTGTCCATTAAAGGGGGAAAAGCCCCAAAAAATAATCTTTAGAAAAATAGTTAGCCAAATGTATTGACTAAACGTTGTCTGTACTTCATTCTGTTTCATGTGTTTCCACTTTCCTTTTCTATGAAGCAGAAAAAAAATTGTTGCATGACGTGTTTGAGATAATTTGCCTGACTTAACAATGCACATCCTGAGATGTTGCTTTTGCACATTTGCACATCGCAATGTCGATGCTGAAGCAATTCATCATGCAGCCCTAGAACACACACCCCTAGTTAGCATGAAGTCCCAGTTTTCCTCAATGTGTTTCCTGTTTCCTGCAGATGTTGAGCAGCTGTTGGTGGTTAAAGAAGAGGTTCCCCCTGAGCAGCAGGAGTGTAGCTCCACCGTGGACCAGCAGGAGCCAGAGCCCCCCCCACACACACATATTAAAGAGGAACATGAGGAACTGTGGAGCAGTCAGGAGGGAGAGCAGCTTCAAGGGCTGGAGGAGGCTGATATCACCAAGTTCCCATTCACTCCTGTCGCTGTGAAGAGTGAAGATGATGAAGAGGAAGCTCAGTCCTCACAGCTTCATCAGAGACAAACTCAACACATGGAAACAGAAGCTGATGGCGAGGACTGTGGAGGACCAGAACCAGCCAGGAACTCACATCCACTTTTACAACCAGAGCCTGAAGACCAGACTGGAGACTCTTCTGAACCTGAGAATGATGACAGTGCTGATTGGAAGGAGACCAGAGAACCTCAGTCAGCTTTAAACTCTCTGAAACATGATTCAAGATGTAAGAAAACATTCAGCTGCTCTCAGTGTGGCAGAAGATTTAATCGCAAGTCAAATCTGAAGAGACACATGAGAACTCACACAGGAGAAAAACCTTTCAGCTGCTCTGTCTGTAAGAAATCCTTTACGGAGAGGAGGTTTAAAGAAACACATGAGAATCCACACAGGAGAGAAACCTTTTATTTGCTCTGAGTGTGGAAAAAGATTTTGCTACATGTCACATTTGAAGAGTCACATGTTGACTCACACAGGAGAGAAACCTTTCAGCTGTTCGGTCTGTAAGAAATATTTTGCACAGAGTGGAAGTTTAAAATATCACATGAAACAACACACAGGAGAGGAAGCGTCTACTTCCTGTGTTAGTGACATCAGAAAGCAGCAGGAGTGGAGCTCCAGCGGGGACCAGGAGCAGCCAGAGAATCTCAGCCAGGTTGGGACTCTGTGAACGCTGTATTCTTTTATAACTCACACAGGACTGAAAACTTTCAGCTGCTCTGAGTGAGGAAGAATATTTGACTTTAAGGCACATCTGCAGAATCACATGAGACTCCACACAGGAGAGACACCATTCAGCTGCAGACCAAAGATTTCGTACGCACGACGCTCAAAAGACATAAATGTGTTGGTCGAACTGAGGAGAACAAAGAGGCAGAGCCTCCAGCCAGCAGCTAGTTTTGTAGCTGTGTGTGTGTGTGTGTGTGTGTGTGTGTGTGTGTGTGTGTGTGTGTGTGTGTCTGTAATTAGTCTTATCTCTCTCAGCTGGACGCCGGGAGCTAAATGCCATCCTGTCTCTGTGATCCTCGTCGATTAACTCCCGTCTGTCTGTTGGACGCTCAGATTACAGCAGCAGCTCTTCTGTGATTGGACGATCAAGCTGATGAAAACACACAGCTGGAGGCAGTATCAGAGGAGGACGGATCCAATCTAATAAAATGCAAGTTGCCGTTTTTGTTGTATGGCTTGTTTACTTTGTTTTTACTTTTGTTTTTTACTTCTTACTTTTTTGTATAAGGGCTACCTCTCCAGCACTGACATAACTTTCTTATTTAAGTCCATTGTATGTTGATTTATTTCTTTGTGAAAATAAACTAAATTAAACTAAGCTGCTGTTTGTGTTTAAATAGAGGTTGATGATGAGAAGGAGGCTGAGTGCAGCTGCTGCTCTGTGTGTCAGCCGTAGTGTGACGAGGCCTCGGGGGGCCGATCAGCCTCTCTGGGGGTCTAATAAGGGAGGATGGAGCCATCAAGGTGATTGATTGACTTGTTTTTTTTCTGTGGAACATATTTTTAGATCTGCCGCGTTACAGGAAGTCCAGTCAGGACTGAAGTGAAGTGAAATTGTGTGTGCGTGTGTGTATGTGTGGGGGGGCGGGCGTGACTGCAGTGGAGGAAGTGTTCGGACGATTTACTTCAGTAAAAGTCTGCAAGTATAATCAAACTAACCAAAATCTTGTAGGTCTGCAAGATATGAGAGAAATATGAGATAATGTTGAATATCTTGATGACGATATAACTTATATAATCAGATGTTAAAGTGTTCTCAGTTCTGCTGCTTTCAGTTTTCTGCTGAACTGCTGACTCTGTTGAGTTTGAAACTAATGAAAGGAAATAATTTCCAACTTTCTTTTATTGAACTAATTGGACATTGAATTGAATATGAAAGGCAGCACTAAAAAAACTAAAGTGCAGCTTTGTCATGTTGGTCATTTCATATCTGGATAACGATATTTATCACAATGTTGCACGTTTTTCAGCTAATGCAGTCCCACCACGTAGTAAAATATCTTTTATATACTCGTGTGAATGCAGTACGTGACACCCAATAAAAAGTAATTTCATTTAGTTTAGATCAACAGTTTCAAATGACGTTTCCAGCTACAGTGCATACGGAAAGTATTCACAGCGCTTCACTTTTTCCACATTTCGTTATGTTACAGCCTTATTTCAAAATGGATTAAATTTATTTTTTTCATCAAAATTCAACACACAATACCTCATAATGACAACATGAAAAAAGATTTTTTTAAATGTTTGAAAATGTATTAGAAAACAAAAACGAAAATATAAGATGTACATAAGTATTCACAGCCTTTGCTCAATACTTTGTTGTGGCACCTTTGGCAGCAATTACAGCCTCAAGTCTTTTGGAATATAAACCCACAAGCTTGGCACACCTATCTTTGGCCAGTTTCGCCCATTCCTCTTTACAGAACGTCTCGAGCTCCATCAGGTTGGACGGGGAGCGTCGGTGCACAGCCATTTTCAGATCCCTCCAGAGATGATCAATGGGATTCAAGTCTTGGCTCTGGCTGGGCCACTCTAGGACATTCACAGAGTTGTCCTGAAGCCACTCCTTTGATATCTTGGCTGTGTGCTTAGGGTCGTTGTCCTGTTGAAAGATGAACCATCGCCCCAGTCTGAGGTCAAGAGCGCTCTGGAGCAAGTTTTCTTCCAGGATGTCTCTGTACATTGCTGCATTCTTCTTTCCCTCAATCCTGACTAGTCTCCCAGTTCCTGCCGCTGAAAAACATCCCCACAGCATGATGCTGCCAGCACCATGCTTCACTGTAGGGATGGTATTGGCCAGGTGATGAGCAGTGCCTGGTGTCCTCCAAACATAACGTTTGGCAGTCACGCCAAAAAGTTCAATCTTTGTCTCATCAGACTAGAGAATTTTGTTCCTCATGGTCTGAGAGTCTTTCACGTGTCTTTTGGCAAACTCCAGGCGGGCTGCCATGTGCCTTTTACTAAGGAGTGGCTTCTGTCTGGCCACTCTACCATACAGGCCTGATTGGTGGAGTGCTGCAGTGATGGTCGTCCTTCTGGAAGATTCTCCTCAGAGGAACCCTGGAGCTCTGTCAGAGTGACCATCAGGTTATTGGTCACCTCCCTAACTAAAGCCCTTCTCCCCCGATCACTCAGTTTAGAGGGACGGCCAGTTCTAGGAAGAGTCCTGGTGGTTCCAAACTTCTTCCATTTACGGATGATGGAGGCCACGGTGCTCATTGGGAGCTCTAAAGCTGCAGAAATCTTTCTGTACCCTTCCCCAGATCTGTGCCTAGAGACAATCTTGTCTCTGAGACCTACAGACAATTCCTTCGACTTCATGCTTGTTTTGTTGTCTGACATGCACTGTTAACTGTGGGCCCTTATATAGACAGGTGTGTGCCTTTCCAAATCATGTCCAATCAACTGAATTTACCACAGGTGGACTCCAATTAAGCCGTAGAAACATCTCAAGGATGATCAGTGGAAACAGAACGCACCTGAGCTAAATTTTGAGATTGATTGTTAAGGCTGTGAATACTTATGTACAAGTGATTTCTTTGTTTTTGTATTTTTAATACATTTGCAAAAATCTCAAACAAACTTTTTTTAAGTTGTCATTATGGGGTATTATGTGTATAATTTTGAGGGAAAAAATAAATGTAATCCATTTTGGAATAAGGCTGTAACATAACAAAATGTGGAAAAAGTGAAGCGCTGTTAATACTTTCCGTATGCACTGTATATGCTGACTATTTTACATGCACAAACACTAATACAGATCAGTTTTTGTTGCTTTTTAAGGTTTTTGTTGCTGTTTCAGTGTTTTTGGCACTTTTTCCGACATTTTTGCAGTTTTTATTTCTATGTTTTTGGCACTGTTTCCGTCGTCTGTTACAGAGGGTTAGGGCAACATGAAAAAAAAAAAACTTCTGAACGTCCACATGTTCCACCAAAACAAGTTCCTTCCTGAGACTATTTAGCAGAGGCACCGTGGCTCCGTCCGGAGCTTAGCCCCGCCCACGATGATTGTGATTGGTTTAAAGAAATGCTAATAAACCAGAGCATGTTTTCCTCCCATCCAGGAATGCTGTGTGGACTAGCCAGACCTTCCTCCGCAGTGCTGTGGAGGAAGGTTTGGCAAAGCCAGACTAATGGTGTTTCATTTATACATGTTTATTTGGTTTATTGTCTATTTTGTTACTATTTTGTTGAATTGTCTTAAATGTTGTAGTTACTGTCACCTTTTCATGTTCATGTTGCGAGTTTTATGTTTTTTTATGTTGTTAAAAAAATAGAAATTGTTAATCCCAAAACAAAGGAACCCACAGCTCCCGCCGTCCCGCTGGACACCAACGGGGGACACGGAGGCTGTCCGGATGTTTCAACGTGGTGAGTTGATTTTGTCGGCGCTTTTCTGATGCTGAAAGTGTGGAAGATGAAAATATAGGTCCGCCGCCCAGGCCAGATTGAAGGCACGGACTTGAACACCTTCTGCAATTTCTCAAATGCTGTTCCTGTTCTCTTCAACGTACAAGATTTAAAAAAAAAGGTCTTAGAAAAATCCACACAGAGTCAGATGAGAAAAAGAGTTTTAATGTGCTCAAAATAAATCAACGCACAAAAAAACTTGAGCAAGTTCCGGAAAGCTTCCTCCCGATCCCTTTGTCTGGCTGCCTTAAATCTGTCAAAAGAGAGACTTTCCCCCAGAAAAAAACCCTCCAATAGCCACCTTCGGAACACACGTGTAACATTTCAATTGGCTACTTTTGAGTCTAAAAGACCTTTCTTTTGGGGAAATTCCACTGGTTGAAGTCATTTCGCTGATTCACCTTGCTTATAGCTGAGTTTGCATCTCTCAAATTTGTGGCTGTGCGGAGGCAACTGGAGCTGGCACGAGGAGGAAGAAAGTCGGTCTTATATCAAGCAATATACACAGACGTCGCCTAACCATATATCACATTGATACTAGTGCTGTCAAACAATTAAAATATTTAATTGTGATTAATCGCATTAATGTCATAGTTAACTCGCAATTAATCACACATTTTTATCTATTCTAAATGTCCCTAGATTTCTTTTTGTCATTATTTTTTCTCATAATGCTCTTAACATGAAAAAGTGGATCGGCTTGCTTTGTGCAAATGTTTTTTTTATTGAAAAGAACATTGGCATATACAGTAGTGTTCAATTTCACACTAACATTCTCACTTGGAGCAAATAATCTCTCACACAATGTAACTGCTTTGACGAGGGGGCGGAGAATTGGCATCAGCTGTGTGCTTGGCCATCAGCTGTGTGCTTGGCCATCAGCTGTGTGCTTGGCCATCAGCTGTGTGCTTGGCCATCCGCTGTGTTCTTGGCTATCAGCTGTGTGCTTGGCTATCAGCTGTGTGCTTGGCCATCAGCTGTGTGCTTGGCCATCAGCTGTGTGCTTGGCCATCAGCTGTGTGCTTGGCCATCAGCTGTGTGCTTGGCCATCAGCTGTGTGCTTGGCCATCAGCTGTGTGCTTGGCTATCAGCTGTGTGCTTGGCCATCAAGTGGTATTTCAGACTCAGTTCACAATGAAAAAACACACAGATCACTTTGGTCTTGTCAATTGGCCAATTTGGCAACGTTTTAAAAGTAAACTTTCCATTCAGAATCTTATTGGCATCCATTTCGGCGTCTCGTGCTCGTCATCCACTCAAAACGTAACGTTAGCCTACTACTCTTTGGCTGGCTCGCAAGCCCAAACAAGTGTGTGCGGCGTGCCTGTTGTTGTGTTTCCGGTCTAGTTAGATCCGGTGTGGTGTTGTAGTTTTTCTAACGTTACTAGTTGTTGCAACAGCACGTGAAAAGTTTGCTAGGCCAAAAAGAACGTTAATCTCTCGATAAAAAAAATTGACGCCGTTAAAGTGGGTTTGCATTAACGCCGTTAATAACGCGTTTAACTGACAGCACTAATTGATACATATACATACATAATTGATCGTATATTGCCCCATAATTAAGTTAAAAACCAGATTTTTTTCACATTTATACACAACAAAAGATGAATCGTCAGGAGCCTGAGTTGGTGCAATAAAAATATCTTTATTCCATCGTTACAGATCTGAGTTCAGACTGCAGACAAAACAACTGAACGGAGTGAGCGGTGCAGCAATGTTATAAACTGAGAAGAAAACTATAAACCCTCCTCCTTCAGCCAACAGCTTCTTTGAAATCACACACAGAAAGTTACCCTGCAGAATATAAAGTCATTAAAATGAGCTACACCTTTACCAGCTGCGATGTTAGAATAGAATAATATCATATAGGTGATTCTGCAGAATCAGGACTTTTACTTTGAGTAACAGATTTTGATGCTGATACTTTTGCACACGAGTGTACTAATGCAAGGCTGTAGGAGTCTGCATTCACACGGCTGTTTTTCAGCTGTTTCCAGATGTTTTTTTGGCTGATTGAGTTGCATTTCCACAGCACATCTGGTTGCTGTGTAACTGGCGTCCGGCTGCAGCTTTTGGGCCACGCTGAGCTGACGGAGGATCAGCTGACGGACAGAAAGACGTAAATTCACCACTTCACATGTTTTCTTTCATGTTCAACTTAACATCTGGACGCAGTCACTCACCCGTCGGTGCGTTCAAAGACACACAGATCCAGTATTTGAACGCTTTGCGTATTTGACACGTTCAAAGGTTTTCAAATCTACAGATAACTTCAGAATATATTTTTACACAGACAGGAGGAAACTGGGTTTAGTTCTCCATGAAGAAGACATGAGTGAACAGAATTATCGCAGCAGTTTTAATCTCCGTAGTTTAGGACGCACTCCAAACTTAATGAACCTGTTCTGCAGCCAATTCTTAGAACTCACGTGTCCCGACTCTCCTTGAAAGCCCCAAAAGTTTTCCAATAAGTCCCTGGTCTCCAAGTCCATTTACTTTAGTTCAATGTTTGGATACTTCACTTGAATATATCCATGTTATGTAACATTTATTTTAGAGCTGTGGTTCTACAGACACAGATCAACTCTGAAATAAGAAAACTGATGAACCGTTATGAATGAAAATAACTGTGTTTTAAGTATTGATGAAGCTCAGAATCCTTAAATGTAACGTACATTTAAATCAGGAGGTCGTCAGAGCCCAGCAGCTTTATGGAGAATCTTTATTTAACAAAAATAAATGAATCTGAGCGACAGACACTGAAACTGTAAAACAAAGACAACCAGGTGAGACAGGTGTGTGTGTGTGTGTGTGTGTGTGTGTGTGTGTGTGTGTGTGTGTGTGTGTGTGTGTGTGTGTGTGTGTGTGTGTGTGTGTGTGTGTGTGTGTGTGTGTGTGTGTGTGTGTGTGTGTGTGTGTGTGTGTGTGTGTGTACTTCTATCTTTGTGAGGACATTAGTTCTTCAGAGAGTGAACAGTTTTCATGGAAAGGTTTAAATCAGGACATAACGCTGATGTCTTCACAAGGACAGAAGACCTTTGTGGTCTGTGTGTGTGTGTGTGTGTGTGTGCGTGTGTGTGTGTGTGTGTGTGTGTGTGTGCGTTCAGTAGCAGCGCAGGAAGAAGGTGTTGCAGGCCGCTCCTCGCAGACAGTCGCACAGTCGGCCGATACGAGGTCCATGTTTCATCGCACAGCGCTCGCCCACGTCACACTGAGACAGACAGACAGACATTGCATAAAAAATTTGGAATACGATCTACAGTATATACATTTGTTCAGAGACTGTTCTCTCTGAAACTCCCCCATAAGTTGGTTTGTTCCAGCGTCATTCTGACCTACATTTAGGTTTGTAGTGACAGCGCCCTCTGGTGGTCGTAGTAGTTCTGACGACCCTCGGCAGAAAAGGCAGTCGGACTGATCATTCGGCTCCCCGAGTCGGTCCAAAAAGTGCCTCGGAACACACCGAAGCGACGCGTGTGCGTCTCCATAACAGCAGGCAGCGCTAATCTGTATTGTTGGCCAAAAAAATGAAAACCGGAAATGACGGAAATCTCTCTAGACCTCGTAAACATCAAGGGGGTCAGCCTCTCCCCGGAAAGCGTAGCTCCTATGGCGCCATTTAGATGCTACCAAGCCATCAGCTCCCGTTAGCATCCCATTGACTGCCATTCATTCTGATGCTACCAAGCCATCAGCTCCCGTTAGCATCCCATTGACTGCCATTCATTCTGATGCTACCAAGCCATCAGCTCCCGTTAGCATCCCATTGACTGCCATTCATTCTGACGTCACTTTGACAGAGAATAACTTTACATCTGAAGCGTTTAAAGACTCTATTTGTCCGTTGTTTCTTTCTAAAGAAACACGACAATGTATAAAAGGCTCCATCACCTTGTAGCTCACGTTATGGCTCCATAGCAGACGCTTTTATTTAACCCAGGAGACCGGGGTTCATGTGAGTTTTTATGAAGGAAATGAATATTCTACTGCGTTATTTCAAACTTTCTGCATATTCAAAACATCAACACGTGTTTCGGGATGGTTTTTTTTAGGAATCACGTACATTGCAACAACAGATCTGCTAGAGTTGTAACATTCCGTAATGGCGGCAGAGAAAGATGCGAGCGAAGCCATTCGGTCCGTTGTGGCAACGCTGCCGAATATCCAGAAGTTAAAGCCAGAGGAAGAACAATCTTTGCTGAGTTGTGTTGGTGGCCATGATGTTGTGGACCTCCTCCCCACGGGGGTCGGGAACAGTTTGATTTTCCAGCTCGCCGTGAAAAAAAACAAACCATGACCGTTACCTTCTCTGGTTTAGATATGAGGACGGAAAACTCTCCTGTGGGTCGGATTGGGGGGGGGACGGCAGATATCCTCGGAGGGTTTGGAGGACAGGTTGGACAGTGTACGAAGAGTGTGATAATGTATTAAATATAACAATAAAATAATAAGATTAGCCGTGACATTAAACAACGTGCTGCTGATAGACCTGTCAGGAAACACTCATCACTTATTACCAGCAGGACACGCACGCACACACACGCACACACACGTGCACGCACACACACACGCACGCACGCACACACGCACGCACGCATGCACACACACACACACACACACACACACACACACACACACACACACACACACACACACACACATGACAGCTGTCAGTCCGTTTCTCACCCGGGGGATGACGCTGGCTTTCTTCTCCACGGAGAGACCGACACTGCTGTTGGCTTCATCCAGGAAACCCTGCAGAGCTTCAGCCTGCACACACACGCACGTGCACGCACGCACGCACACACGCACGCACGCATGCACACACACACGCGCACACAAACACGCACACACACACACACACACACACAAACACGCACACACATAAACACACACGCACAAATACACACACACACACATAAACACACACACGCACACACACACACACACACACACACACACACACACACCTCGGTCATATTATGACAGCAGTTCACATTCTCTAATTACAGAAAAGCCCACCAGACTCCATGTAAATAATCAGGACTTTTAGCGTCGTAAAACACACTTCATTCAAAGTGGACAGAAACGGAATAAAAACTATCAAAAGCCGTCTTGGTTCATCTTTCCACTGTTCCAACAATCACCACTCTGGTTTGGTTGAAATTGACCCTTAATTCACCCATTTACATGTGGAGATATGCTGGCTCTATACACGCTAAAAGTCCTGATTATTTACATGGAGTCTGGTGGAAATATGCTGGCTCTATACACGCTAAAAGTCCTGATTATTTACATGGAGTCTGGTGGAAATATGCTGGCTCTATACACGCTAAAAGTCCTGATTATTTACATGGAGTCTGGTGGAGATATGCTGGCTCTATACACGCTAAAAGTCCTGATTATTTACATGGAGTCTGGTGTAGTTTGGTGATGGTGATTTTGGGGCTGTTTGATGTTAAACTAAAAGGATCTTCCTCTTTAACTAAAAGGTCTATCTCTGTAGGGATCCTTTCATAATGTTGTCAGACACTTAGAATAATAATCTGAGACTGTCAGCGGCAACAACAGAACTTTTAGTGGACGCTGACTGATGCTGAACATTAGTCCTGTAGGGTTACATTACAGCTGGTTTGTTGCTCAATACTGGACCAGTTTCAGAGCTTGTTGTTCCCATCAGACACCTTCACACAAAAACATGGGAGAAAGGGTCCAGGGTGAAACATACAGAAGTAACCCCATTGAGAAGATAACATTTAAGGAAGCTTTAAATACTGAAATGTTATGTTTTATGTAAGTAAGATGGTTCATTCCCTTTAGAGACTGGTGACAGTGAGACAGCATTGACCTTTTCAGACAGAAACGGCTGTTATCTTTTCATCAGGTAAGTTTCATGTTCCATTTTCTCCTTCGGCTGAAAATGGTTCTGTTTCATTCACTCCAAACGACTTTCCTTTACATCTAACAGTTGTCATTTAACTGGCTTTAATGTCACTTTCATTGTGTGTGTGTGTGTGTGTGTGCATGTATACATGCATGTGTGTCTATATGTATGTATCTGTGTCTATATGTATGTATCTGTGTCTATGTGTATGCATGTGTGTCTATATGTATGTATCTGTGTCTATATGTATGTATCTGTGTCTATGTGTATGCATGTGTGTGTATGTATCTGTGTCTATGTGTGTGTATGTGTATGTATCTGTGTCTATGTGTGTGTATGTATCTGTGTCTATGTGTGTGTATGTGTATGTATTTGTGTCTATGTGTGTGTATGTATCTGTGTCTATGTGTGTGTATGTATCAGTGTCTATATGTATGTATCAGTGTCTATATGTATGTATCTGTGTCTATATGTATGTATCTGTGTCTATATGTATGTATCTGTGTCTATATGTATGTATCAGTGTCTATATGTATGTATCTGTGTCTGTATGTATCTGTGTCTATATGTATGTATCTGTGTCTATATGTATGTATCTGTGTCTATATGTATGTATCAGTGTCTATATGTATGTATCAGTGTCTATATGTATGTATCTGTGTCTATATGTATGTATCTGTGTCTATATGTATGTATCAGTGTCTATATGTATGTATCTGTGTCTGTATGTATCTGTGTCTACATGTATAAATAAGTGCAGCATCAACTTGTTTTGTATTTAACTAAAGGATAAAAATGGGAAAAGGGGGGTAGGACAAGAAAAGTTTTTTTTTTTTTTAACTTCTTCCTACTTTTTGAACATGGGCATTTCTTATTTGAATCACTTACAATCATTTTGGAAGATTATTTTTAAATTGTATTATATATATGTATGTGTATACATATATGTGTGTATATATATGTGTGTGTGTGTGTGTGTATATATATATATATATATATATATATATATATATATATATATATATATATATATATATATATATATAGGGTTAAAGTTAGGGTTCATGTGTCATGACAGTGTCATGTCACTCTTATGTACATACCTTAAAGTGTTAAGTGTTACCCAATCATTGTTTACCTTCATTAGTAGTCTCCGCTTCATTTATATTATGGACATTTTTCTCTGTGTTGTTGTCTTTATTTGTACGTCTTTTCTTATGTTTCTTATGTTTGTCTTTTCTGCCCCTGTAGAGTTCCTGTTTCATTCATAACTGACGATCAATAAAAAGACTTTGAAGAGACGGAGGGAGAACTACAGATGCAGAGATCCTGCGTGCAGACGGATGACTCACCAGCCGGAGGACGGGCTCGTCTGGTGCGGCTGGCAGCGGGTTGTCGGCCGACCTCTGGCCCTGACAGAGTGACGTCAGCACGGACAGACAGACGGACAGGTAGACGGCGGCGCGCACGCTCTCCATCGCCAGCAACACCTTCCGAAAAACCTACAAAATAAAAGCACGCTCTCCATAACCAACAACACCTTCCAAAAACCTACAAAATAAAAGCGCAGGAAAGCAGCGGTGGGAGACGTATTCAGGTCCTTTACTGCAATAGAAGTACTAATACCACACACTGTTAAAATACACTGTTACAAGTTAAAATCCTGTGTTTAGAATAAAAAAAAAACACATTTTTTATAATAATTATAAAAAATGCATTTCAAGGAAGGAAATGGAAAAGTATTAAAAATGGGATGAAGGTTGGTAGACGGTTGGTTGAACTCACGATTAAACGCTGCAGAAATGACTTGAGATCCTGCAGGAATATTCTCTAAATCTTGACTTTCTCTTCAGCTTCAGCTACTTATTCTTTTCCGTGTGATCTCTTCTTCTTCTTCTTCTTCTTCTTCTTCTTCTTCTTCTTCTTCTCCTCCGTGTGATCTCTTCTTCTTCTTCTCCTCTGTCCGTGTGTCTCGGTGATGGCTCGCCCTCCTGTATTTATCCTCTTCTGTCTCCCGGTGTGTTCGTGCCCTCCCAGCATCAGATAACGCAGTGTGCGCACACGTTTGGCTGTGATGGATGGAGCTGTCTGAGTGGTTAATATTAAATAGCCGGCTGTTGGCGTGGAAACGCGGCGCCGATGTCCCAAGGTCAGAGGTCAGACCGACTCCCAGCTGAAGGTCCCGTGTTACTCTTCTGTTAATGATCCCATTATTGATTTACAATCAATCGAGAGAATCATCCTTTAAAGTCACGTACACACACACACACACACACACACACACATACACACACACACACACACACACACACACACACACACACACACACACACACACACACACACACACAAGCACACACCAACGGGATCGATTAATTGAAAGTGTTTATTTCTGAATACTGAACAAATGGCCACAGATTAGTCCCTTGTCTCTTTTGGCAGTTATTTTTGTGTCTTTGTGTTTGTTGGGGTTTTGAGACGTTTTACGTGTCTTTGTGGTCGTTTGAAGTCTAATTGTTGGGTTGTTTTGTGTCTTTGTGGTCGTTTGAAGTCTAATTGTTGGGTTGTTTTGTGTCTTTGTGGTCGTTTGAAGTCTAATTGTTGGGTTGTTTTGTGTCTTTGTGGTCGTTTGAAGTCTAATTGTTGGGTTGTTTTGTGTCTTTGTGGTCGTTTGAAGTCTAATTGTTGGGTTGTTTTGTGTCTTTTTGGTCGTTTGAAGTCTAATTGTTGGGTTGTTTTGTGTCTTTGTGGTCGTTTGAAGTCTAATTGTTGGGTTGTTTTGTGTCTTTGTGGTCGTTTGAAGTCTATTTGTTGGGTTGTTTTGTGTCTTTGTGGTCGTTTGAAGTCTATTTGTTGGGTTGTTTTGTGTCTTTGTGGTCGTTTGAAGTCTATTTGTTGGGTTGTTTTGTGTCTTTGTGGTCGTTTGAAGTCTATTTGTTGGGTTGTTTTGTGTCTTTGTGGTCGTTTGAAGTCTAATTGTTGGGTTGTTTTGTGTCTTTGTGGTTGTTTGAAGTCTATTTGTTGGGTTGTTTTGTGTCTTTTTGGTTGTTTGAAGTCTAATTGTTGGGTTGTTTTGTGTCTTTGTGGTCGTTTGAAGTCTAATTGTTGGGTTGTTTTGTGTCTTTGTGGTCGTTTGAAGTCTAATTGTTGGGTTGTTTTGTGTCTTTGTGGTCGTTTGAAGTCTATTTGTTGGGTTGTTTTGTGTCTTTGTGGTCGTTTGAAGTCTATTTGTTGGGTTGTTTTGTGTCTTTTTGGTCGTTTGAAGTCTAATTGTTGGGTTATTTTGTGTCTTTGTGGTCGTTTGAAGTCTAATTGTTGGGTTGTTTTGTGTCTTTTTGGTCGTTTGAAGTCTAATTGTTGGGTTATTTTGTGTCTTTGTGGTCGTTTGAAGTCTAATTGTTGGGTTGTTTTATGTCTTTGTGGTCTATTTGTTGGGTTGTTTTGTGTCTTTGTGGTCGTTTGAAGTCTATTTGTTGGGTTGTTTTGTGTCTTTGTGGTCGTTTTGCTTCTTTTTGGTCGTTTCGTATCTTTGTCTAGATTTTTTGGGGTGTATGTTCTATATCCTTGTTGGACTTTTTGCGTCTTTTTGTGGTCGTTTTAAGTCACGTGTCAAACTCGAGGCCCACGGGCCAAATCCAGCCCCGCGCAAATTTTGATCCGACCCATATATCAATTTAGGTTCACAATGCATTTTGGGCCACCTAGTTTTTGTCACTTTTTTTCTATGACGGCTGAGGAACTTCTTTGGGGCTTCATGTCGACCAGTGAAGAGTTTGACACTCATGTTTGACGTTTAATTTTTAGGTAGTTTTGCTTGTTTTTGTGTGTGTTTTGCGTCTCTTCGTGGCAGTTTCTTTGTCAACAAATGTGGGTGTCAAAGTTCTACAAAGTTGCAGTTCTTTTTGGTCGTTTCGCATCTCTTATCTTTGGATTGCGGACATGTAACAGCCAGACCTTGTAAATGCAAGACCCCGAGACTGAACAACTGGCCACAGAGTAGTCGCCGCTGTCTCTCTATTTGGTGGTTTTGTGTCTTTGTGTTTGTTCTGCGTCTCTCTTGCGTCTATTTTTACGTCTTTTTTTTTTTGTGGTCTATTTTTGGTAGTTTTGGGCGTCTTTGTGTTTGATTTGTGTCCCTTCTTCCTTGTATTTTTGGGTGATTTAGCGTTTCTTGGTGGCCGTTCAGCTCCTCTTTGTTAACAAATGTTTCTGTCAACGTCGACCAGAGTGGATGTTTACGGGAACATTCGGCTGCCCAAAGGTTCCGCCTGGCGGAGAATCTACGGACCACTTTCTGGAAACCTCAGCGTCACATCTGGAGATCAGATATCTCATAACACACATGAGGACTGTGTGGAGTGAACTACGGTGACTTCCTGTCAGGGGGTCAGAGGCGCTCTGAGTCATTCAGCGTCTCTGTGTCATTTGTTGAGAATTGTCCCATCATGCACCTGTGCCGTCGATGACGCAGGAAGAACGCGTTGGTGCCCTTTCCTCTGTCTGATGTGCATATCGCTGACTCTGATCTGGACTCATTAACGGTTAAATGTCAAACGACAGAGTGCAGCATTTCCATGACAACACAACTCACACAGTATAAAGTTATCTCAGATGAAAACACTACGAATATCCGAGTACTGCTGACTGACGAAAAAAGGATTAAAGGTGGAAGATGCCTCTGATGGAGACCGATTTTTTACAATAATAATGTTAATATTTTGCAGCATCTATCCTAAAAAAATGTAAAGTCTGTGTGTGTATGTGTCTGTCTTAGTGTGTGTGTGTGTCTGTGTGTCAGCGTGTTTCTCTCTGTGTGTCTCTGTGTTTGTGTGTTTGTCTCTGTGTGTGTGTCTGTCTCTGTGTGTGTGTCTGTCTCTGTCTGTGTGTCTGTGTGTGTCAGTGTGTTTCTGTCTGTCTGTGTGTGTGTATGTCAGTGTGTGTGTGTGTGTGTGTTTCTCTCTGTGTGTCTCTGTCTGTCTCTGTGTGTGTGTGTGTGTGTGTGTGTGTGTGTGTGTGTGTGTGTGTCTCTGTCTGTCTCTGTGTGTCTGTGTGTGTGTCAGTGTGTGTGTGTGTGTGTGTGTGTGTGTGTGTGTGTGTGTGTGTGTGTGTGTCTCTGTCTGTCTCTGTGTGTCTGTGTGTGTGTCTGTGTGTGTGTGTGTGTGTGTGTGTGTCTCTGTCTGTCTCTGTGTGTCTGTGTGTGTGTCAGTGTGTCTCTGTGTGTGTGTGTGTGTGTGTGTGTGTGTGTGTGTGTAGACTCAGGTGTTCCAGGTTACTCTGACAGGTGAACAGCCAGACACAGCAGAGAGCGTCACAGTACTTACGTACTACTGGGAATGTAGAATGCAGTAGTAGTTAGTATCTTAAGATGAAGACTCTGGCTGATTTTCATTCAGTTATTATGAACAAACGTACAGTCGAGGCCAACGCTGACGTCACGCAGACGCTCTGTATTCAGTTTATTCAGAGAAGAAGACAGCGGAGGACCTTCAGGGACCTCCAGAAGACTGATGATCCTGCCGGGGATGTCACGGCGTTAAAACTCTGGCGGAGACGTTGCCAGAGTGTCTGCGTGGCGTTCAAGGCCAGTCAGGACCACGCTGCTTTGCGGTATGTAGGGTATGAAATATAACTCCTAGTCCAGATCAGTCGTCCTCCTAAATGTCTCAGTGTGTGAATGTTTGAGGAAAATCTGTTTATTACTGTAGGAAATGGAAGTTAATGTCTAATCGACTGATTAACGTAGAAATATGAGTTTTATCTTGTAATTCTCTGAGGGAGGGGTGTGTGTGTGTGTGTGTGTGTGTGTGTGTGTGTGTGTGTGTGTGTGTGTGTGTGTGTGTGTGTGTGTGTGTGTGTGTGTGTGTGTGTGTGTGTGTGTGTGTGTGTGTGTGTGTGTGTGTGTGTGTGTGTGTGTTGCAGAATCACTAGATCATTTAGTGGATATAATGAATGTTTCATATCGTGTGTTACGTCCTGTAGCTAGGGGTATCAGGACATAAACATAAACCCAGGTGTCATTGGTATTAGAAAGGATATTTATTTTTAATTGGGCAAATTTAACAAAAGAGCTTACAAACGGAAAAATGGGCCGATGGGTGCTGTGGAAAACAAAATATAACAAAAAGAGATCCCCAAAAGGAAGACTATTTCTACACTTATAAGAAAACAAAAGGTTAAACAAAAATCCTTTCTAACTAAGGTACTTTGCAAAACAAAACACAATACTCCCAGCACCCCTGACCCTAATGTGACTAACATAACAAACCTGTTAAATGCAAAGATGTCAGTTTTTAAATCTCAAGCCTTGGCCCTCTTCCTTACTCTCACAAACAATTTCACAAAATGAATCTGGTCTGGCAGCTGCCCTCAGCTGCAATCAATCAAGCCTTTTAAGCTGGAGGCAGCCTTCCCCGATTGGCCAGTCAGTGGTGCATGCCACACCAATGAGCTTCCTCCTCCAGGAACTGGGCGGGACTTCCTCAGCAGGGATGCCACAGCCTGCTTTGCATCTTACATATCACACACACACTCAGTTAAATATACAACATACACGAGGGTGCCAACAGCAACCGTAACACCCCCCCCCCCCCCCCCCCCCCCCAATTAACACAAACTCTAAGTTTGAGTAACACACAAATCACAACAATACACACCATCTTTTACTGTAACCTGGACAACTATGTTCTCTGAACCTCTCTTGTGGCGGACATCCAAGTTGTAGTCTTGTACAATCAGCGGCCAGCGCATTAAGCGCTGATTGTGGTTGTACATACGGGAGAGAAAAACCAGAGGGTTATGATCAGTGTAAACAACGACTGGCAAAGAGCTAGATCCAACATACACCTCGAAGTGCTGTAAGGCCAACAACAAAGCAAGTGTCTCCTTTTCAATGGTTGAATAGTTAAGCTGATGTTTGTTAAACTTTCTGGAAAAATAGCACACCGGGTGATCTATTCCCTCAGCATCTTCCTGTAGCAGAACAGCACCGGCCCCCACCCCGCTCGCATCTACCTCGTGTTTGAACGGCCTAGAAAAAGCTGCAGCCGCCAGCACGGGGCGTGACACAACTGTACTGTATGTTAGAGAAGTCACAGTCACATGTTGTGTATTTTTACTGTAGGTACACACGTAGCCTAAAGTCCGGGTAATGAGCTGCCAGAACTTTTTCTGTTATTTTACGGGTATATTTCTCCGAGTGTAGATTAAAAGATGATCTTCGTTACTGTTGACGTGTCTGATGAGAACAGCTGTTGGCCGGCGTGTTTCCTGTCGTCTGGACGGAAATAAACGCGGAGCCCCCGAGGCGTCCGTCAACACTCGCCACGTCCTGCCTGACACTGACAGACGGTGTTCGTGTTCGAGGACGGACATCTCCGATCACGATCACAACTCGCCGCACGCCAACCGACGCCAGAAATAAACCCGCCAGGCCCCCCGAGGGCTTCCTGCAGACGCCGGGCTCACATTTACCGTTTCTACATCAAAACAGAACGGTTCATATACTCATTTATAAGCAGCGCTGGAATGTAACTAAGTTAATTTACTCCAGTGCTGTACTTTTAAGTCCAAATGTTGAGGTACTTCTACTGTACTTGAGTCTTTTCTTTTCATGCCCCTTTCTACTTCTACTCCGCTGGTGGTATTAGTACTTTTACTGCAGTAGAGGACCTGATTAAAGTTCATACTTACTGAGCTTCAGGGAGAAGGAGAACTCATTAATCTATGTATTTATATTTCAGTTGTCTTCTTATTATCCACATTGTATCCACATTGTTACAAAAACAGTTATAACACAATGAATACATGAGTATATAGCAAATTAATAAAAAGTTATTTTTGTATCACCTAATTTTATGTAAGATAATAAGTATATAAAAAGTAAAAATGAATGTTCTGCTTAATATATGAGTGACTGAAGGAGAGAAGCTGCTTACAGGCTATGCAATTACTTTTATTTCAGAAACCACATGACATGCTGAGTGACATTGTGAGTATGTGTACTGAAGTACTTTTTTCCCGAAAAAAACCTCTAGTCTAACAATCGCTGCATTCACTTCGATAACATAAGAGTAACAATATGTGAAAAAAATCATACTATAATATTTCGAAAAAAGTCAGTATAGAATGTCGAAAAAAGTCAAAGTATAGTATGAATAAAAAAGTAATAGCATAGTATGTTGTAAAAAGTAAAAAAAGTCATTGTATATAGTATGTCAAAAAAAAGTCTTAAAAAAGTCATAGTATTGTATGTCTAAAAAAAGTCATAAAAAAGTGATAGTATAGTGTGTCAAAAAAAGTAAATAAAAAGTCATAGTATAGTATGTCGAAAAAAAGTCATAAAAAAGTCATAGTGTAGTACGTCAAAAAAAGTCGTAGTATAGAATGTTTCGTTATATAGACTTTTTTTTTTCTACCAAAAACGTTTTTCGCTGGTCAGGGGGTACTTGGCCTTAAAAAAGCAATTCAATGGGGGTACAACATTGAAAAATGTTTGAAAAACACTGGTATAGTATGTCGAAAAAAGTCATAGTATAGTATGTCGAAAAAAAGTCATAAAAACTTATAGTATTGGATGTTGAAAAAAGTCATAGTATTGGATGTCAAAAAAAGTAATAAAAAAGTCGTAGTGTAGTATGTTGAAAAAGGTCATAGTATAGTATGTCTCCTTATATAGACTTTATTTTCTATGTATGTAGGAAAAAGTCATAGTATAGTATGTCGAAAAAAGTCATAGTATAGTATGTCGAAAAAAGTCATAGTATAGTATGTCGAAAAAAGTCATAGTATAGTATGTCGAAAAAAGTCATAGTATACTATGTCGAAAAAAGTAATTGTATAGTATGTCAAAAAAAGTCATAAAAAAGTCATAGTATAGTATGTTGAAAAAAGTCTAAAAAAGTCATAGTATAGTATGTAGGAAAAAGTAAAAGAAAAGTCATAGTATAGTATGTTGAAAAAAAGTCATAGTATAGTATGTCGAAAAAAGTCATAGTATACTATGTCGAAAAAAGTCATAGTATACTATGTTGAAAAAAAGTAATTATATAGTATGTCAAAAAAAGTCATAAAAAAAGACATAGTATAGTATGTTGAAAAAAGTCTAAAAAAGTCATAGTATAGTATGTAGGAAAAAGTCTAAAAAAGTCATAGTATAGTATGTAGGAAAAAGTAAAAGAAAAGTCATAGTATAGTATGTCAAAAAAGTCATAAAAAAGTCATAGTATAGTATGTTGAAAAAAAGTCATAGTATAGTATGTCAAAAAAGTCATAAAAAAGACATAGTATAGTATGTTGAAAAAAGTCTAAAAAAGTCATAGTATAGTATGTCGAAAAAAGTCATAGTATAGTATGTCGAAAAAAGTCATAGTATAGTATGTCGAAAAAAGTCATAGTATACTATGTCGAAAAAAGTAATTGTATAGTATGTCAAAAAAAGTCATAAAAAAGTCATAGTATAGTATGTTGAAAAAAGTCTAAAAAAGTCATAGTATAGTATGTAGGAAAAAGTAAAAGAAAAGTCATAGTATAGTATGTTGAAAAAAAGTCATAGTATAGTATGTCGAAAAAAGTCATAGTATACTATGTCGAAAAAAGTCATAGTATACTATGTTGAAAAAAAGTAATTATATAGTATGTCAAAAAAAGTCATAAAAAAAGACATAGTATAGTATGTTGAAAAAAGTCTAAAAAAGTCATAGTATAGTATGTAGGAAAAAGTCTAAAAAAGTCATAGTATAGTATGTAGGAAAAAGTAAAAGAAAAGTCATAGTATAGTATGTCAAAAAAGTCATAAAAAAGTCATAGTATAGTATGTTGAAAAAAAGTCATAGTATAGTATGTCAAAAAAGTCATAAAAAAGACATAGTATAGTATGTTGAAAAAAGTCTAAAAAAGTCATAGTATAGTATGTTGAAAAAAGTCTAAAAAAGTCATAGTATAGTATGTAGGAAAAAGTAAAAGAAAAGTCATAGTATAGTATGTCAAAAAAGTCATAAAAAAGTCATAGTATAGTATGTTGAAAAAAAGTCATAGTATAGTATGTCAAAAAAGTCATAAAAAAGTCATAGTATAGTATGTTGAAAAAAGTCATAGTATAGTATGTCAAAAAAGTCATAGTGTAGTATGTCGAAAAAAGTCATAGTATAGTATGTCAAAAAAATCAAAAAAGTCATAGTATAGTATGTGAAAAAAGTCAGAAAAAAGTCATAGTATAGTATGTTGAAAAAAAGTCATAGTATAGTATGTCAAAAAAAGTCATAGTATAGTATGTCAAAAAAAGTCGAAAAAGGTCATAGTATAGTATGTCTCCTTATATAGACTTTATTTTCTATGTATGTAGGAAAAAGTCATAGTATAGTATGTCGAAAAAAGTCATAGTATAGTATGTCGAAAAAAGTCATAGTATAGTATGTTGAAAAAAAGTAATTGTATAGTATGTCAAAAAAAGTCATAAAAAAGTCATAGTATAGTATATTGAAAAAAGTCTAAAAAAGTCATAGTATAGTATGTAGGAAAAAGTAAAAGAAAAGTCATAGTATAGTATGTTGAAAAAAAGTCATAGTATAGTATGTCGAAAAAAGTCATAGTATACTATGTCGAAAAAAGTCATAGTATACTATGTCGAAAAAAAGTAATTATATAGTATGTCAAAAAAAGTCATAAAAAAGACATAGTATAGTATGTTGAAAAAAGTCTAAAAAAGTCATAGTATAGTATGTAGGAAAAAGTAAAAGAAAAGTCATAGTATAGTATGTTGAAAAAAAGTCATAGTATAGTATGTCAAAAAAGTCATAAAAAAGTCATAGTATAGTATGTCAAAAAAGTCATAGTGTAGTATGTCGAAAAAAGTCATAGTATAGTATGTCAAAAAAATCAAAAAAAGTCATAGTATAGTATGTGAAAAAAGTCAAAAAAGTCATAGTATAGTATGTGAAAAAAGTCAGAAAAAAGTCATAGTATAGTATGTTGAAAAAAAGTCATAGTATAGTATGTCAAAAAAAGTCGAAAAAAGTCATAGTATAGTATGTGAAAAAAGTCAAAAAAGTCATAGTATAGTATGTCAAAAAAAGTCATAGTATAGTATGTGAAAAAAGTCAAAAAAGTTATAGTATATGTCAAAAAAGTCAAAAAAGTCATAGTATAGTATGTCAAAAAAGTCATAGTATAGTATGTCAAAAAAGTCAAAAAAGTTATAGTATAGGATGTCAAAAAAGTTATAGTATAGTATGTCAAAAAAAATCAAAAAAGTCATAGTATAGTATGTGAAAAAAGTCATAGTATAGTATGTGAAAAAAATCAAAAAAGTCATAGTATAGTATGTCAAAAAAAATCAAAAAAGTCATAGTATAGTATGTGAAAAAAGTCGTAGTATAGTATGTGAAAAAAAGTCATAAAAAAGACATAGTATAGTATGTTGAAAAAAGTCTAAAAAAGTCATAGTATAGTATGTAGGAAAAAGTAAAAGAAAAGTCATAGTATAATATGTTGAAAAAAAGTCATAGTATAGTATGTCAAAAAAGTCATAAAAAAGTCATAGTATAGTATGTTGAAAAAAGTCATAGTGTAGTATGTCGAAAAAAGTCATATTATAGTATGTCAAAAAAATCAAAAAAGTCATAGTATAGTATGTGAAAAAAGTCAGAAAAGTCATAGTATAGTATGTCAAAAAAAGTCATAGTATAGTATGTCAAAAAAGTCAAAAAAGTTATAGTATAGTATGTCAAAAAAGTCAAAAAAGTTATAGTATAGTATGTGAAAAAAATCAAAAAAGTCATAGTATAGTATGTCAAAAAAAGTCGAAAAAAGTCATAGTATAGTATGTCAAAAAAGTCATAGTATAGTATGTCAAAAAAATCAAAAAAGTCATAGTATAGTATGTCAAAAAAATCAAAAAAGTCATAGTATAGTATGTCAAAAAAATCAAAAAAGTCATAGTATAGTATGTCAAAAAAAGTTATAGTATAGTATGTGAAAAAAGTCAAAAAAAAGTCATAGTATAGTATGTCAAAAAAAGTCGAAAAAAGTCATAGTATAGTATGTGAAAAAAGTCAAAAAAGTCATAGTATAGTATGTCAAAAAAAGTCGAAAAAAGTCATAGTATAGTATGTGAAAAAAGTCAAAAAAAAGTCATAGTATAGTATGTGAAAAAAGTCGAAAAAAGTCATAGTATAGTATGTCAAAAAAATCAAAAAAGTCATAGTATAGTATGTCAAAAAAAGTCATAGTATAGTATGTCAAAAAAAGTCGAAAAAAGTCATAGTATAGTATGTCAAAAAAAGTCATAGTATAGTATGTCAAAAAAGTCATAGTATAGTATGTCAAAAAAGTCAAAAAAGTTATAGTATAGTATGTCAAAAAAGTCATAGTATAGTATGTCAAAAAAGTCATAGTATAGTATAGTATGTCAAAAAAATCAAAAAAGTCATAGTATAGTATGTCAAAAAAATCAAAAAAGTCATAGTATAGTATGTCAAAAAAAGTCATTTTATAGTATGTCAAAAAAGTCATAGTATAGTATGTCAAAAAAGTCAAAAAAGTTATAGTATAGTATGTCAAAAAAGTCATAGTATAGTATGTCAAAAAAGTCATAGTATAGTATAGTATGTCAAAAAAATCAAAAAAGTCATAGTATAGTATGTCAAAAAAATCAAAAAAGTCATAGTGTAGTATGTCAAAAAAAGTCGAAAAAAGTCATAGTATAGTATGTCAAAAAAAGTCGAAAAAAGTCATAGTATAGTATGTGAAAAAAGTCAAAAAAGTCATAGTATAGTATGTCAAAAAAAGTCGAAAAAAGTCATAGTATAGTATGTGAAAAAAGTCGAAAAAAGTCATAGTATAGTATGTCAAAAAAATCAAAAAAGTCATAGTATAGTATGTCAAAAAAAGTCGAAAAAAGTCATAGTATAGTATGTCAAAAAAAGTCATAGTATAGTATGTCAAAAAAGTCATAGTATAGTATGTCAAAAAAGTAAAAAAAAGTCATAGTATAGTATGTGAAAAAAGTAAAAAAAGTCATAGTATAGTATGTGAAAAAAGTCATAGTATAGTATGTCAAAAAAATCAAAAAAGTCATAGTATAGTATGTGAAAAAAGTCAGAAAAGTCATAGTATAGTATGTCAAAAAAAGTCACAGTATACTATGTCAAAAAAAGTCATAGTATAGTATGTCAAAAAAGTCAGTATAGTATGTCAAAAAAGTAAAAAAAAGTCATAGTATAGTATGTGAAAAAAGTCGAAAAAAGTCATAGTATAGTATGTCAAAAAAATCAAAAAAGTCATAGTATAGTATGTCAAAAAAAGTCGAAAAAAGTCATAGTATAGTATGTCAAAAAAATCAAAAAAGTCATAGTATAGTATGTCAAAAAAAGTCATAGTATAGTATGTCAAAAAAGTCATAGTATAGTATGTCAAAAAAGTAAAAAAAGTCATAGTATAGTATGTCAAAAAGTCAAAAAAGTCATAGTATAGGATGTCAAAAAAGTTATAGTATAGTATGTCAAAAAAAATCAAAAAAGTCATAGTATAGTATGTGAAAAAAGTCATAGTATAGTATGTGAAAAAAATCAAAAAAGTCATAGTATAGTATGTCAAAAAAAATCAAAAAAGTCATAGTATAGTATGTGAAAAAAGTCGTAGTATAGTATGTGAAAAAAAGTCATAAAAAAGACATAGTATAGTATGTTGAAAAAAGTCTAAAAAAGTCATAGTATAGTATGTAGGAAAAAGTAAAAGAAAAGTCATAGTATAATATGTTGAAAAAAAGTCATAGTATAGTATGTCAAAAAAGTCATAAAAAAGTCATAGTATAGTATGTTGAAAAAAGTCATAGTGTAGTATGTCGAAAAAAGTCATATTATAGTATGTCAAAAAAATCAAAAAAGTCATAGTATAGTATGTGAAAAAAGTCAGAAAAGTCATAGTATAGTATGTCAAAAAAAGTCATAGTATAGTATGTCAAAAAAGTCAAAAAAGTTATAGTATAGTATGTCAAAAAAGTCAAAAAAGTTATAGTATAGTATGTGAAAAAAATCAAAAAAGTCATAGTATAGTATGTCAAAAAAAGTCGAAAAAAGTCATAGTATAGTATGTCAAAAAAGTCATAGTATAGTATGTCAAAAAAATCAAAAAAGTCATAGTATAGTATGTCAAAAAAATCAAAAAAGTCATAGTATAGTATGTCAAAAAAATCAAAAAAGTCATAGTATAGTATGTCAAAAAAAGTTATAGTATAGTATGTGAAAAAAGTCAAAAAAAAGTCATAGTATAGTATGTCAAAAAAAGTCGAAAAAAGTCATAGTATAGTATGTGAAAAAAGTCAAAAAAGTCATAGTATAGTATGTCAAAAAAAGTCGAAAAAAGTCATAGTATAGTATGTGAAAAAAGTCAAAAAAAAGTCATAGTATAGTATGTGAAAAAAGTCGAAAAAAGTCATAGTATAGTATGTCAAAAAAATCAAAAAAGTCATAGTATAGTATGTCAAAAAAAGTCATAGTATAGTATGTCAAAAAAAGTCGAAAAAAGTCATAGTATAGTATGTCAAAAAAAGTCATAGTATAGTATGTCAAAAAAGTCATAGTATAGTATGTCAAAAAAGTCAAAAAAGTTATAGTATAGTATGTCAAAAAAGTCATAGTATAGTATGTCAAAAAAGTCATAGTATAGTATAGTATGTCAAAAAAATCAAAAAAGTCATAGTATAGTATGTCAAAAAAATCAAAAAAGTCATAGTATAGTATGTCAAAAAAAGTCATTTTATAGTATGTCAAAAAAGTCATAGTATAGTATGTCAAAAAAGTCAAAAAAGTTATAGTATAGTATGTCAAAAAAGTCATAGTATAGTATGTCAAAAAAGTCATAGTATAGTATAGTATGTCAAAAAAATCAAAAAAGTCATAGTATAGTATGTCAAAAAAATCAAAAAAGTCATAGTGTAGTATGTCAAAAAAAGTCGAAAAAAGTCATAGTATAGTATGTCAAAAAAAGTCGAAAAAAGTCATAGTATAGTATGTGAAAAAAGTCAAAAAAGTCATAGTATAGTATGTCAAAAAAAGTCGAAAAAAGTCATAGTATAGTATGTGAAAAAAGTCGAAAAAAGTCATAGTATAGTATGTCAAAAAAATCAAAAAAGTCATAGTATAGTATGTCAAAAAAAGTCGAAAAAAGTCATAGTATAGTATGTCAAAAAAAGTCATAGTATAGTATGTCAAAAAAGTCATAGTATAGTATGTCAAAAAAGTAAAAAAAAGTCATAGTATAGTATGTGAAAAAAGTAAAAAAAGTCATAGTATAGTATGTGAAAAAAGTCATAGTATAGTATGTCAAAAAAATCAAAAAAGTCATAGTATAGTATGTGAAAAAAGTCAGAAAAGTCATAGTATAGTATGTCAAAAAAAGTCACAGTATACTATGTCAAAAAAAGTCATAGTATAGTATGTCAAAAAAGTCAGTATAGTATGTCAAAAAAGTAAAAAAAAGTCATAGTATAGTATGTGAAAAAAGTCGAAAAAAGTCATAGTATAGTATGTCAAAAAAATCAAAAAAGTCATAGTATAGTATGTCAAAAAAAGTCGAAAAAAGTCATAGTATAGTATGTCAAAAAAATCAAAAAAGTCATAGTATAGTATGTCAAAAAAAGTCATAGTATAGTATGTCAAAAAAGTCATAGTATAGTATGTCAAAAAAGTAAAAAAAGTCATAGTATAGTATGTCAAAAAGTCAAAAAAGTCATAGTATAGTATGTCAAAAAAGTCATAGTATAGTATGTCAAAAAAGTAAAAAAAAGTCATAGTATAGTATGTCAAAAAGTCAAAAAAGTCATAGTATAGTATGTCAAAAAAAGTCGAAAAAAGTCATAGTATAGTATGTCAAAAAAAGTCATAGTATAGTATGTCAAAAAAGTCATAGTATAGTATGTCAAAAAAGTCAAAAAAGTTATAGTATAGTATGTCAAAAAAGTCATAGTATAGTATGGCAAAAAAGTCATAGTATAGTATAGTATGTCAAAAAAATCAAAAAAGTCATAGTATAGTATGTCAAAAAAATCAAAAAAGTCATAGTATAGTATGTCAAAAAAAGTTATAGTATAGTATGTGAAAAAAGTCAAAAAAAAGTCATAGTATAGTATGTCAAAAAAAGTCGAAAAAAGTCATAGTATAGTATGTGAAAAAAGTCAAAAAAGTCATAGTATAGTATGTCAAAAAAAGTCGAAAAAAGTCATAGTATAGTATGTGAAAAAAGTCGAAAAAAGTCATAGTATAGTATGTCAAAAAAATCAAAAAAGTCATAGTATAGTATGTCAAAAAAAGTCGAAAAAAGTCATAGTATAGTATGTCAAAAAAATCAAAAAAGTCATAGTATAGTATGTCAAAAAAAGTCATAGTATAGTATGTCAAAAAAGTCATAGTATAGTATGTCAAAAAAGTAAAAAAAAGTCATAGTATAGTATGTCAAAAAATTCAAAAAAGTCATAGTATAGTATGTCAAAAAAGTCATAGTATAGTATGTCAAAAAAAGTCGAAAAAAGTCATAGTATAGTATGTCAAAAAAAGTCATAGTATAGTATGTCAAAAAAGTCATAGTATAGTATGTCAAAAAAGTCAAAAAAGTTATAGTATAGTATGTCAAAAAAGTCATAGTATAGTATGGCAAAAAAGTCATAGTATAGTATAGTATGTCAAAAAAATCAAAAAAGTCATAGTATAGTATGTCAAAAAAATCAAAAAAGTCATAGTATAGTATGTCAAAAAAAGTTATAGTATAGTATGTGAAAAAAGTCAAAAAAAAGTCATAGTATAGTATGTCAAAAAAAGTCGAAAAAAGTCATAGTATAGTATGTGAAAAAAGTCAAAAAAGTCATAGTATAGTATGTCAAAAAAAGTCGAAAAAAGTCATAGTATAGTATGTGAAAAAAGTCAAAAAAAAGTCATAGTATAGTATGTCAAAAAAATCAAAAAAGTCATAGTATAGTATGTCAAAAAAAGTCGAAAAAAGTCATAGTATAGTATGTCAAAAAAAGTCGAAAAAAGTCATAGTATAGTATGTCAAAAAAAGTCATAGTATAGTATGTCAAAAAAGTCATAGTATAGTATGTCAAAAAAGTCAAAAAAGTTATAGTATAGTATGTCAAAAAAGTCATAGTATAGTATGTCAAAAAAGTCATAGTATAGTATAGTATGTCAAAAAAATCAAAAAAGTCATAGTATAGTATGTCAAAAAAATCAAAAAAGTCATAGTATAGTATGTCAAAAAAAGTCATAGTATAGTATGTCAAAAAAGTCATAGTATAGTATGTCAAAAAAGTCAAAAAAGTTATAGTATAGTATGTCAAAAAAGTCATAGTATAGTATGTCAAAAAAGTCATAGTATAGTATAGTATGTCAAAAAAATCAAAAAAGTCATAGTATAGTATGTCAAAAAAATCAAAAAAGTCATAGTATAGTATGTCAAAAAAAGTCGAAAAAAGTCATAGTATAGTATGTCAAAAAAAGTCGAAAAAAGTCATAGTATAGTATGTGAAAAAAGTCAAAAAAGTCATAGTATAGTATGTGAAAAAAGTCGAAAAAAGTCATAGTATAGTATGTCAAAAAAATCAAAAAAGTCATAGTATAGTATGTCAAAAAAAGTCGAAAAAAGTCATAGTATAGTATGTCAAAAAAAGTCATAGTATAGTATGTCAAAAAAGTCATAGTATAGTATGTCAAAAAAGTAAAAAAAAGTCATAGTATAGTATGTGAAAAAAGTAAAAAAAGTCATAGTATAGTATGTGAAAAAAGTCATAGTATAGTATGTCAAAAAAATCAAAAAAGTCATAGTATAGTATGTGAAAAAAGTCAGAAAAGTCATAGTATAGTATGTCAAAAAAAGTCACAGTATACTATGTCAAAAAAAGTCATAGTATAGTATGTCAAAAAAGTCAGTATAGTATGTCAAAAAAGTAAAAAAAAGTCATAGTATAGTATGTGAAAAAAGTAAAAAAAGTCATAGTATAGTATGTGAAAAAAGTCATAGTATAGTATGTCAAAAAAATCAAAAAAGTCATAGTATAGTATGTGAAAAAAGTCAGAAAAGTCATAGTATAGTATGTCAAAAAAAGTCACAGTATACTATGTCAAAAAAAAGTCAAAAAAGTTATAGTATAGTATGTCAAAAAAGTTATAGTATAGTATGTCAAAAAAAGTCATAGTATACTATGTCAAAAAAAGTCAAAAAAGTCATAGTATAGTATGTCAAAAAAGTCATAGTATAGTATGTCAAAAAAGTCAAAAAAGTTATAGTATAGTATGTCAAAAAAGTCATAGTATAGTATGTCAAAAAAGTCATAGTATAGTATAGTATGTCAAAAAAATCAAAAAAGTCATAGTATAGTATGTCAAAAAAATCAAAAAAGTCATAGTATAGTATGTCAAAAAAAGTCGAAAAAAGTCATAGTATAGTATGTCAAAAAAAGTCATAGTATAGTATGTCAAAAAAGTCATAGTATAGTATGTCAAAAAAGTAAAAAAAAGTCATAGTATAGTATGTGAAAAAAGTAAAAAAAGTCATAGTATAGTATGTGAAAAAAGTCATAGTATAGTATGTCAAAAAAATCAAAAAAGTCATAGTATAGTATGTGAAAAAAGTCAGAAAAGTCATAGTATAGTATGTCAAAAAAAGTCACAGTATACTATGTCAAAAAAAGTCATAGTATAGTATGTCAAAAAAGTCAGTATAGTATGTCAAAAAAGTAAAAAAAAGTCATAGTATAGTATGTGAAAAAAGTCGAAAAAAGTCATAGTATAGTATGTCAAAAAAATCAAAAAAGTCATAGTATAGTATGTCAAAAAAAGTCGAAAAAAGTACTAGTATAGTATGTCAAAAAAATCAAAAAAGTCATAGTATAGTATGTCAAAAAAAGTCATAGTATAGTATGTCAAAAAAGTCATAGTATAGTATGTCAAAAAAGTAAAAAAAAGTCATAGTATAGTATGTCAAAAAGTCAAAAAAGTCATAGTATAGTATGTCAAAAAAGTCATAGTATAGTATGTCAAAAAAGTAAAAAAAAGTCATAGTATAGTATGTCAAAAAGTCAAAAAAGTCATAGTATAGTATGTCAAAAAAAGTCGAAAAAAGTCATAGTATAGTATGTCAAAAAAAGTCATAGTATAGTATGTCAAAAAAGTCATAGTATAGTATGTCAAAAAAGTCAAAAAAGTTATAGTATAGTATGTCAAAAAAGTCATAGTATAGTATGGCAAAAAAGTCATAGTATAGTATAGTATGTCAAAAAAATCAAAAAAGTCATAGTATAGTATGTCAAAAAAATCAAAAAAGTCATAGTATAGTATGTCAAAAAAAGTTATAGTATAGTATGTGAAAAAAGTCAAAAAAAAGTCATAGTATAGTATGTCAAAAAAAGTCGAAAAAAGTCATAGTATAGTATGTGAAAAAAGTCAAAAAAGTCATAGTATAGTATGTCAAAAAAAGTCGAAAAAAGTCATAGTATAGTATGTGAAAAAAGTCAAAAAAAGTCATAGTATAGTATGTGAAAAAAGTCGAAAAAAGTCATAGTATAGTATGTCAAAAAAATCAAAAAATTCATAGTATAGTATGTCAAAAAAAGTCGAAAAAAGTCATAGTATAGTATGTCAAAAAAATCAAAAAAGTCATAGTATAGTATGTCAAAAAAAGTCATAGTATAGTATGTCAAAAAAGTCATAGTATAGTATGTCAAAAAAGTAAAAAAAAGTCATAGTATAGTATGTCAAAAAATTCAAAAAAGTCATAGTATAGTATGTCAAAAAAGTCATAGTATAGTATGTCAAAAAAAGTCGAAAAAAGTCATAGTATAGTATGTCAAAAAAAGTCATAGTATAGTATGTCAAAAAAGTCATAGTATAGTATGTCAAAAAAGTCAAAAAAGTTATAGTATAGTATGTCAAAAAAGTCATAGTATAGTATGGCAAAAAAGTCATAGTATAGTATAGTATGTCAAAAAAATCAAAAAAGTCATAGTATAGTATGTCAAAAAAATCAAAAAAGTCATAGTATAGTATGTCAAAAAAAGTTATAGTATAGTATGTGAAAAAAGTCAAAAAAAAGTCATAGTATAGTATGTCAAAAAAAGTCGAAAAAAGTCATAGTATAGTATGTGAAAAAAGTCAAAAAAGTCATAGTATAGTATGTCAAAAAAAGTCGAAAAAAGTCATAGTATAGTATGTGAAAAAAGTCAAAAAAAAGTCATAGTATAGTATGTCAAAAAAATCAAAAAAGTCATAGTATAGTATGTCAAAAAAAGTCGAAAAAAGTCATAGTATAGTATGTCAAAAAAAGTCGAAAAAAGTCATAGTATAGTATGTCAAAAAAAGTCATAGTATAGTATGTCAAAAAAGTCATAGTATAGTATGTCAAAAAAGTCAATAAAGTTATAGTATAGTATGTCAAAAAAGTCATAGTATAGTATGTCAAAAAAGTCATAGTATAGTATAGTATGTCAAAAAAATCAAAAAAGTCATAGTATAGTATGTCAAAAAAATCAAAAAAGTCATAGTATAGTATGTCAAAAAAAGTCATAGTATAGTATGTCAAAAAAGTCATAGTATAGTATGTCAAAAAAGTCAAAAAAGTTATAGTATAGTATGTCAAAAAAGTCATAGTATAGTATGTCAAAAAAGTCATAGTATAGTATAGTATGTCAAAAAAATCAAAAAAGTCATAGTATAGTATGTCAAAAAAATCAAAAAAGTCATAGTATAGTATGTCAAAAAAAGTCGAAAAAAGTCATAGTATAGTATGTCAAAAAAAGTCGAAAAAAGTCATATTATAGTATGTGAAAAAAGTCAAAAAAGTCATAGTATAGTATGTGAAAAAAGTCGAAAAAAGTCATAGTATAGTATGTCAAAAAAATCAAAAAAGTCATAGTATAGTATGTCAAAAAAAGTCGAAAAAAGTCATAGTATAGTATGTCAAAAAAAGTCATAGTATAGTATGTCAAAAAAGTCATAGTATAGTATGTCAAAAAAGTAAAAAAAAGTCATAGTATAGTATGTGAAAAAAGTAAAAAAAGTCATAGTATAGTATGTGAAAAAAGTCATAGTATAGTATGTCAAAAAAATCAAAAAAGTCATAGTATAGTATGTGAAAAAAGTCAGAAAAGTCATAGTATAGTATGTCAAAAAAGTCACAGTATACTATGTCAAAAAAAGTCATAGTATAGTATGTCAAAAAAGTCAGTATAGTATGTCAAAAAAGTAAAAAAAAGTCATAGTATAGTATGTGAAAAAAGTAAAAAAAGTCATAGTATAGTATGTGAAAAAAGTCATAGTATAGTATGTCAAAAAAATCAAAAAAGTCATAGTATAGTATGTGAAAAAAGTCAGAAAAGTCATAGTATAGTATGTCAAAAAAAGTCACAGTATACTATGTCAAAAAAAAGTCAAAAAAGTTATAGTATAGTATGTCAAAAAAATCAAAAAAGTTATAGTATAGTATGTCAAAAAAAGTCATAGTATACTATGTCAAAAAAAGTCAAAAAAGTCATAGTATAGTATGTCAAAAAAGTCATAGTATAGTATGTCAAAAAAGTCAAAAAAGTTATAGTATAGTATGTCAAAAAAGTCATAGTATAGTATGTCAAAAAAGTCATAGTATAGTATAGTATGTCAAAAAAATCAAAAAAGTCATAGTATAGTATGTCAAAAAAATCAAAAAAGTCATAGTATAGTATGTCAAAAAAAGTCGAAAAAAGTCATAGTATAGTATTTCAAAAAAAGTCGAAAAAAGTCATAGTATAGTATGTGAAAAAAGTCAAAAAAGTCATAGTATAGTATGTGAAAAAAGTCGAAAAAAGTCATAGTATAGTATGTCAAAAAAATCAAAAAAGTCATAGTATAGTATGTCAAAAAAAGTCGAAAAAAGTCATAGTATAGTATGTCAAAAAAAGTCATAGTATAGTATGTCAAAAAAGTCATAGTATAGTATGTCAAAAAAGTAAAAAAAAGTCATAGTATAGTATGTGAAAAAAGTAAAAAAAGTCATAGTATAGTATGTGAAAAAAGTCATAGTATAGTATGTCAAAAAAATCAAAAAAGTCATAGTATAGTATGTGAAAAAAGTCAGAAAAGTCATAGTATAGTATGTCAAAAAAAGTCACAGTATACTATGTCAAAAAAAGTCATAGTATAGTATGTCAAAAAAGTCAGTATAGTATGTCAAAAAAGTAAAAAAAAGTCATAGTATAGTATGTGAAAAAAGTAAAAAAAGTCATAGTATAGTATGTGAAAAAAGTCATAGTATAGTATGTCAAAAAAATCAAAAAAGTCATAGTATAGTATGTGAAAAAAGTCAGAAAAGTCATAGTATAGTATGTCAAAAAAAGTCACAGTATACTATGTCAAAAAAAGTCATAGTATAGTATGTCAAAAAAAGTCGAAAAAAGTCATAGTATAGTATGTCAAAAAAAGTCGAAAAAAGTCATAGTATAGTATGTCAAAAAAAGTCATAGTATAGTATGTCAAAAAAGTCATAGTATAGTATGTCAAAAAAGTCAATAAAGTTATAGTATAGTATGTCAAAAAAGTCATAGTATAGTATGTCAAAAAAGTCATAGTATAGTATAGTATGTCAAAAAAATCAAAAAAGTCATAGTATAGTATGTCAAAAAAATCAAAAAAGTCATAGTATAGTATGTCAAAAAAAGTCATAGTATAGTATGTCAAAAAAGTCATAGTATAGTATGTCAAAAAAGTCAATAAAGTTATAGTATAGTATGTCAAAAAAGTCATAGTATAGTATGTCAAAAAAGTCATAGTATAGTATAGTATGTCAAAAAAATCAAAAAAGTCATAGTATAGTATGTCAAAAAAATCAAAAAAGTCATAGTATAGTATGTCAAAAAAAGTCATAGTATAGTATGTCAAAAAAGTCATAGTATAGTATGTCAAAAAAGTCAAAAAAGTTATAGTATAGTATGTCAAAAAAGTCATAGTATAGTATGTCAAAAAAGTCATAGTATAGTATAGTATGTCAAAAAAATCAAAAAAGTCATAGTATAGTATGTCAAAAAAATCAAAAAAGTCATAGTATAGTATGTCAAAAAAAGTCGAAAAAAGTCATAGTATAGTATGTCAAAAAAGTCGAAAAAAGTCATATTATAGTATGTGAAAAAAGTCAAAAAAGTCATAGTATAGTATGTGAAAAAAGTCGAAAAAAGTCATAGTATAGTATGTCAAAAAAATCAAAAAAGTCATAGTATAGTATGTCAAAAAAAGTCGAAAAAAGTCATAGTATAGTATGTCAAAAAAAGTCATAGTATAGTATGTCAAAAAAGTCATAGTATAGTATGTCAAAAAAGTAAAAAAAAGTCATAGTATAGTATGTGAAAAAAGTAAAAAAAGTCATAGTATAGTATGTGAAAAAAGTCATAGTATAGTATGTCAAAAAAATCAAAAAAGTCATAGTATAGTATGTGAAAAAAGTCAGAAAAGTCATAGTATAGTATGTCAAAAAAGTCACAGTATACTATGTCAAAAAAAGTCATAGTATAGTATGTCAAAAAAGTCAGTATAGTATGTCAAAAAAGTAAAAAAAAGTCATAGTATAGTATGTGAAAAAAGTAAAAAAAGTCATAGTATAGTATGTGAAAAAAGTCATAGTATAGTATGTGAAAAAAGTCAGAAAAGTCATAGTATAGTATGTCAAAAAAAGTCACAGTATACTATGTCAAAAAAAAGTCAAAAAAGTTATAGTATAGTATGTCAAAAAAATCAAAAAAGTTATAGTATAGTATGTCAAAAAAAGTCATAGTATACTATGTCAAAAAAAGTCAAAAAAGTCATAGTATAGTATGTCAAAAAAGTCATAGTATAGTATGTCAAAAAAGTCAAAAAAGTTATAGTATAGTATGTCAAAAAAGTCATAGTATAGTATGTCAAAAAAGTCATAGTATAGTATAGTATGTCAAAAAAATCAAAAAAGTCATAGTATAGTATGTCAAAAAAATCAAAAAAGTCATAGTATAGTATGTCAAAAAAAGTCGAAAAAAGTCATAGTATAGTATGTCAAAAAAAGTCGAAAAAAGTCATAGTATAGTATGTGAAAAAAGTCAAAAAAGTCATAGTATAGTATGTGAAAAAAGTCGAAAAAAGTCATAGTATAGTATGTCAAAAAAATCAAAAAAGTCATAGTATAGTATGTCAAAAAAAGTCGAAAAAAGTCATAGTATAGTATGTCAAAAAAAGTCATAGTATAGTATGTCAAAAAAGTCATAGTATAGTATGTCAAAAAAGTAAAAAAAGTCATAGTATAGTATGTGAAAAAAGTAAAAAAAGTCATAGTATAGTATGTGAAAAAAGTCATAGTATAGTATGTCAAAAAAATCAAAAAAGTCATAGTATAGTATGTGAAAAAAGTCAGAAAAGTCATAGTATAGTATGTCAAAAAAAGTCACAGTATACTATGTCAAAAAAAGTCATAGTATAGTATGTCAAAAAAGTCAGTATAGTATGTCAAAAAAGTAAAAAAAAGTCATAGTATAGTATGTGAAAAAAGTAAAAAAAGTCATAGTATAGTATGTGAAAAAAGTCATAGTATAGTATGTCAAAAAAATCAAAAAAGTCATAGTATAGTATGTGAAAAAAGTCAGAAAAGTCATAGTATAGTATGTCAAAAAAAGTCACAGTATACTATGTCAAAAAAAGTCATAGTATAGTATGTCAAAAAAGTCAGTATAGTATGTCAAAAAAGTAAAAAAAAGTCATAGTATAGTATGTGAAAAAAGTAAAAAAAAGTCATAGTATAGTATGTGAAAAAAGTCATAGTATAGTATGTCAAAAAAATCAAAAAAGTCATAGTATAGTATGTGAAAAAAGTCAGAAAAGTCATAGTATAGTATGTCAAAAAAAGTCACAGTATACTATGTCAAAAAAAAGTCAAAAAAGTTATTGTATAGTATGTCAAAAAAATCAAAAAAGTTATAGTATAGTATGTCAAAAAAAGTCATAGTATACTATGTCAAAAAAAGTCAAAAAAGTCATAGTATAGTATGTCAAAAAAGTCATAGTATAGTATGTCAAAAAAGTCAAAAAAGTTATAGTATAGTATGTCAAAAAAGTCATAGTATAGTATGTCAAAAAAGTCATAGTATAGTATAGTATGTCAAAAAAATCAAAAAAGTCATAGTATAGTATGTCAAAAAAATCAAAAAAGTCATAGTATAGTATGTCAAAAAAAGTCGAAAAAAGTCATAGTATAGTATGTCAAAAAAAGTCGAAAAAAGTCATAGTATAGTATGTGAAAAAAGTCAAAAAAGTCATAGTATAGTATGTGAAAAAAGTCGAAAAAAGTCATAGTATAGTATGTCAAAAAAATCAAAAAAGTCATAGTATAGTATGTCAAAAAAAGTCGAAAAAAGTCATAGTATAGTATGTCAAAAAAAGTCATAGTATAGTATGTCAAAAAAGTCATAGTATAGTATGTCAAAAAAGTAAAAAAAAGTCATAGTATAGTATGTGAAAAAAGTAAAAAAAGTCATAGTATAGTATGTGAAAAAAGTCATAGTATAGTATGTCAAAAAAATCAAAAAAGTCATAGTATAGTATGTGAAAAAAGTCAGAAAAGTCATAGTATAGTATGTCAAAAAAAGTCACAGTATACTATGTCAAAAAAAGTCATAGTATAGTATGTCAAAAAAGTCAGTATAGTATGTCAAAAAAGTAAAAAAAAGTCATAGTATAGTATGTGAAAAAAGTAAAAAAAGTCATAGTATAGTATGTGAAAAAAGTCATAGTATAGTATGTCAAAAAAATCAAAAAAGTCATAGTATAGTATGTGAAAAAAGTCAGAAAAGTCATAGTATAGTATGTCAAAAAAAGTCACAGTATACTATGTCAAAAAAAAGTCAAAAAAGTTATAGTATAGTATGTCAAAAAAATCAAAAAAGTTATAGTATAGTATGTCAAAAAAAGTCATAGTATACTATGTCAAAAAAAGTCAAAAAAGTCATAGTATAGTATGTCAAAAAAGTCATAGTATAGTATGTCAAAAAAGTCAAAAAAGTTATAGTATAGTATGTCAAAAAAGTCATAGTATAGTATGTCAAAAAAAGTCATAGTATAGTATAGTATGTCAAAAAAATCAAAAAAGTCATAGTATAGTATGTCAAAAAAATCAAAAAAGTCATAGTATAGTATGTCAAAAAAAGTCGAAAAAAGTCATAGTATAGTATGTCAAAAAAAGTCGAAAAAAGTCATAGTATAGTATGTGAAAAAAGTCAAAAAAGTCATAGTATAGTATGTGAAAAAAGTCGAAAAAAGTCATAGTATAGTATGTCAAAAAAATCAAAAAAGTCATAGTATAGTATGTCAAAAAAAGTCGAAAAAAGTCATAGTATAGTATGTCAAAAAAAGTCATAGTATAGTATGTCAAAAAAGTCATAGTATAGTATGTCAAAAAAGTAAAAAAAAGTCATAGTATAGTATGTGAAAAAAGTAAAAAAAGTCATAGTATAGTATGTGAAAAAAGTCATAGTATAGTATGTCAAAAAAATCAAAAAAGTCATAGTATAGTATGTGAAAAAAGTCAGAAAAGTCATAGTATAGTATGTCAAAAAAAGTCACAGTATACTATGTCAAAAAAGTCATAGTATAGTATGTCAAAAAAGTCAGTATAGTATGTCAAAAAAGTAAAAAAAAGTCATAGTATAGTATGTGAAAAAAGTAAAAAAGTCATAGTATAGTATGTGAAAAAAGTCATAGTATAGTATGTCAAAAAAATCAAAAAAGTCATAGTATAGTATGTGAAAAAAGTCAGAAAAGTCATAGTATAGTATGTCAAAAAAAGTCACAGTATACTATGTCAAAAAAAAGTCAAAAAAGTTATAGTATAGTATGTCAAAAAAATCAAAAAAGTTATAGTATAGTATGTCAAAAAAAGTCATAGTATACTATGTCAAAAAAAGTCAAAAAAGTAATAGTATAGTATGTTGAAAAAAGTCATAGTATACTATGTCAAAAAAGTCATACTATAGTATGTGAAAAAAAATCAAAAAAGTTATAGTATAGTATGTCAAAAAAGTCAAAGTTATAGTATAGTATGTGAAAAAAATCAAAAAAGTCATAGTATAGTATGTCGAAAAAAGTCATAGTATAGTATGTCAAAAAAAGTCAAAAAAGTCATAGTATAGTATGTCAAAAAAATCAAAAAAGTCATAGTATAGTATGTCAAAAAAAGTCATAGTATAGTATGTGAAAAAAGTCAAAAAAAAGTCGAAAAAAGTCATAGTATAGTATGTCAAAAAAAGTCGAAAAAAGTCATAGTATAGTATGTGAAAAAAGTCAAAAAAGTCATAGTATAGTATGTGAAAAAAGTCAAAAAAGTCATAGTATAGTATGTCAAAAAAAGTCGAAAAAAGTCATAGTATAGTATGTGAAAAAAGTAAAAAAAAAAGTCATAGTATAGTATGTGAAAAAAGTCGAAAAAAGTCATAGTATAGTATGTCAAAAAAATCAAAAAAGTCATAGTATAGTATGTCAAAAAAAGTCGAAAAAAGTCATAGTATAGTATGTCAAAAAAATCAAAAAAGTCATAGTATAGTATGTCAAAAAAAGTCATAGTATAGTATGTCAAAAAAAGTCATAGTATAGTATGTCAAAAAAGTAAAAAAAAGTCATAGTATAGTATGTGAAAAAAGTAAAAAAAGTCATAGTATAGTATGTCAAAAAAATCAAAAAAGTCATAGTATAGTATGTGAAAAAAGTCAGAAAAGTCATAGTATAGTATGTCAAAAAAAGTCAAAAAAGTCATAGTATAGTATGTCAAAAAAGTTATAGTATAGTATGTCAAAAAAATCAAAAAAGTTATAGTATAGTATGTCAAAAAAAGTCATAGTATACTATGTCAAAAAAGTCATACTATAGTATGTGAAAAAAAAATCAAAAAAGTTATAGTATAGTATGTCAAAAAAGTCAAAAAAGTTATAGTATAGTATGTGAAAAAAATCAAAAAAGTCATAGTATAGTATGTCGAAAAAAGTCATAGTATAGTATGTCAAAAAAAGTCAAAAATGTCATAGTATAGTATGTCAAAAAAGTCATAGTATAGTATGTCAAAAAAGTCAAAAAAGTTATAGTATAGTATGTCAAAAAAGTCATAGTATAGTATGTCAAAAAAGTCATAGTATAGTATGTCAAAAAAATCAAAAAAGTCATAGTATAGTATGTCAAAAAAATCAAAAAAGTCATAGTATAGTATGTCAAAAAAAGTCATAGTATAGTATGTGAAAAAAGTCAAAAAAAAGTCATAGTATAGTATGTTAAAAAAAGTCGAAAAAAGTCATAGTATAGTATGTCAAAAAAAGTCGAAAAAAGTCATAGTATAGTATGTGAAAAAAGTCAAAAAAGTCATAGTATAGTATGTGAAAAAAGTCAAAAAAGTCATAGCATAGTATGTCAAAAAAAGTCGAAAAAAGTCATAGTATAGTATGTCAAAAAAATCAAAAAAGTCATAGTATAGTATGTCAAAAAAGTAAAAAAAAGTCATAGTATAGTATGTCAAAAAAGTAATAGTATAGTATGTCAAAAAAGTCATAGTATAGTATGTCAAAAAAGTAAAAAAAAGTCATAGTATAGTATGTGAAAAAAGTCAGAAAAGTCATAGTATAGTATGTCAAAAAAAGTCACAGTATAGTATGTCAAAAAAGTCAGTATAGTATGTCAAAAAAGTAAAAAAAAGTCATAGTATAGTATGTGAAAAAAGTAAAAAAAAGTCATAGTATAGTATGTGAAAAAAGTCATAGTATAGTATGTCAAAAAAATCAAAAAAGTCATAGTATAGTATGTGAAAAAAGTCAGAAAAGTCATAGTATAGTATGTCAAAAAAAGTCACAGTATACTATGTCAAAAAAAAGTCAAAAAAGTTATAGTATAGTATGTCAAAAAAATCAAAAAAGTTATAGTATAGTATGTCAAAAAAAGTCATAGTATACTATGTCAAAAAATTCAAAAAAGTAATAGTATAGTATGTTGAAAAAAGTCATAGTATACTATGTCAAAAAAGTCATACTATAGTATGTGAAAAAAAATCAAAAAAGTTATAGTATAGTATGTCAAAAAAGTCAAAGTTATAGTATAGTATGTGAAAAAAATCAAAAAAGTCATAGTATAGTATGTCGAAAAAAGTCATAGTATAGTATGTCAAAAAAAGTCAAAAAAGTCATAGTATAGTATGTCAAAAAAATCAAAAAAGTCATAGTATAGTATGTCAAAAAAAGTCATAGTATAGTATGTGAAAAAAGTCAAAAAAAGTCATAGTATAGTATGTCAAAAAAAGTCGAAAAAAGTCATAGTATAGTATGTGAAAAAAGTCAAAAAAGTCATAGTATAGTATGTGAAAAAAGTCAAAAAAGTCATAGTATAGTATGTCAAAAAAAGTCGAAAAAAGTCATAGTATAGTATGTGAAAAAAGTAAAAAAAAAAGTCATAGTATAGTATGTGAAAAAAGTCGAAAAAAGTCATAGTATAGTATGTCAAAAAAATCAAAAAAGTCATAGTATAGTATGTCAAAAAAAGTCGAAAAAAGTCATAGTATAGTATGTCAAAAAAATCAAAAAAGTCATAGTATAGTATGTCAAAAAAAGTCATAGTATAGTATGTCAAAAAAAGTCATAGTATAGTATGTCAAAAAAGTAAAAAAAAGTCATAGTATAGTATGTGAAAAAAGTAAAAAAAGTCATAGTATAGTATGTGAAAAAAGTCATAGTATAGTATGTCAAAAAAATCAAAAAAGTCATAGTATAGTATGTGAAAAAAGTCAGAAAAGACATAGTATAGTATGTCAAAAAAAGTCAAAAAAGTCATAGTATAGTATGTCAAAAAAGTTATAGTATAGTATGTCAAAAAAAGTCATAGTATACTATGTCAAAAAAAGTCAAAAAAGTAATAGTATAGTATGTTGAAAAAAGTCATAGTATACTATGTCAAAAAAGTCATACTATAGTATGTGAAAAAAAAATCAAAAAAGTTATAGTATAGTATGTCAAAAAAGTCAAAAAAGTTATAGTATAGTATGTGAAAAAAATCAAAAAAGTCATAGTATAGTATGTCGAAAAAAGTCATAGTATAGTATGTCAAAAAAAGTCAAAAATGTCATAGTATAGTATGTCAAAAAAGTCATAGTATAGTATGTCAAAAAAGTCAAAAAAGTTATAGTATAGTATGTCAAAAAAGTCATAGTATAGTATGTCAAAAAAGTCATAGTATAGTATGTCAAAAAAATCAAAAAAGTCATAGTATAGTATGTCAAAAAAATCAAAAAAGTCATAGTATAGTATGTCAAAAAAAGTCATAGTATAGTATGTGAAAAAAGTCAAAAAAAAGTCATAGTATAGTATGTTAAAAAAAGTCGAAAAAAGTCATAGTATAGTATGTCAAAAAAAGTCGAAAAAAGTCATAGTATAGTATGTGAAAAAAGTCAAAAAAGTCATAGTATAGTATGTGAAAAAAGTCAAAAAAGTCATAGCATAGTATGTCAAAAAAAGTCGAAAAAAGTCATAGTATAGTATGTCAAAAAAATCAAAAAAGTCATAGTATAGTATGTCAAAAAAGTAAAAAAAAGTCATAGTATAGTATGTCAAAAAAGTAATAGTATAGTATGTCAAAAAAGTCATAGTATAGTATGTCAAAAAAGTAAAAAAAAGTCATAGTATAGTATGTCAAAAAAGTCATAGTATAGTATGTCAAAAAAAGTAAAAAAAAGTCATAGTATAGTATGTGAAAAAAGTCATAGTATAGTATGTGAGAAAAGTCATAGTATAGTATGTCAAAAAAAGTCATAGTATACTATGTCAAAAAAAGTCAAAAAAGTCATAGTATAGTATGTCAAAAAAGTTATAGTATGTCAAAAAAATCAAAAAAGTTATAGTATAGTATGTCAAAAAAAGTCGAAAAAAGTCATAGTATAGTATGTGAAAAAAGTAAAAAAAGTCATAGTATAGTATGTCAAAAAAAGTCGAAAAAAGTCATATTATAGTATGTGAAAAAAGTAAAAAAAAAAGTCATAGTATAGTATGTGAAAAAAGTCAAAAAAGTCATAGTATAGTATGTCAAAAAAAGTCGAAAAAAGTCATAGTATAGTATGTCAAAAAAATCAAAAAAGTCATAGTATAGTATGTGAAAAAAGTCAAAAAAGTAATAGTATAGTATGTCAAAAAAAGTCATAGTATAGTATGTGAAAAAAATCAAAAAAGTCATAGTATAGTATGTCAAAAAAGTCGAAAAAAGTCATAGTATAGTATGTCAAAAAAAGTCGAAAAAAGTCATAGTATAGTATGTAAAAAAAGTTAAAAAAGTCATAGTATAGTATGTCAAAAAAAGTCATAGTATAGTATGTCAAAAAAAGTCGAAAAAAGTCATAGTATAGTATGTGAAAAAAGTCAAAAAAAAGTCATAGTATAGTATGTGAAAAAAGTCGAAAAAAGTCATAGTATAGTATGTCAAAAAAATCAAAAAAGTCATAGTATAGTATGTCAAAAAAGTCGAAAAAAGTCATAGTATAGTATGTCAAAAAAATCAAAAAAGTCATAGTATAGTATGTCAAAAAAAGTCATAGTATAGTATGTCAAAAAAGTCGAAAAAAGTCATAGTATAGTATGTCAAAAAAATCAAAAAAGTCATAGTATAGTATGTCAAAAAAGTCATAGTATAGTATGTCAAAAAAGTCATAGTATAGTATGTCAAAAAAGTAACAAAAAGTCATAGTATAGTATGTCAAAAAAGTAATAGTATAGTATGTCAAAAAAGTCGAAAAAAGTCATAGTATAGTATGTCAAAAAAAGTCGAAAAAAGTCATAGTATAGTATGTCAAAAAAAGTAAAAAAAGTCATAGTATAGTATGTCAAAAAAAGTAAAAAAAGTCATAGTATAGTATGTCAAAAAAATCAAAAAAGTCATAGTATAGTATGTGAAAAAAGTCAGAAAAGTCATAGTATAGTATGTCAAAAAAAGTCAAAAAAGTCATAGTATAGTATGTGAAAAAAAATCAAAAAAGTCATAGTATAGTATGTAAAAAAAGTTAAAAAAGTCATAGTATAGTATGTCAAAAAAAGTCAAAAAAGTCATAGTATAGTATGTCAAAAAAAGTCATAGTATAGTATGTCAAAAAAAGTCAAAAAAGTCATAGTATAGTATGTCAAAAAAGTCATAGTATAGTATGTCAAAAAAGTTATAGTATATTATGTCAAAAAAGTTATAGTATATTATGTCAAAAAAGTCATAGTATAGTATGTCAAAAAAGTCATAGTATAGTATGTCAAAAAAATCAAAAAAGTCATAGTATAGTATGTCAAAAAAATCTAAAAAGTCATAGTATAGTATGTCAAAAAAGTCATAGTATAGTATGTGAAAAAAGTAAAAAAAAGTCCTAGTATAGTATGTCAAAAAAAGTCGAAAAAAGTCATAGTATAGTATGTGAAAAAAGTAAAAAAAGTCATAGTATAGTATGTGAAAAAAGTCAGAAAAGTCATAGTATAGTATGTCAAAAAAAGTCATAGTATACTATGTCAAAAAAAGTCAAAAAAGTCATAGTATAGTATGTCAAAAAAGTCATAGTATAGTATGTGAAAAAAAATCAAAAAAGTAATAGTACAGTATGTTGAAAAAAGTCATAGTATTGCATGTCGAGAAACTGTATGTGGTTTGAATGATTAACAAGAAGGCTTTATTTACTTTATACATTTTATTGAAAAACAAACAGTTTTGGAAGTTCTTTCTGTTGTATTAAACGGTGTGTTTAAATAAAGCCGATTTTTTTGTTTTTTCTGCTCATGAAAACTATTTAGTTCATACGCTTTTCTCTGCAGAAGAATCATCCATCAAATTACAGTTTTAAACATTTCTATCCGTTCACACAAACAGGTGCACAATGCATCATTTAGCCAGAAACAAGCGGAAACATTTCCTCAGACTTTTAATTTGAAGGGACAATTAATGTCTTCCTCCTTCTGTGCCCACAGTTTAATCCTTAAAAAAAATTGAGTGAAACTGGTTCATTGAATCAAACACTGTGGCGAGAAGTTCGAGCTCATAACTTAACTAATGTCCTCTCGGAACAAATCTATAACATATAAAAAAAAATAGCAAAGTAAACTGATAAGTGCTGCTTCTTTACAAAGTGCTGCTGTTTGGACTCCGCGAAATGTTTTAGAGACCAAACGATGTGACCAGTGGGAGGAGATAAAATAAAGTCAAGCTAACAGATAGTGAATTTACATTAAATAAAGTTTCAGGAACACTTTACTTGAAGGTATCTACATAATAGTGACATGACACATGAACCCATTACCTAACTCTAACCCTAACTCTAACCCTAACTCTAACCCTAACTCTAACCCTAACCCTAACTCTAACCCTAACTCTAACCCTAACTCTAACCCTAACTCTAACCCTAACTCTAACTCTAACCCTAACTCTAACCCTAACCCTAACTCTAACCCTAACTCTAACCCTAACCCTAACCCTAACTCTAACCCTAACTCTAACCCTAACTCTAACCCTAACCCTAACCCTAACTCTAACCCTAACTCTAACCCTAACTCTAACCCTAACTCTAACCCTAACTCTAACCCTAACTCTAACTCTAACCCTAACTCTAACCCTAACCCTAACTCTAACCCTAACTCTAACCCTAACCCTAACCCTAACTCTAACCCTAACTCTAACCCTAACTCTAACCCTAACTCTAACCCTAACCCTAACCCTAACTCTAACCCTAACTCTAACCCTAACTCTAACCCTAACTCTAACTCTAACCCTAACTCTAACCCTAACCCTAACTCTAACCCTAACTCTAACCCTAACTCTAACCCTAACCCTAATCCTAACCCTAACTCTAACCCTAATCCTAACCCTAACCCTAATCCTAACTCTAACTCTAACCCTAACTCTAACCCTAACTCTAACCCTAATCCAAACCCTAACTCTAACCCTAACTCTAACCCTAACTCTAACCCTAACTCTAACCCTAACTCTAACCCTAATCCTAACCCTAACTCTAACCCTAATCCTAACTCTAACTCTAACTCTAACCCTAACTCTAACCCTAATCCTAACCCTAACTCTAACCCTAATCCTAACTCTAACTCTAACTCTAACCCTAACTCTAACCCTAACTCTAACCCTAATCCTAACCCTAACTCTAACCCTAATCCTAACCTAACCTAACCCTACGGGTCTAAATGAAAAATAGTAAAATGGATCCACTTCTCTTTTTAATCCAAGTTTTACAGGGTATTTTTTAGAAATAATTCTGCTCTGGTCTCCTCCCTCCTCAGGTTTTATCTGGACCTCCTCTGCAGCGCATCATACCCAACCTTTTAACCCCCCTGCATGTTTTCTTTTCTTTTCCTTGTTTTTCCTTCGTTTTCTATTTGAAATGACTTTTTTATTGCTTTAATCCATATTCATGATTAATAATAACTGTATTTGTTGTAATATTTCCATATTTACGTCTTTTATAGCATGCTTCTCAGATTTTCTTTTTTTTTTTCTTTTTTGGGGGGTCAATTTCTACCTGCAGAGGGGGGTCCTACCTAATATGTTAATGTTTTGATGGTTTTTTTTAATAAATATTTTAAAGATAAAGATGGTTGTCCTTTAGAACTTTTATTCTGCCTTATCTATATTTTAATAATTTGATTGTGTGTCTTTATTGCTAATATTTGTTATAATTATTACAAACTGAAACTTGCCTCAAGATTTTAACATGATAATACACAGGCCATTGGTCTTATGCATTTTACTAACAGTGTGGTTTTGTTCTATGATGTATTTTAAATTATTTATGGTTATTTATTGTGTGGCACTTTTTACTTTTTAAAGCACTTTTAAACACAGCACTTATTACTAATTTTTAATGGTATGTGTATATTTTTTAACCTCAAGGGCAAGTAATTCAGGCAGTATTTTAGACCCTCTAAATGTTTTTATTTTAATTTTTGAGGTTAAATATTTCTTTAATATTGGGATAGAATTTCTTTTGTAATGAGACACCGGGCTACTTATTTACATAACTCTCTCTCTATATATATATATTTTAATTATTTATTTTGTAATGTATCTAGGAGAGAGACCAGGGCAGGTGTGGAGGTGACCTTTTATTTAAAGTTTTAATCTTCCGCTGTCCGTCCTGTCCAGTGGTTCTTTTAACCGTTTGGCCTTCTTTTAAACAGATTTCATATAACCCAACCCGGCTTTTTAAGGTTTTATTCACACCAGTGGTTCCCTTGTGCCCGTGCCCCTCGCAGCGCCCATCCTATGTTTTAACTCAAACCTAACCATAACTTGTCATGACAAAAACTGAATGCCACTTATTAAAAGAAGCGTTATGTCATCAACGTTTAGGACTGGTTTATAATGTTTATGACACGTTCATGACAGTGTCATGTCACTCTTATGTAGATACCTTCAAGTGAAGTGTAACCAAAGTTTCTAATATGAGAATGAATGCTCTTCTTTCCATTTTAGTTTGATTGTATACATATATATATATATATATAAACAAAAACAAAAAAAGTCCATGTCAACAAGAAGCTCAACATTATAAATACAGCTCTAAATAACATGTTCATTTGTTTCTAATGAAACAAATGTGGAAGTTCACTAACAACAAAATAGTACTGCAGTAGAACTTATACGTCCAGATAAAAACTAGTATTCATTCGGAGTGGGAGAATTCAAACATGATATTCATAATAAATCATTTCATTTGAATTCAAATGTGTATATAAAAAATAAATGTGACATTTCAAATTTTATTTACTTCATTTTTAGAGTCGCTTTCTCTGTGAATTCCTTGTTGAGTCTTGACTTGTTCAGCTTCGCTGACGTCTGATTATATTTTGCTCTCACTCAACAGTTTTGTCGTTAATGAACTTCCATATTTATTTTTTATAGACCATCTCACCGTGGAGAGAAGATCTTGGTTCTGTTTGATCTTGCGTGTTTAAATAAAACAGTGAAAAGGTGATAAACGTGATGTAGTTTGATATTAATGAGAAGAGTTTGTGACTCTCGGTGCAGTAAACTGTGAACGCTCTGTGATTGGCTGAGCTGGTCCGCCTGGAAGCCCACGCTGAGGGAAGCCGGGGCTCCTCTCCGCAGAGGTTAGAGGTCACTCCTCGGATCATGCTACCCACGCTGGACTCTGCAGGATCCAACCGATCGTCAGCTGCAAAAAAACAACAACGAAACTCTGATTAGTTTGCTTTAAACATGACACAATGTCGACATACTTTACTTTGACTTTTTATGACTTTTTCGACATACTATGTTATGACTTTTTTATGACTTTCTGACGTACTATACAATATATATGTAAAGAAGTCATCGCATTGTGTGGCCACAGAATGCCAAACAATTTAAAAAGTGTATACTACTATATGTAGTATAGTATGTCAAAAAAAAGTCATTAAAAATTCATTAAAAAAAAGCATAAAATACGGTTTAGATATTTTGGACCGGAATACATGATAACCTATGTCTGATTGCAGGGAGCCAGGTTCCATACAGCCTGAGAGTATTTGTTCTGGGAGATGGGTCAGTCCTAAGCGGAATAAATAAGCACATAAGAAACTGGGTCCAGACTAGTTTAATGATAGCTAGACAGATTATTTTAGGAGGATGGAGGAATGAAGGGGTGCCGCCTTCAATCCAGGAGTGTGCTTGTGAGATGGCAAGGGTGGCGTTTGAAACAATGTCATATAAACGGTTTGCCAGATTGGATGTTTATACTAAGTCTAAGTCACAAAAAAGTCATAGTATAGCATGTCGAAAAGTTATAGTATAGTATTTTGAATAACGTCGTAAAAAGTCATAGTATGTTATGTCGAAAAAAGTGATAAAAAAGTGTAGACTGTAAAAACGAAAAGGTTGTGAAAACTCATAATTTCAAGGCAACTTACTGCACTCGATTTTTGAGGCCAACTTGAGAATAGTTGTGCCAACTAATTATATTTTTGTTCAATCTTAAGTTTTACACACTAAATAATCCAAAACAAAAAGTCATGCCAACTAATTATCTTTTGTTCAAATAATTCTTCTTTCATACATATAAAAACTTAAAATCTTAAAATGTACATACTAAATAATCCAAAACAAAGTCATGCCAACTAATGATGTTTTCTTGAGATCATTCATCTTTCATATTAATAAAAACTTAAAATGTTGAGCTCTATACACTAAGAATTACAAAAACGAATATTTGCGCCAACTAATTATTTTGTAAAGATAACGTCACAGTATAGTATGTCAAAAAACAAACTATATTTAAGTATTTTATATATGAAACACAGAACTGATTGTGGATCGGTGTTCTAAAACGTATTTTGTGTTTGCAGCAAAAGATCATTTTCAGCAGAACAAAAACTTTCCATTCAGCAGCTTTTTATCTGCGATATGACTCTAAATGTCAGAGCGATTCATTATGAATCGTTTGCGATTTGAATCCTAAAAAAAAGAACAAACTCTCGAGGTTTTTGGCCAAGCGAGTACATCAACCTTCCAGTGTGTCAGGGATTAGAAAGAG
>CM042330.1:1517862-1540362 GCA_023566125.1 Zingel zingel
TTATATATGTCTCTCTGTGGGCGTGTTGTCTCTCTGTGGGTGTTATATATGTCTCTCTGTGGGCGTGTTGTCTCTCTGTGGGCGTGTTGTCTCTCTGTGGGCGTTATATATGTCTCTCTGTGGGCGTGTTGTCTCTCTGTGGGCGTTATATATGTCTCTCTGTGGGCGTTATATATGTCTCTCTGTGGGCGTTATATATGTCTCTCTGTGGGCGTTATATATGTCTCTCTGTGGGCGTGTTGTCTCTCTGTGGGCGTTATATATGTCTCTCTGTGGGCGTTATATGTCTCTCTGTGGGCGTTATATATGTCTCTCTGTGGGCGTTATATATGTCTCTCTGTGGGCGTTATATATGTCTCTCTGTGGGCGTTATATATGTCTCTCTGTGGGCGTTATATATGTCTCTCTGTGGGCGTTATATATGTCTCTCTGTGGGCGTGTTGTCTCTCTGTGGGCGTTATATGTCTCTCTGTGGGCGTTATATATGTCTCTCTGTGGGCGTTATATATGTCTCTCTGTGGGCGTTATATGTCTCTCTGTGGGCGTTATATGTCTCTCTGTGGGCGTTATATATGTCTCTCTGTGGGCGTTATATATGTCTCTCTGTGGGCGTTATATATGTCTCTCTGTGGGCGTTATATATGTCTCTGTGGGCGTTATATATGTCTCTCTGTGGGCGTTATATATGTCTCTCTGTGGGCGTTATATATGTCTCTGTGGGCGTTATATATGTCTCTCTGTGGGCGTTATATATGTCTCTCTGTGGGCGTTATATATGTCTCTCTGTGGGCGTGTTGTCTCTCTGTGGGCGTGTTGTCTCTCTGTGGGCGTTATATGTGTCTCTCTGTGGGCGTTATATATGTCTCTCTGTGGCCGTTATATATGTCTCTCTGTGGGCGTGTTGTCTCTCTGTGGGCGTGTTGTCTCTCTGTGGGCGTCTTGCGTCTTGTGTTTGGTGTCCCCCGGTGACTGAGAACTTCACAGACAGCGTTGAGGATAATCAGTTCTTACCAGAGAAACAGGAAGTGATGCGGAGTTATGACCGTCCACCCAGCCCTGCTCTGTGGTTCCTGGGGTAGTTGCCATGGTAACAGTCACTTCCTGCCCCTCCCGCGGCCCCCCCGTGTCCTCCTGCTGGTCCTCATCCTCCGGGTCGATGAAACGCTCGCTGAACTTGTCCAGGTCCTCGCTGCTGGCGTTACCTAGACGATTCCAACAGAGGTGGGAGTGTAACTAAGTACATTTACTCCAGTACCAGATGTTGAGGTACTTTACTTGAGTATTTTCTTTTCATGCCACTTTCTACTTCTACTCCGCTACATTCATCTGTTACAGCTTTAGTTACTAGTTACTTTAGTTACTAGTTACTTTAGTTACTCCGCTACATTCATCTGTTACAGCTTTAGTTACTAGTTACTTTAGTTACTCCGCTACATTCATCTGTTCCAGCTTTAGTTACTAGTTACTTTAGTTACTCCACTACATTCATCTGTTACAGCTTTAGTTACTAGTTACTTTAGTTACTAGTTACTTTAGTTACTCCGCTACATTCATCTGTTACAGCTTTAGTTACTAGTTACTTTAGTTACTCCACTACATTCATCTGTTACAGCTTTAGTTACTAGTTACTTTAGTTACTCCGCTACATTCATCTGTTCCAGCTTTAGTTACTAGTTACTTTAGTTACTCCACTACATTCATCTGTTCCAGCTTTAGTTACTAGTTACTTTAGTTACTCCACTACATTCATCTGTTCCAGCTTTAGTTACTAGTTACTTTAGTTACTCCACTACATTCATCTGTTACAGCTTTAGTTACTAGTTACTTTAGTTACATTCATCTGTTCCAGCTTTAGTTACTAGTTACTTTAGTTACTCCGCTACATTCATCTGTTCCAGCTTTAGTTACTAGTTACTTTAGTTACTCCGCTCCATTCATCTGTTACAGCTTTAGTTACTAGTTACTTTAGTTACTAGTTACTTTAGTTACTCCGCTACATTCATCTGTTCCAGCTTTAGTTACTAGTTACTTTTGTTACTCCACTACATTCATCTGTTCCAGCTTTAGTTACTAGTTACTTTAGTTACTCCGCTACATTCATCTGTTACAGCTTTAGTTACTAGTTACTTTAGTTACTAGTTACTTTAGTTACTCCGCTACATTCATCTGTTCCAGCTTTAGTTACTAGTTACTTTAGTTACTAGTTACTTTAGTTACTCCGCTACATTCATCTGTTCCAGCTTTAGTTACTAGTTACTTTAGTTACTCCATTACAGTCATCTGTTCCAGCTTTAGTTACTAGTTACTTTAGTTACTCCACTACATTCATCTGTTACAGCTTTAGTTACTAGTTACTTTAGTTACTCCGCTCCATTCATCTGTTACAGCTTTAGTTACTAGTTACTTTAGTTACTAGTTACTTTAGTTACTCCGCTACATTCATCTGTTCCAGCTTTAGTTACTAGTTACTTTAGTTACTCCACTACATTCATCTGTTCCAGCTTCAGTTACTAGTTACTTTAGTTACTCCACTACATTCATCTGTTACAGCTTTAGTTACTAGTTACTTTAGTTACTCCACTACATTCATCTGTTACAGCTTTAGTTACTAGTTACTTTAGTTACATTCATCTGTTACAGCTTTAGTTACTAGTTACTTTAGTTACTAGTTAATTTAGTTAATCCGCTACATTCATCTGTTCCAGCTTTAGTTACTAGTTACTTTAGTTACTCCGCTCCATTCATCTGTTACAGCTTTAGTTACTAGTTACTTTAGTTACTAGTTACTTTAGTTACTCCGCTACATTCATCTGTTCCAGCTTTAGTTACTAGTTACTTTAGTTACTCCACTACATTCATCTGTTCCAGCTTTAGTTACTAGTTACTTTAGTTACTCCACTACATTCATCTGTTCCAGCTTTAGTTACTAGTTACTTTAGTTACTCCACTACATTCATCTGTTCCAGCTTTAGTTACTAGTTACTTTAGTTACTCCACTACATTCATCTGTTACAGCTTTAGTTACTAGTTACTTTAGTTACTCCACTCCATTCATCTGTTCCAGCTGTAGTTACTAGTTACTTTAGTTACATTCATCTGTTACAGCTTTAGTTACTAGTTACTTTAGTTACTAGTTACTTTAGTTACTCCGCTACATTCATCTGTTACAGCTTTAGTTACTAGTTACTTTAGTTACTCCGCTACATTCATCTGTTCCAGCTTTAGTTACTAGTTACTTTAGTTACTCCACTACATTCATCTGTTACAGCTTTAGTTACTAGTTACTTTAGTTACTCCGCTACATTCATCTGTTCCAGCTTTAGTTACTAGTTACTTTAGTTACTCCACTACATTCATCTGTTCCAGCTTTAGTTACTAGTTACTTTAGTTACTCCACTACATTCATCTGTTCCAGCTTTAGTTACTAGTTACTTTAGTTACTCCACTACATTCATCTGTTACAGCTTTAGTTACTAGTTACTTTAGTTACATTCATCTGTTCCAGCTTTAGTTACTAGTTACTTTAGTTACTCCGCTACATTCATCTGTTCCAGCTTTAGTTACTAGTTACTTTAGTTACTCCGCTCCATTCATCTGTTACAGCTTTAGTTACTAGTTACTTTAGTTACTAGTTACTTTAGTTACTCCGCTACATTCATCTGTTCCAGCTTTAGTTACTAGTTACTTTTGTTACTCCACTACATTCATCTGTTCCAGCTTTAGTTACTAGTTACTTTAGTTACTCCGCTACATTCATCTGTTACAGCTTTAGTTACTAGTTACTTTAGTTACTAGTTACTTTAGTTACTCCGCTACATTCATCTGTTCCAGCTTTAGTTACTAGTTACTTTAGTTACTAGTTACTTTAGTTACTCCGCTACATTCATCTGTTCCAGCTTTAGTTACTAGTTACTTTAGTTACTCCATTACAGTCATCTGTTCCAGCTTTAGTTACTAGTTACTTTAGTTACTCCACTACATTCATCTGTTACAGCTTTAGTTACTAGTTACTTTAGTTACTCCGCTCCATTCATCTGTTACAGCTTTAGTTACTAGTTACTTTAGTTACTAGTTACTTTAGTTACTCCGCTACATTCATCTGTTCCAGCTTTAGTTACTAGTTACTTTAGTTACTCCACTACATTCATCTGTTCCAGCTTCAGTTACTAGTTACTTTAGTTACTCCACTACATTCATCTGTTCCAGCTTTAGTTACTAGTTACTTTAGTTACTCTGCTACATTCATCTGTTACAGCTTTAGTTACTAGTTACTTTAGTTACTCCACTACATTCATCTGTTACAGCTTTAGTTACTAGTTACTTTAGTTACATTCATCTGTTACAGCTTTAGTTACTAGTTACTTTAGTTACTAGTTAATTTAGTTAATCCGCTACATTCATCTGTTCCAGCTTTAGTTACTAGTTACTTTAGTTACTCCGCTCCATTCATCTGTTACAGCTTTAGTTACTAGTTACTTTAGTTACTAGTTACTTTAGTTACTCCGCTACATTCATCTGTTCCAGCTTTAGTTACTAGTTACTTTAGTTACTCCACTACATTCATCTGTTCCAGCTTTAGTTACTAGTTACTTTAGTTACTCCACTACATTCATCTGTTCCAGCTTTAGTTACTAGTTACTTTAGTTACTCCACTACATTCATCTGTTCCAGCTTTAGTTACTAGTTACTTTAGTTACTCCACTACATTCATCTGTTACAGCTTTAGTTACTAGTTACTTTAGTTACTCCACTCCATTCATCTGTTCCAGCTGTAGTTACTAGTTACTTTAGTTACATTCATCTGTTACAGCTTTAGTTACTAGTTACTTTAGTTACTAGTTACTTTAGTTACTCCACTACATTCATCTGTTCCAGCTTTAGTTACTAGTTACTTTAGTTACTCCGCTACATTCATCTGTTCCAGCTTTAGTTACTAGTTACTTTAGTTACATTCATCTGTTACAGCTTTAGTTACTAGTTACTTTAGTTACTCCGCTACATTCATCTGTTCCAGCTTTAGTTACTAGTTACTTTAGTTACTCCACTACATTCATCTGTTACAGCTTTAGTTACTAGTTACTTTAGTTACTCCACTACATTCATCTGTTACAGCTTTAGTTACTAGTTACTTTAGTTACTCCACTACATTCATCTGTTACAGCTTTAGTTACTAGTTACTTTAGTTACTCCGCTCCATTCATCTGTTCCAGCTTTAGTTACTAGTTACTTTAGTTACTAGTTACTTTACACGTTAAGATTACTGCGCTGTAGTTGATAACATCTGATGTCTTATTCTAAATGAGCGCTGTTGTTTCCAGGATGAATACCAATCTATCTGTGAGGGGGAAGCTCTCGGTGACCATGTGACCATGTGACCATGTGACCATGTGACCATGTGACCATGTGACCTGCGATGTGTGCGTCTTACTGTAGAAGCTGTAGTCGAAGGTGGCGTTGTAGTCGTCGTAGTCGGGAACCGGCGTCAGGTCGTAGTACTGAGCCTCCGACACTGGAACCACAACACAGCCATGTTAGCATCGTGTTAGCATCTGGTTAGCATCAAACACACACACTGACACACAGATACACACATACTGACACACACACACACACACACTGACACACAGATACACACACACTGACACACAGATACACACACACTGACACACACACACATACACACTGACACACAGATACACACATACTGACACACAGATACACACATACTGACACACAGACACATAAATACACACACACACACACACACACACACACATATACATACTGACACACATACACACACACACTGACACACACACACACACACTGACACACAGATACATACACACACATACATACTGACACACATGTTGACACACAGATACACACATACTGACACACAAATACATACACACACACACACACACACACACACACACACACACACACACACACACACACACACACACACACACACACACACACACACACACACACACACACACACACACACACACACACACGATGACTCCATGATTTTCCCTCGTGCCCCCTAAAGAGAGACAGAAACTGTCTATTGTTTCTGTTTTTAAGAACGCCTCATATCGTGATATTTGATTTATTCATGTAGGACTCTCAAACACAGCGTGGAGTCAGGCTGAAGGAGCGTCTGACTTCGTGGTATTTGATTTACGGTCCCGCTCTCAAACACAGCGTGTTTCCACTTTGTGCTGTTGAACACAGTTATTGTTGTCTGAATGAAAACAGACAGAGACAATAGTTCATAGGTTCTCTTCTTCTCTCCTCCTCTTCTTCTCCTCCTCTCCTCTCCTCTCCTCCTCCTCCTCCTCCTCTCCTCTCCTCTCCTCCTCCTCCTCTCCTTCTCTCCTCCTCCTCTCCTCTTCTTCTCTCCTCCTCTTCTTCTCCTCCTCTCCTCCTCCTCCTCCTCCTCCTCCTCCTCCTCTCCTCTCCTTCTCTCCTCCTCCTCTCCTTCTCCCCATGATCCCGATCAGTCTGAGATAACGTGCTCATCTCTCTCTGAACAGTGGAAGAGAACACGTTTCCTGAGATCAAACGAGTGAAAAGGGAGGAGAAGGAAAGAAGGGCAGAGGGGAGAGGAGAGCATATCCAGAAAGGAACGGAAACATGATGGAGGAGAGGAGAAAGTTAAGGAGGAGGGAGAAGAGGGAAGAAAGGAGAAAGAAGAGGAGGAAGACGAAAAGGAAAGTAGAAGAGAAAAAGGATGGAAGATGAAACAGAAACGCACAGAGAGAAGAGATAGAAGAATATGGCCGATATTTTTGTCTTTCCTCCGAGGAAAAGTAAACATGGTCAACATAAACAGTATCTTTTGAACATATGGCATTATATTGTCTCTGATGTATTATTAAATACAAGTTATTTATTTTATTATTTTGGGTTATAGTAACCTGTCCCCAAAACCTTTTTACTACGTCTCCTCAGACATCTGGAAACATCTGGAAACATTTTGAACACGTTTTAAAAAGGCGCTGAACTCGATATTCAGAACATTCATACAGCAGAAAAACACACACACACACACACACACACACACACACACACACACACACACACACACACACACACGTTTGTTTCACTATCTTTGTGGGGACCCGTCATTGACATAATGCATTCCCTAGCCCCTTACCCTAACCTTAACCATCACCACTAGATGCCTAACCTTAACCCTTACCCTCACCCTAACCATAACCTAATTCTAACCCTAATCCTAAAACCAAGTCTTAACCCTCAAACAGACCTTTAACCTTGTGGGCTCCAGCATTTTGGGCCCCACAAGGCTGGTCGGACCCCACAAGTATACTGGACTCCCGGTTTTTGGACCCCACGAATATAGTTAAACAAGAACACACACACACACACACACACACACACTGATGGGAACCTCTATGATCCCTGGAGATCTTCCTCCCTCGGCATCCATCATCTGTGTGTGTGTGTGTGTGTGTGTGTGTGTGTGTGTGTGTGTGTGTGTGTGTGTGTGTGTGTGTGTGTGTGTGTGTGTGTGTGTGTCTGTGTATCTCTCTCTCTCAGCAGAAAGCTTTAAAACATGTTAACCTGACAGGAAACGCTACTTTTTCAGAGAAAACATCAAACACGTCGTGTTTTTGCAGAATTTATCTGGAGGAAGAATTTCTGGGTTCATGTTGCAGAAATCCTGCCGGAGGTAAATCACCCCCCCCCCCCCCCGGAATCTCCCCCGGCGACGCCGGAGTCGGAGCGGTCAGCTCCCAGTAGGACTCGGTCGTAAACTGCAGCCGACGCTCACATGAGAACTGGGAGTTTTTGCCATTTTAGGCTTTCATCATTAGACAGACAGGACAGGGGAGAACGACACGCAGCACAGGGCCGCAGGTCGGAGTCAGACCGGTGGCCACTGCGGTGAGGACTGGGCCTCTGCATATGGGCACACGCTCTACCAGGTGTGCTACCCAGGCACCCCACATCGGCGCACACACACACACACACACACACACACACACACACACACACACACACACACACACACACACACAAAGACACACAAACACACGCAGACACACACACACATGCATACACACGAACACATATATACACACACAGACATGCAGACACACACACACACACACATATATATACACACACACACACACACACAGACATGCAGACACACACACACACGAACGCAGACACACACACACATGCAGACATAACACACACGCACACAAACGCAGACACACACACACATGCAGACATAACACACACACACAAACGCAGACACACACACACATGCAGACATAACACACACACACAAACGCAGACACACACACACACACATGCAGACACACACACAGACATGCAGACACACGAACACATATATACACACACACACAGATATGCAGACACACACACACACACACACACACACACACACACACACACACACACACACACACACACACACACACACACACACACACACACACACACACACACACACACACACACACACACACACACACACACACACACACAGATCGGCGTGTTTAAACTGAACCGTAGGGCCATGTGTTTGTTTGTTCCTACTCTCTAATGGTTCTCAAACGCATCCCTCTAAGGGTTTATTGAAGGTCAGGGGTCGGGCAGAAAGACCGGCGCTTTTCTTTCACTTTTTTTGTTGCTTTTTTAAAAATATTTTTGTTGATATTTTTGGCGCTTTCTTCAATTTTTTTTTTTCGACATTGTGGCGTATTTTTTTACACTTTTTTTCAATTTATTTGACGCTTTCTCCAAAAAAAAGTGTGTTTCTTGGCGCTTTTTTCAGCGTTAGTGATTAATGTCTGAACCATGTTTATAAATGACAAAAGGAGTTATTACTGAAGTGAAGTGATGCTCCACAGGGTGCAGTAACTGTTGTCTTAAAGCAGGGCTGGTGGTGTTCCTCTGGCTGAAGGTGGGGCTCATATTCTGGTATTTGATTATTTATGTGTGTTTCCATCCCCTTCAACACAAAACAGAGTGCATTGTGGGCGTCTGGGTGTTGGTCTGGACCCCCCCCAGGACAGTTTTCTGTCCTCATATCACACACGACTAACACTGAAAAGATGATAGTTTTAAATAGTTCACACGCACGCCCGCAGACACACACACACACACACATGCAGATACACACACACAAAGACACACACACACACAGACAGATACACACACACACACACAGATACACACACACACACACACACACACACACACACAGATACACACACACACACACAGACACACACACGCACACACATACACACACAGATACACACACACACACACAAAGACACACACGCACACAGGCAGACACACACACGCGCACACACACACACACACACACGCACACACATACACACACAGATACACACACACACAAAGACACACACGCACACACACACACACACATACATACACACACACACACACGCACACACAGATACACACACACACAAAGACACACACGCACACACACACACACACACACACACACACATACACACAAAGACACACACACACACACACACACACAGACAGATACACACACACACACACAGGCAGACAGACACACACACACACACGCGCAGACACACACATGTACAGACACACACATGTACAGACACACACACACACACACACACACACACACACACACACACACACACACACACACACACACACACACACACACACACACACACACACACACACACACACCCTTATCTCATTGAACTTGTTTCAAACATTCTGAGGTTCCATCTGGAAAATACCAAGATATGAAGAAGGAAAGTAAAGGAAGTGAAGATGATGAGGGAGGGCAACATGAAGAGAGGAGAGAAAGGGAAAGCGATGGAGGAGGAAAGGGAGGAAAGGAAAGACGGGGACGGAAAAGGAGAGGAGGAGAAGAAAGGAAAGAAAAAATGAAGGAGCCAATGTAAAGGAAAGGAAGAGAGATGGGAGAGGCTCTATCTCACTGGAGGATTTCACTCAGAAAACAGAGCAGACTTTAAGGTTAACCTCCTCAGGATGTCTAACATATTTCTTTCATTAATAAAAAACAAACAACAACAGGCGATCTTTTTCTCAACACCGGGCAGTAACGGAGACCTTTGGAAAACAAGCCTCCTGATTGGGTCTTATCAGTCATGACGTGTCTGTCGCTGATTCGCCGCGCCTCTCTCATGTGACCTTTTCCCCGGAAAAACAAACCCCAGCAGCCTGAAGTGCACTGCCTCGGGTAGGAAAACGTCGTGTTAAATGCTAATGAACAGCTTCACTCACCCACCGAGCTCACTCTAGTACTTCAGGCTTTTGGCCTCCATATCTTTGTTGCCGTTTTCGACGTCTGTGTCTCTTATTTGTCCCGCATGGAGAAAGAGGAGGCGCTGCGGAGCCTGCTGCAGATGTTAGCCGCTGTGGTTCAGATAAACTCGGACTTCTGCGCCGCTGCCGCCGCCTACATGCGCCGGCGGAGGGATATTCTCCGGGCATTGTGCCACAGCTCCGGGCTCCGGGCCCGGCGGCGGCGGTGGCGGCTGCTGCGGAGGAACCAGCGGCCCGCAGCGGAGCGCCGGTTCTGGGTGAGGCCGGGCAGGAGCACCGCGTGGTGGGACAACTTCACCAGCGGTGCCGCGGCTCCGGAGGAGTGGGGGGAGAACTTCCGCATGTCCCGGGAGGCTCTGGTGCAGCTCAGCGACAGGCTGCGGCCGCACGTGCAGGGAGAGACGACAAAGATGCGCGCGCCCGTGGATGTTTTGACAAAAGTCGCGTGCACGCTGTTTTACCTGAGTGACGAGGGCAGGCTCCGGAAGACCGCGGACGCGTTCGGCCTGTCCCGGTCCTCCGTTTCAGTCTTCATCAGACAGGTAACTAAGTTACGTTACATGTTACGTTACATGTACTCGAGTACTGGGGTAACAGGTAACTAAGTAACGTTACATGTACTCGAGTACTGGGGTAACGGGTAACTAAGTAACGTTACATGTACTAGAGTACTGGGGTAACAGGTAACTAAGTAACGTTACATGTACTCGAGTACTGGGGTAACAGGTAACTAAGTAACGTTACATGTACTAGAGTACTGGGGTAACAGGTAACTAAGTAACGTTACATGTACTAGAGTACTGGGGTAACAGGTAACTAAGTAACGTTACACGTACTCGAGAACTGGGGTAACGGGTAACTAAGTAACGTTACATGTACTTAGTAATGGGGTAACTAAGTAACGTTACATGTACTTAGTAATGGGGTAACTAAGTAACGTTACATGTACTTAGTAATGGGGTAACTAAGTAACGTTACATGTACTAGAGAACTGGGGTAAAAGACACAAAATCGAGGTCGACAAGGCTTTTAAAAGCCACACCTTGATGATCAGACAGGTAACTAAGTACTTTTACTCAAGTAGCCTACAGGGGTAAAAGCCACAAAAAACTCAACTCCAAAAACTCCAAAAGCATGCATACACACACGCATGCGCAGACACACGTGCGCAATCATGCACGCACACACACACACGCAAGCATGCACGCACACACGCACACACAGACATGCGTGCAGACACACATGCAGACACACGCGCAGACAGACGCACGCACGCAGACATACACGCATGCACACACACACAGACAGTTGAAACCGGGACTTTTTCTAACCGCGGTACACCTTGAAACTGGTAACTATAATAATATCAGTAAATATGTCAGTAGTCTCGTCTGGTGATAGAACGTGTGATACCCCCCCCCCCCCCCCCCCCGCAGGTGTGCAGGGCGGTCTTGGTGGTCCTGGGCCCGGACTACATCCGGACGCCAAGCAGCCAACAGGAAGTGGAGGACCTGGTGCAGAGCTTCGGCCAGGCGCACGGACTGCCGCAGTGCCTCGGCGCCGTGGACTGCACGCACGTGGCGGTGAAGCAGCCGGCGCTGCGGCCCTCGGACTACATCAACGCCGCCGGGGCGCACTCGGTCAACGTGCACGCTCTCTGCGACTACAAGTCCTGCTTCCTGGACGTGGTGGTGAAGTGGCCCGGGGGCGCGCACGACGCTCGCATCTTCGCCGAGTCCAAGCTCAGCGCCGACCTGAGGGACGGGACGATCCCCGCGTGCCCCAGAGAGCTGCTGCAGGTAGGGGGTCACACCTGGACACATCTGGATCCAGATGGAACATGCAGATGTTGTCACTTTGGAGCTTTCTGGACAGTTTTGTCGCTTTTTGGGACGTTGATGTTACTTATTTTGTATTTTTGGGGATTTTTGTAGACTTTTGATGCTTTTTGGGATGTTTAGGTTACTTATTTAGTAATTTTTTGTATACTTGGCGCGTTTTGGGGACGTTCGTGTTGCTTGTTTTGTAATTTTTTGGGCATTTTTGTTAGACTTTTGATGCTTTTTGGGACGTTTGTTACTTATTTTATAATTTTTTGTAGACTTTTGGCGCGTTTTGGGGACGTTCATGTTACTTATTTTGTAATTCTTTGGCTTTTTGTTAGACTTTTGATGCTTTTTGGGATGTTTGTTACATATTTAGTAATTTTTGTGGCTTCTTTTGTAGACTTTTGGGACATTTACGTTACTTGTTTACTTGTAGTTTATGCTGGACGTGGTGACGGTTTTTTTTTTCTCTTTGTTTTGACGTTTTATTCGACGTTGTGTGTTGCTTTTTTCCGGCCATTTTTACCCATTTTTTGACGTTTGTTTTCTCCAGTTTGACAAGTTGTTGGACTGTTTTTTCAATATTTTTATTATGACATTTTTTGCACTATTATATCGGGGCCTAAAAACTGATTTCAGACAAGTCCTTTTCTAAACGTGTGATGTGCTCCTGTGTCCGCAGGGCGAAGCGCCCGTCCCGGTGTATCTCCTAGGAGACGCGGCGTTCCCGCTGCGGCCCCGCCTGATGAAGGAGTACCCGGCGGGCGGCGAGACACCGGCGGAGCGGCGGTTCAGCCGGACGCTGTGCGGGGCGCGCGCCGTGATCCGGACGGCGCTGGGGCGCCTGAAGGCGCGCTTCGGCGCCCTGCGGCGAGCCATGGACATCAACATGGACGCGCTGCCGTTCGTCATCCACGCCTGCTTCGTCCTGCACAACTACTGCGAGGCCAGCGGCGAGGCGGTGAGCGAGCAGAGCCTGGAAGTGGCGCTGCGGCACGAGCGGGACGCCCAGCCGCCCGCCAGCGTCTGTGAGGAGACGGCGGAGCAGGACGCCGAGGGACAGGCAGTCAGGCGCGTGCTGACCAAGTTCCTGGACACGTGATGTCCTAAAAACGTGCTCATGTAGACCGGTAGTTGTAGCTTTTCACAGCGTTTGTTGCTTTTTTGACATAAAAAAAAGAGTAGCCGAAGTAAATGTTGCATTACATGTTTGCTGCAAACATGTAATGCAACATTACATCATCATCGTCATGGTGTTCATGTAAATATATCAATCTACACGTTTACACAAATTTTAACCTACGAGGTAAGATTTGTTGTTCTGCAAGCTCTGACATTTAGTACCATATTTACCTTCATACACTCACACAGACACACACACACACACAGACACACACACACACACACACACACAGACACACACACAGACACACACACACAGACACACACACTCACACAGACACACACACACACAGACACACACTCACACAGACACACACACACACACACAGACACACACACAGACACACACACACACAGATACAGTTTAGGACACATGTAAATATCAGATGTCATATAAGAATGTCATGTTTAGTTTTTCTACATCTGTCTTGCTCCAGGGAACACGCCGTTTGTAACTTCTTGAATCATACGTTCATAACTCAGTATTTGTCCCGACTGAACTGTTTCTGGCTCTGTTACGGCTGACGAGGCTTTCAAAATAAAGCTCTTCTTCTTGTTCAACGTCTGCTTTCCTTTCCATTTTACTCTGTGTTAAGGTTTAACCCTCCGGTTGTCCTCGGGGTTGATTGGATTGCACCAGTTATCAAAATGGCTATATTTAAAAAAAATATATATATATATATTTTCCAACCAAATTACCGAGAAAATAACAGATGGTTCCAGGTTCGCAAGTACAGTTAATGATCACTACTTTCATTGAATTTTGAGTTGTTTTATTCAATTTATATTTTTTTTTAGCATTTGAAAAAAAAAAAAAATGTCAACAGTAGTCTGATTCAACTTTGACACACGTCTGTGATTATCCATCAACATACGTTCCTCTAATATTAGTCAAAAGAATTCATGTCAGCTTTTTGGACTCAAACATGAGGTAGAATTTAAAAATCCAAAGAGGTTTATTGACCATGAATTCCGATAAATATAAGTTGGTGTCCGTGGCGTGTTTACAGTACTGGTGGTAGTGGACAAAAAAGGGTAAAAACAATATAGATGTTATATTTATCTTCCCTAGCATGTCATCTTTCACACTTTGTCTATTTGTGTCTGTACATTTCTCCTAAATGTACCAGAAGTTAGCGTTAGATAATGCATCATGTTCATATTTATAAATGGATATTTTAGAAAACTTGTAACACAGAAAAGAAGTTTAGAGATTTATCTGAAATGAGGCCATGACATGAACTACTGACCCCAAAAACTCAGCACGGGGTCCCCTCAAGTAACTGGTTATACACACACACACACACACACACACACACACACACACACACACACACACACACACACACACACACACACACACACACACACACACACACACACACACACACACACACACACACACACACACAGAATGAGGTTAGTCTCTGATAATCTCTCGTCTTTAATCAGAGCACTAACATGCGTGCTACGTGTTAGCATCAAGCTCTTTAACATTACAGGGATTAAAGGCTCAGTTCACCCAAATTACACGTGCATGCACGCACTTACGCATACAGACAGACACACACACGCATACAGACATTCATGCACGCACACACGCACGCATACAGACACGCACAGACACACGCACTTTCTTCTCTGGCGGTAGAAAAAGAAAAGGAAAGTAGAACAGATGAAGGACGGAGGAAAGGAAGAGGGAATCCATGATGGTATGAAGGAGAAAGGGAACAGAAGGAAAGGAAAGGGAGTGAAGACATAGAGGGAAGGAAGAGGGCGGGGGGGTTGGGGGTGAGTGATGCAGGCGTGAGAGGAGGAGAGGAAAGAAGTGAAGGGAAAGGAAAAAGCATGAAGAAGAAGAAGTAAAGGAAAGGGGGAAGGAGAGAGAGGAGGAAAACTAAAAGGAAAGGGAATGAAGTTAACGAGGGAGGGAAGGAAAGGGAGGAAGAAGAGGAGTAAAGGTAAGGGAGAAGAAGACACACACACACACACACACACACACACACACACACACAGGGGGCTGATGGGAACAGAGGGGGTGAGCTGTTAATTGTTACCAAACAGGAAGTGTGTCATCGCTAACAGCCTGTCAATCACAGAGTCTTCCCAGCACTGCAGGGGAGGAGGAAATGAGAACCAGGTGACGCACGCGCACACACACACACACGCACACGCACACACACGCACACACGCACACACACGCACACGCACACGCACACACGCACACACACACACACACACACACGCACACGCACACACACTTCTCTAGAGGCAGTAAAAGAAAAGGAAGAAAACAATATGGCCTGAAGGAGAAAAGGAGGAAAGGTAAGGGGGGGGGGGGGGAGAAGAGGAGGAAGAAGGAGAGAGGTGGAAGGAAGGAGGGAGGGAGGAAAGGAGCAAAGTAGAGGAGAGTGAAAGAAAGTTAAGAAAATAAAAGCGTGTGAGTGTGGGGGCGTTTTGTTGGCAGAGTCGCTGATTCTCAGAGAAAGTCCTTTATGAAATCCAGCTGGTCATCAACACTAACCCGTTTTCTTTCAACCAAAATGTCCAAAAACATAACGTGGATGGTTCCCTACGACGCTCTTCACAAGTCAAATAAGTCATCAGTTCACTACTTTCATTGAATTTGGGTAATTTATTCAATTTTATAGCATTTAAAAAAAAAAAAAGTGAAAAAAATTGAAAAAAAAGTGACAAAAATGACGGAAAAAGCTTAAAAAACGTCGGGGGAAAAAAACCCAACAAAAACATCAAAAAAAGCACAGGAAAAAAAATAATGTTTTTTAATTTGGACAGAAAAAAACAAAAAGTTGCATAGAGGGCGGGAGGACAACACGAGGGTACGTGGAGGTGCTTCATAAATACTGTGTAAGAAATGCCCACAGCCTGTATTCAGAAACTGTGTCTTTAAACACGCCGTCAGGCCTTCTGTGCAGTTGTGATGTCACAATTATACTACATAAAGGTAATAAAGTGCCGCTACACTCATTCCCCGGCTGCAATGACGGTGCAGAGACTAATGCTGTGTTCCGGGCATCCCGTAACCCGTGTTTTCACGACCTTCTACCCCGTCAAAGTGCCCTGGAACAGCAGTCAAACCCGTAACTTACTCCCCGTGAACTAGATCGTTGTACTCCCAGTTACAGTTTTTGACGTCACACACACATAAACAATGGCGCCCCCTGTTGATGCTGTACAGACGCCGGTGATTAACGGTGAGAAATAGACATAAATAGGCAACGTAAAGTCATTCCTCACATTGTAATCAAAACAATACACATATGATTGTGTACTACTACAGGTTATGTTTATTAAATGAAGCCCAAAATATTTCGCCGACTAGAAATTGCTAGTATCAGCTATAGCGCTAGCTAACGTCAATGTTAGGTAGCCGCTAGCTAATGCTAGCTAACACTAGCTAGAAGGGTTTGTCGTGACTTTGCCTGGAACGCTACCTACCAAGTCGTGACTTGAAGTCGTAACTTACATGCTAAAAATTGTGTCTGGAACGCAGCATTGGAGAGATGCAGATGTGAAAGACCCGGAAACGCTGACCAATCAGAGCAGACTGGGCTTAAAGAGACAGACGCTAAAACGGAGCGTTTCAGACGAAGGGGGACTCGAGGTACATTCAGACCGACTGTATGAGGAAAATAATCCGTCTTTTGAACACTAAAGCATGCAAACATGCTGTAGTAGGATCCCAAAATACAAGTAGGAACCTGAAAATGAGCATGATATGGGATCTTTAACGTCTTCCTGAACATGAATTCTGCCCCCCCTGCCCCCCTCTTAAAAGCCCTGTGTTTTAGGAGCCAAACATCCCCCACCCCCCACCCCTATGAGGATCTTCACGCTCTTATACAGCAGCAGTCAACGTGCTGCTGACAGGAATGAATACAGTCATACAACACTAGAATACATACACATTACAGAGCTATATGTACGAATACTTCATGACAACAGGCTGTAACTCAAACTGAAGTTATATGTTTCCTTCCTGAACTCAGAAGTCAACCTGAACAAGAACATTTCACTTCACCCTCCTGTTGTCCTCGGGTCTAATCTGACCCATATTCAAAAAGTTTCTACATCAGAACATTTGGGTTTTCTTTCAACCAAATTGTCAAAAAAAAATAACGTGGATGGTTCCGTACGGCGCTCTTCACGAGTCAAATAAATGATCAGTTCACTACTTTCATTGAATTTGACAAAAAAATAAACTGTATTGTCAGAAGTGGTGAAAAAGACGACCACAACGTTGGAAAAAATTAGTCAATTTTGACCCAGAAAAATAAAAAGTTGCACGGTCGACGGGAAGACAACACAAGGGTTGATCCAGCGCTGGAAAGTAACTAAGTACATTTACTCCAGTACTGTACTTCAGTCCAAATGTTGAGGTACTTGTACTTTACTTGAGTCTTTTCTTTTCATGCCACTTTCTACTTCTACTATGGCCGCCAGTGAAAGCGGGGTAGGTGGGGTGGGGGGGGGTGTATACAGTTATGTTACAGTTAAACTGTAACATAAATTCACCAGAACACACACACACACAGAGCGAACACACAGGAAGTTAAACAGCTGCAACACTCACACAGACCACATGAACAAGATGTCAAACACACACACATGCACACACACACACATGCACACACACACACGCGCACATGCACACACACACACACACACACACACACACACAGTGTGAGGACTCACCCGCAGGCAGCAGCAGGATCAGAGCGCTCAGATAAACAGACAGAAGACTCAAACTGGACATGATTCAGAGAGAGGGAGAGAGAGAACGGACGGAGGAAAGGATTGAGAGTGATAGAGAGACAAAGAGTGCAGAGAGAGAGAGGGGAGGTGTGATGTCCTCCCCAACTGAGACCTGAATGAATGAGAGACAGAGAGAGAGCGAGGGAGGGAGAAAGGAAGAGAGAAAAGGGGAGGAGAGAGAGAGGGAGGAGGAGGAGGAGGAGGGCTCTGGTTTTCTGCCAAGTTTGTTCCCCATTTGCAAAACATGAGCAGAGACAAAGAGAGGGAGAGAGAAAGAGACACAAAGAGAGAGAAAGAGAGAGACAGAGAGAGAAAGAGAGAGACAGAGAGAGAGAGAGAGAGAGACAGAGAAAGAGACAGAAGAGAGAGACAGAGAGAGAGAGAAGAGAGAGAGAGAGAGAGACAGAGAGAGAGAGACAGAGAGAGAGACAGAGAGAGAGACAGAGAGAGAGAGAGAGAGAGAGAGAGAGAGAGAGAGACAGAGAGAGAGAGACAGAGAGAGAGACAGAGAGAGAGACAGAGAGAGAGAGAGAGACAGAGAGAGAGAGAAGAGAGAGAGAGAGAGAGAGACAGAGAGAGAGAGAGAGACACAGAGAGAGAGACACAGAGAGAGACACAGAGAGAGAGACACAGAGACAGAGAGACAGAGAGAGAGACAGAGAGAGACAGAGAGAGAGAGAGAGAGAGAGAGAGAGAGAGAGAGAGAGAGAGAGACAGAGAGACAGAGAGAGAGACAGAGAGAGAGAGACAGAGAGAGAGACAGAGAGAGAGAGAGAGAGAGAGAGAGAGAGAGAGAGACAGAGAGACAGAGAGAGAGACAGAGAGAGAGAGACAGAGAGAGAGACAGAGAGAGAGAAGCCCAGTGCAGACCATATTGGAGAGGAGAACAGGTATAGGAACGGGACTCCGGCTGTCTGTTGGGCCCGGGCGCCCTGAGCAGTGTGAGTGCCTTGCTCAAGGACCCGAGCTGCGACGCCACGTTAACGGGTTACCACGCGACCATTGAATCCTCGGCCTCAGCCAAAACGCTGTCTCGCCGTGACGTCGGCAGAGGGTCAGCCTCGGAGCGAGTCCCGCCCTCTGGAGGCGTGGACGGAGACGCACGTTTCGTCCCCGTGCTTTCCGACCACGGAGGGGAAAAAGCAACCAAAAAAACGACGAAAAGATCCCAAAAAAAAGCAACAAAACAGCCCCAGAGTTAGAGCCGGCTCTTGCTGTTTGCCCATATCCAAACAGGAGCGAGTTCAGACATGCTGACAGAAACCCGAATCCTGCTGCACAGACATCTGTTCAGGCTCGGCCCGCAATATAGGCAGGATAGGCACACGACACAGGCAGTCACAATGAGTAAAGAAAAAGTCATACATTAATAAAAATAAATCAGAAGAATCATCAGAAGTGCAGAAATAAAGGGCTACAAACCAACAAAAAGTGACAAAAACAGCCGGCTCTGCGTCTATATACTTTAATAATATACAGTGCTCAGAAAGAGGAATAGAAAAATCATCTTTTGGAAATTGATCTTAATGCCTTAATTAAAAAAGGAGGAAAAATCCAACCTTTAACGACACTAATTTTGTTTGTGAATGAATAATGTATCGTGACTAAATAAATGTTCTTCCTTAAAATACAGGGGGCATAAGTCAGTCCACCCCTATGTTAGATTCCCATAGAGGCAGGCAGACTTTTATTTTGAAAGGCCAGTTATTTCATGGATCCAGGATACTATGCATCCTGATAACGTTCCCTTGGCCCCTACATCATCACATCACCTTCACCATACCCCCCCATCATCACATCCCCTTCACCATACCCCCCCATCATCACATCCCCTTCACCATACCCCCACATCATCACATCCCCTTCACCATACCCCCCCATCATCACATCCCCTTCACCATACCCCCCCATCATCACATCCCCTTCACCATACCCCCCCATCATCACATCCCCTTCACCATACCCCCACATCATCACATCCCCTTCACCATACCCCCCCATCATCACATCCCCTTCACCATACCCCCCCATCATCACATCCCCTTCACCATACCCCCCCATCATCACATCCCCTTCACCATACCCCCCCCATCATCACATCCCCTTCACCATACCCCCACATCATCACATCCCCTTCACCATACCCCCCCCATCATCACATCCCCTTCACCATACCCCCACATCATCACATCCCCTTCACCATACCCCCCCATCATCACATCCCCTTCACCATACCCCCCCATCATCACATCCCCTTCACCATACCCCCACATCATCACATCCCCTTCACCATACCCCCCCCCCCCCCCCCCCCCATCATCACATCCCCTTCACCATACCCCCACATCATCACATCCCCTTCACCATACCCCCACATCATCACATCCCCTTCACCATACCCCCACATCATCACATCCCCTTCACCATACCCCCACATCATCACATCCCCTTCACCATACCTAGAGACTGGCATGGTTGTATTTCAGTTAGCCTAATAGCTGGTTTGATTTGCATTGAGAGATGATTTTATGGAAAGTACCCCATGCCAGTCTCACTGTATGTAAGAAATGAACGCTTGTGACTGCAGTTTTGAGAAACTGGTGTGCAGAGGTTCTTGTGTTTTTATATTTCCTGTCTGTTACACCGACACACGCTGTCTCAATCAGACAGGAATCCTCCCGACTCGAGTCAACCAGAGACCAAGGTTACGGGTTAACCATGTTAAAGGGTTAACGTGTTTTAAACAGTTCCTGTCTCGGCCCAGAAAGCCTCTTTTGTGTTCTGCATGCAACAGCTGGAGGCCAAACAATAGACCCAGAGTCTGTTTTCTATTTTCAGTCTCGCCGTGCGGTGACATCATCAGTGAGGTCAGCAACCACCAAATATGGACGTTTTAGAGTGACACAGAGAGAGAGAGGAAACATCAGTTCCCAGCTCTGTCCGGGACTCCAACCGGCAACCCTCAAGCTGCTGGTTTGAATACTAAAAATACTTTGTTCAACCCTCCTATTGTCCTATGGTCAACTTTGACCCTTTTTTAAAAAAGTTTCTATATCAAAAATTTGGATTTTCTTTCAACCAAATTGTCAAAAGAAATAACGTGGATGGTTCCGTACAATTCTATTTTATGGCTTTCAAATTCTTTTTTTATAAGAGATGTTGAAAACGGGACAAAAATCTCAGAAAAAGTTTCAAAAACATCAAAAAACAACAGAAATGTTCCATAAAAAGCGCATAAAAGTAAAGACAAAAACATCGGAAAAAGTGACATAAAAATTGTAAAAAAAATCTTCAAAAACATCGGAAAAAGTGACGTAAAAAAATCTTCAAAAACATCGGAAAAAGTGGCAAAAAAAATCTCTAAAACATTGGAAAAAGTGCCGTAAAAAAAATTTGAAAAAAAATCTTTTAAAAAATTTAAAAATTAAAATCGGAAAAAGTGACAAAATTATTTGAAAAAAAATCTTCAAAAACATTGGAAAAAGTGACAAAAAAATCTTCAAAAACATCGGAAAAAGTGACATAAAAATTGGGAAAAAAATCTTCAAAAACATCGGAAAAAGTGACGTAAAAAAATCTTCAAAAACATCGGAAAAAGTGGCAAAAAAATCTCTAAAACATCGGAAAAAGTGGCGTAAAAAAAATTTGAAAGTCGGTCTGAATTTGAAAAAAACATTTTTTTTAAAAAGCTTCCAAAACATCGGGAAAATGTGAGTAAATAATGTCGAAAAAAAGTAACAAATCCATCGGGACCAAAACATTAAATTTTGACCCAGAAAAACAAAAAGTTGCATGGTCGACAACACAAAGGGTTAAAGTCAGCGAAGACAAGCTGTTCTCACGCAGCATGGCGGCACGGACAACAACACGTTTGGCTCCTAAAACACAAAAGATGGGAAACGGGGTCCATCCATCAACACTGGCAGCCGCTGCTCTCCAACAAAAGCAAAACAAACTACATGTCAACAAAGCAGCTATTTAGAGTACTTTTATTTTGAAATACTTCTGCTGCACTCACACGAAACTAAAATGCTGACTTGCTGACACGTTCTGCACTCAACCCATTCAGCCTCTGAACAGTTATTTTAATAATAATAATAATAATAATTTATACTTTATTAATCCCGCAAGAGAAATTACAATGTTTTCACTCTGTTGTTATTATTATACACAACACACAACACACACACACACACACACACACACACACACACACACACACACATGTGTGCGTTTAACTATCTTTGTGGGGTCCTGTCATTGACATAATGCATTCCCTAGCCCCTTACCCTAACCTTAACCATCACCACTAGATGCCTAACCTTAACCCTTACCC
>CM042330.1:1545362-1550642 GCA_023566125.1 Zingel zingel
AAAAACTCCTCCATGCAGGTTGGACATCGACCGCCAATCCCAGATGTCCTCGCCACGGTGTGTCCACCCGTCCATGGAGCTTACTCTTATTCAAACACAGCACCATCATTTTATAAAAGGCTTTTCCTGTTGCCTCTTTCAGGTCTAAAGTGCAGTGCTTTACATTCAAATAACAACCAACATAGTTATCAAGCCGGGGACGGACACATATAGCAGGGAAGGAATCGTCAGACTGAGGAGTAATCACACCAGCTTGATATTCCTCTAACATAATGGACTCATGTCCAGACAGACAGTACTTCCAGTGGTCCAACAGTTTAGAGATTGTTCTGACTGATCTCACACCCAGAACAGCTGCCAAAGCAGCAGCATTGTCTAGATGTGGTCCAGCGATATCCACCACTGTGCCCAGCGTGAGCACCCGTGCTCTGCAGAACACGTCCGAGAGGGCAGAACCAGCCCAGCAGGGGTAATCCAACCGGTCCCCGTACACCACCGGTTCCTGTAGCAGCCAGTGAAGGGAGTCGCCTTGCACCCGTCTCTCCTTGGTCAACAGCTTCCACACCGTAAACACGCCACGAAAGAAAGGAGGCAAAGCCTGGAAACTCAGCGTCCTTGCATCCATCAGGAACAGAGACTCTCCTAGTCCAAAACCCTTAAAGTCTTTCAGCACCCAGTGGGCCAGAGGTCTCCAGACCAAGTCCTTAGGGCCAAACAGCAGTCTCTGGAGGAACTGCAGGCGGAAAGCAGCTCCCCTGCTGGCCAAATGAACCAGTCCTTGTCCTCCCTCGTCCTTGGGAAGAAACAGAACAGCCTGGGGAATCCAGTGCAGCTTGTCCCAAAAAAAATCAACCAAAACAGATTGAATCTTCACAAGTAAATTAGAAGGAGGATCCACACAAGACAGTTTATGCCACAGAGAAGAGGACAGCAGATTGTTAATAACAAGCGTCCTCCCTCTATAGGACATGCTCGGTAAGAGCCACTTCCATTTCTTTAATCGGCCTTCTATTTTTTCCAGAGCGTTATCCCAGTTCTTTTGCATCACACACTCCTCACCCAGAAACACACCCAAATACTTCACCCCTCCTTTCTTCCAGGTGAGCCCTCCTGGGAGAGAGAGGGTGCTCTGGAGCTCATCTCCCACCACCACAGCTTCACTCTTAGCCCAGTTCACTTTAGCAGAAGAGATATGATTAAAAATACTTACATTCTCTACCAAAGAGTCGATATCTGTTTGCTTGTTTAAAACAACCATGACATCGTCTGCATAAGCTGATATTTTAATAGCTGAGGCACACCCAGGAAAATACACACCTAAAAGTTCATTCCTGAGTTTATGGAGCAGAGGCTCAATAGATAAAGAATACAGCATCCCTGACAGAGAGCACCCCTGCCGTACCCCCCTCTGCACATTAAAAGGTGCAGCCAAACCACCATTAACCTTCAATATACTCGCAATGTCACGGTACAGTACCTGGATCTTAGCTATGAAACCTGGGCTGAAGCCAAAAGCATTGAGCGTGAGCCACAAATACTGATGTTCAACCCGGTCAAAAGCCTTTTCCTGGTCTATTGAAATAAGACCAGTATCCATACCCAATGAGCTAGAGACGTCCAAAACATGCCGAATTAAAGTGATATTATCACTCATTAACCTGCCGGGCACACAGTAAGTCTGGTCAACATGAACCACTTCACTTAATACCTCCCGAAGCCGAGAAGCAAGAGCTTTGGACAGGATCTTATAGTCCCCACACAGCAGAGAAACAGGCCTCCAGTTCTTTAATTCCTGTAAATCTCCTTTCTTTGGCAGCAGGGTAATGACTGCCCTTCTGCAGCTCAGCGGCAGAAGTCCTCGGCTCAAGCTGTCCTGAAAGACCTCCAGCAGATCTTCACCAAGTACTGGCCAGAAGGTCTTATAAAAATCCACAGGCAGCCCGTCGATGCCTGGTGCCTTACCGTTCCCCAAACTCATCAGAGCAACATACAGTTCATTCAGGGACAGTGGATCGTCCAGCACGGCGTTGTTGGCAGCACCCACCTGAGGAAGCCCAGCATAGAAAGACGCAGCTGACTCAGCATCCTCCACGTACTCCTCTCTGAACAGGTCTTTGTAGAACGAGGTGGCAAATCTCCTGATCTCAGGAGTTCCTGTGATCGTATGTCCGTCGTCAGAGCGTAGCGAATGGATGATCTTTCTTTGACCATTCTTACGCTCCAGACCAAAGAAGAACTGTGAGGGGGCATCCATCTGGGAGGCGTTCATGAAGCGGCAGCGGACCAGAGCCCCCTGTGCAGTGATGCCCAACAGGTTGGCTAAAGCAGCCTTTTTGACTTTAAGAGCTTCAACATGCCCTTGATTTCCTGTGGAATCCACCAAACTCTGTAACTCCACTATTTCCATCTCTAGGTCTTGAAGAGACCTGGTAATGTGCTTGGTGACATTGCGAGTATATTGCTGACAAAAAAGTTTCACCTGGACCTTTCCAATATCCCACCACTGCTGCAACGATGGGAAACTGGACTTAAGAGTCCGGTGTATACCCCACACACACTTAAAAGCCTCTTTAAAAGAATTATCATTTAAAAGTCCAGTATTAAAGTGCCAATAAGCACTGTGCAATTTTACATTTTGAATATAAACCGAGCACTGGACAAGACAATGGTCCGTAAAACCAACAGGAGAAATGATACACTTTTTAAACACACCAAAATGGTGCTTAAAACAATAAAAGCGGTCCAGCCTGGCCAAAGACAACATGTTGTCTCTGGAGTGACTCCAGGTGTACTGCCTGGCGTTCATGTGAAGACCTCTCCACACGTCCTTCAGCTCACAGCTCTCCATCAGACGCCGGAGTCTGGCCGAGGAAGCAGGATGAGGCTCCAGGTGGTTACGGTCTACACTGGGACTCTCTGTGCAGTTAAAGTCACCTCCCAAAAACAAAAAGTCATCAGTACAACCCTGAATGACATCACACAAAAGGTTTAAAAAAGTCATTCGTTCAATGGCCAACACTGGAGCATACACATTTATAAAAATAAGTTGAACATTTTCAAGCTGAACCTTAATTTTTATAATGTGCCCACACATGATCTCCTCCACACTAAAGGAGCCGGGCCGAAAGCCCTTAGAGAAGAGCACCCCGACCCCCCCACTGTTAGAGGCCTTATGGCTGAGAATAACCTCCCCAGGCCACTGCTTCCTCCACTCACTCTCATTCCCCACATCACTGTGAGTCTCCTGCACAAAGATAACATCCAGCTGTTTGAACTCCATCAGTTTGAACAGAGAAGCTCTTTTAACATCACTTCTTGCTCCATTAATGTTTAAAGACCCAATATTTAAATCTGCCATTAAAAAGAAAAGAGCAAAAACAAAAACACACACAACAAGTATGTGGAGAAACATATTAGACCTAGTCATCATCTTCAATAAGCTGAGCCCTGACTTTAGTCACCAGCTTCTTGAGGCGGTAAACCTCTTGGATAGTGAAGCCTTCAGTATCTTTCCTCAGCCAGGCCACAGACCTGATGAAGCCTCTCAGATCAGGGAAGAACTGCTCCGTCTTCACCGCCTTGATCCCTTTAGTGTCCTGCAGGAACTTCTTGATCTTATCCAGAGGATAAAGAGTTAACTTTTCTGCCTGAGATGCTGTCCACTCACACTCATCATCATCATCATCATCATCATCATCATCATCATCACACAGATCCTCTAGCAGCTTTTTAGCCTTAGCATCATTCTGCTCTTTGTTAGAACCACTTTTTCTTTTGCTGGATCTAGTAGTTATATCCATCTCGTCAGACAGAGCATCATCAACCACATTTATGATATTCTGACTGCAGCTTGTGTTACCTGCACTGCCTTTCTCTTTCTCTGACTGTGTCTTATTTTTACCTTTCTCATTAGACTGAGCATTTCTTCCATTAACAGTTTTAATTCCACACTCCTGTTGTGCAACATTATTCTCCTTGTCCTGCGTGTCTATCTCTGCAACCTGTGCAGTGTCTGCACGCTGTTGCCCACCTGCCGAGTCTGACTCAGCCGCAGGTGGCGCAACATCTGAGTCTGAGCCCCCCGGAGGCGGCTCTGCGGCCCGCCCGGCCGAACCACCCGACCCCGCGGGACCGGGGGCCGCCTCGGTCGAACCACCCGACCCAGCGGGACCGGGAGCCGGCCCAGCGGGACCGGGAGCCGCCTTGGTCGAACCACCCGACCCAGCGGGACCGGGGGCCGGCCCAGCGGGACCGGGAGCCGCCTCGGCCGAACCGCCCGGCCCCGCAGGCTCGGGGGCCGGCCGGCGCGGACAAGAACGGACCAAATGACCCTCTTCCCCACATCCAAAACACTTCATGGTTTCAGAAGTCGCAAACACAACATAACTGAAACCATCAACTTTAAAACTGAACGTTAGAATTCAGATCAGCCGCGTTGTCCTTCAGTATCATGAAGGCCTGTCGTCTGTGACACACTACGTGTTTTAATTTGGGTGATTTGCATCCGAGCAGAACCATTTTAATTGGAGACATCAGCTGGCCGTACCGGGACAGCTCTCTGGCCAAATCCTCATTTTTTATGAACGGAGGTGCGTTTGAAATTGTGATTCTTTTAGATGGGCTCACCAGCGGGAGAACCGGGGTGAAAGTATCACGTATTACAATACCTTTCTCCACCACAGTCTCAACCTTAGCCACATCATCCAAAAAAATAACCACTGCCTTGTTCATGCGGGAGGCCGACTTCACGCTGTCAAAGCCCACGACCTCCCCGACAGCATAGCTGGCCTCCTCCACTGACACGCCGACATGCGGGGAGATCCTCACCGCATGTCGGCGTGTCAGCGTCTCCAGCGCCACATGGTCGCCAAACACGGGCATAATGCCCGGCCGACAACCGAGCTATCCGCACAAAACCCACCACCAACTAATAACTAACAACTACACAACAAAATATACACATACAATACCCCAAATATACAGAAACACAAAGATAGAAACTCACACGCTCCGTAGACTCACTCAGCACTCACACTCACGCATCCACTCAGAGAGAGAGAGAGAGAGACAGAGAGAGAGAGACAGAGAGAGAGAGAGAGAGAGAGACAGAGACAGAGAGAGAGAGAGAGACAGACAGAGAGAGAGAGAGAGAGAGAGAGAGAGAGAGAGAGAGAGAGAGAGAGACAGACAGACAGAGAGAGAGAGAGAGAGAGAGAGAGAGAGACAGAGACAGAGAGAGAGAGAGAGACAGACAGAGAGAGAGAGAGAGAGAGAGAGAGA
>CM042330.1:1550882-1560882 GCA_023566125.1 Zingel zingel
GAGCTCGTTAATTAGCTCCGTGAACAGCTGACGTTACTCCACAGGAACGCTTTGATGTTCAGACACAAGATCAAAAACTGATATGGGAAGTATTCAGATCATATACTGTGAGGCGTCCTTTACGGCCGTCTCCCGGCGCGTGAGGCGTCCTTTACGGCCGTCTCACGGCTTATATGAGGCGTCCTTTTTGGCCGTCTCCCGGTGTGTGAGGTGTCCTTTTCGGCCGTCTCCCGGCGTGTGTGAGGCGTCCTTTCCGGCCGTCTCCCGGCGTGTATGAGGCGTCCTTTTCGGCCGTCTCCCGCCGTATGAGGCGTCCTTTTCGGCCGTCTCCCGGCATGTGTGAGGCGTCCTTTTTGGCTGTCTCCTGGTGTGTATGAGGCGTCCTTTTTGGCTGTCTCCTGGTGTGTATGAGGCGTCCTTTTTGGCTGTCTCCTGGTGTGTATGAGGAGTCCTTTTCGGCCGTCTCCTGGTGTGTGATGAGTCCTTTTCGGCCGTCTCCCGCCGTTTGAGGCGTCCTTTTCGGCCGTCTCCTGGCTTATATGAGGCGTCCTTTTCGGCCGTCTCCCGGCGCGTGAGGCGTCCTTTTTGGCCGTCTCACGGCGTGTATGAGGAGTCCTTTTCGGCCGTCTCCCGGCGTGTATGAGGCGTCCTTTTCGGCCGTCTCCCGCCGTATGAGGCGTCCTTTTCGGCCGTCTCCTGGCTTATATGAGGAGTCCTTTTTGGCCGTCTCCCGGCGTGTGTGAGGCGTCCTTTTTGGCCGTCTCCCGGTGTGTGAGGCGTCCTTTTTGGCCGTCTCCCGGTGTGTGAGGCGTCCTTTTTGGCCGTCTCCCGGCGTGTGTGAGGCGTCCTTTCCGGCCGTCTCCCGGTGTGTGAGGCGTCCTTTTCGGCCGTCTCCTGGCTTATATGAGGCGTCCTTTTCGGCCGTCTCCTGGCTTATATGAGGTGTCCTTTTCGGCCGTCTCCCGGCGTGTATGAGGCGTCCTTTTCGGCCGTCTCCTGGCTTATATGAGGTGTCCTTTTCGGCCGTCTCCCGGCGTGTATGAGGCGTCCTTTTCGGCCGTCTCCTGGCTTATATGAGGAGTCCTTTTCGGCCGTCTCCCGCCGTTTGAGGCGTCCTTTTCGGCCGTCTCCTGGCTTATATGAGGCGTCCTTTTCGGCCGTCTCCCGGCGCGTGAGGCGTCCTTTTTGGCCGTCTCACGGCGTGTATGAGGAGTCCTTTTCGGCCGTCTCCCGGCGTGTATGAGGCGTCCTTTTCGGCCGTCTCCCGCCGTATGAGGCGTCCTTTTCGGCCGTCTCCTGGCTTATATGAGGAGTCCTTTTTGGCCGTCTCCCGGCGTGTGTGAGGCGTCCTTTTTGGCCGTCTCCCGGTGTGTGAGGCGTCCTTTTTGGCCGTCTCCCGGTGTGTGAGGCGTCCTTTTTGGCCGTCTCCCGGCGTGTGTGAGGCGTCCTTTCCGGCCGTCTCCCGGTGTGTGAGGCGTCCTTTTCGGCCGTCTCCTGGCTTATATGAGGCGTCCTTTTCGGCCGTCTCCTGGCTTATATGAGGTGTCCTTTTCGGCCGTCTCCCGGCGTGTATGAGGCGTCCTTTTCGGCCGTCTCCTGGCTTATATGAGGTGTCCTTTTCGGCCGTCTCCCGGCGTGTATGAGGCGTCCTTTTCGGCCGTCTCCTGGCTTATATGAGGAGTCCTTTTCGGCCGTCTCCTGGCTTATATGAGGAGTCCTTTTCGGCCGTCTCCTGGCTTATATGAGGAGTCCTTTTCGGCCGTCTCCTGGCTTATATGAGGTGTCCTTTTCGGCCGTCTCCCGGCGTGTATGAGGCGTCCTTTTCGGCCGTCTCCTGGCTTATATGAGGAGTCCTTTTCGGCCGTCTCCTGGCGTGTATGAGGCGTCCTTTTTGGCCGTCTCCTGGCTTATATGAGGAGTCCTTTTCGGCCGTCTCCTGGTGTGTATGAGGCGTCCTTTTCGGCAGTCTCCTGGCTTATATGAGGCGTCCTTTTCGGCCGTCTCCCGGCATGTGTGAGGCGTCCTTTTTGGCCGTCTCCTGGCGTGTGTGAGGCGTCCTTTTCGGCCGTCTCCCGGCGTGTATGAGGCGTCCTTTTCGGCCGTCTCCCGGCATGTGTGAGGCGTCCTTTTTGGCCGTCTCCTGGTGTGTATGAGGCGTCCTTTTCGGCCGTCTCACGGCTTATATGAGGCGTCCTTTACGGCCGTCTCACGGCGTGTATGAGGCGTCCTTTTTGGCCGTCTCCCGGCGTATATGAGGCGTCCTTTTTGGCCTTCTCCCGGCGTGTATGAGGCGTCCTTTTCGGCCGTCTCCTGGTGTGTATGAGGCGTCCTTTTCGGCCGTCTCCTGGCTTATATGAGGCGTCCTTTTCGGCCGTCTCCTGGTGTGTATGAGGCGTCCTTTTCGGCCGTCTCCCGGCGTATGATGAGTCCTTTTCGGCCGTCTCCCGCCGTATGATGAGTCCTTTTCGGCCGTCTCCCGCCGTTTGAGGCGTCCTTTTCGGCCGTCTCCCGCCGTATGATGAGTCCTTTTTGGCCATCTCCCGGCGTGTATGAGGCGTCCTTTTCGGCCGTCTCCCGCCGTTTGAGGCGTCCTTTTTGGCCGTCTCCTGGCGTGTATGAGGCGTCCTTTTCGGCCGTCTCCTGGCGTGTATGAGGCGTCCTTTTCGGCCGTCTCCTGGCTTATATGAGGAGTCCTTTTTGGCTGTCTCCTGGTGTGTATGAGGCGTCCTTTTCGGCCGTCTCCCGGCGTGTATGAGGAGTCCTTTTCGGCCGTCTCCTGGCTTATATGAGGCGTCCTTTTCGGCCGTCTCCCGGCATGTGTGAGGCGTCCTTTTTGGCCGTCTCCTGGCGTGTGTGAGGCGTCCTTTTCGGCCGTCTCCCGGCGTGTATGAGGCGTCCTTTTCGGCCGTCTCCTGGCGTGTATGAGGCGTCCTTTTCGGCCGTCTCCTGGCGTGTATGAGGCGTCCTTTTCGGCCGTCTCCTGGTGTGTATGAGGCGTCCTTTTTGGCCGTCTCCTGGCTTATATGAGGCGTCCTTTTTGGCCGTCTCCTGGTGTGTATGAGGCGTCCTTTTCGGCCGTCTCCTGGCGTGTATGAGGCGTCCTTTTCGGCCGTCTCCTGGCGTGTATGAGGCGTCCTTTTCGGCCGTCTCCTGGCTTATATGAGGAGTCCTTTTTGGCCGTCTCCTGGCGTGTATGAGGCGTCCTTTCCGGCCGTCTCCCGGCGTGTATGAGGCGTCCTTTCCGGCCGTCTCCTGGCTTATATGAGGCGTCCTTTCGGCCGTCTCCCGGCGTGTATGAGGCGTCCTTTCGGCCGTCTCCCGGCGTGTATGAGGCGTCCTTTTCGGCCGTCTCCCGCCGTTTGAGGCGTCCTTTTCGGCCGTCTCCCGCCGTTTGAGGCGTCCTTTTCGGCCGTCTCCCGCCGTTTGAGGCGTCCTTTCGGCCGTCTCCCGCCGTTTGAGGCGTCCTTTTCGGCCGTCTCCTGGCGTATGATGAGTCCTTTTCGGCCGTCTCCCGCCGTATGATGAGTCCTTTCCGGCCGTCTCCCGCCGTTTGAGGCGTCCTTTCCGGCCGTCTCCTGGCTTATATGAGGCGTCCTTTCCGGCCGTCTCCCGCCGTTTGAGGCGTCCTTTCCGGCCGTCTCCTGGCTTATATGAGGCGTCCTTTCCGGCCGTCTCCCGCCGTTTGAGGCGTCCTTTCCGGCCGTCTCCTGGCTTATATGAGGCGTCCTTTTCGGCCGTCTCCCGCCGTTTGAGGCGTCCTTTTCGGCCGTCTCCCGCCGTTTGAGGCGTCCTTTCGGCCGTCTCCCGCCGTTTGAGGCGTCCTTTTCGGCCGTCTCCTGGCGTATGATGAGTCCTTTTCGGCCGTCTCCCGCCGTATGATGAGTCCTTTCCGGCCGTCTCCCGCCGTTTGAGGCGTCCTTTCCGGCCGTCTCCTGGCTTATATGAGGCGTCCTTTCCGGCCGTCTCCCGCCGTTTGAGGCGTCCTTTCCGGCCGTCTCCTGGCTTATATGAGGCGTCCTTTCCGGCCGTCTCCCGCCGTTTGAGGCGTCCTTTCCGGCCGTCTCCTGGCTTATATGAGGCGTCCTTTTCGGCCGTCTCCCGCCGTTTGAGGAGTCCTTTCGGCCGTCTCCCGGCGTGTATGAGGCGTCCTTTTCGGCCGTCTCCCGGCGCGTGAGGCGTCCTTTTCGGCCGTCTCCCGGCTTATATGAGGCGTCCTTTACGGCCGTCTCCTGGCGCGTGAGGCGTCCTTTTCGGCCGTCTCCCGGCGCGTGAGGCGTCCTTTTTGGCCGTCTCACGGCTTATATGAGGCGTCCTTTTCGGCCGTCTCCCGGCATGTGTGAGGCGTCCTTTTTGGCCGTCTCCTGGCGTGTATGAGGCGTCCTTTTCGGCCGTCTCCTGGCGTGTATGAGGCGTCCTTTTCGGCCGTCTCCTGGCGTGTATGAGGCGTCCTTTTCGGCCGTCTCCTGGCTTATATGAGGAGTCCTTTTTGGCCGTCTCCTGGCGTGTATGAGGCGTCCTTTCCGGCCGTCTCCCGGCGTGTATGAGGCGTCCTTTTCGGCCGTCTCCCGCCGTTTGAGGCGTCCTTTTCGGCCGTCTCCCGCCGTATGATGAGTCCTTTTCGGCCGTCTCCCGGCGTGCGTGAGGCGTCCTTTCCCCGTAGGGTATTTCGTGCTGGCCACCACGAAAAAAAACGAGGAAAACGTCCCCGTGAACACGTATCAACAGACTAAAAATAACGTGACATTTACACGAACTGCCGTGAGACCGGGTTGGCTACTTCTACACCTTCCCTGCAAAACATCGTAACGTGACTTACGTGTCGGGATATTTTTGTAAAGAGCGTTACAGGGAACCATCCACGTTATTTATTTATATTTAAAACCCAAATATCTGATAAGAAACAGGATGGTTTCAATGCTGTTTAATTGTTTGGTCGCTGCTGTTCCTTTAATTGTAAAGTGCACGCGGACTAAAGGTGATCTTACACGTTAAAAACATTTAAACGTTTATAAAAAGACTTCCCGTCAGATGAGGATATTCGTCAGGTCGTTAGTTCAGACAGCAGGTCTCTCCCCGCTCCTCTTTCTCACCAACTGAGGTCTATTTCCTCTCCTCTTCCTCCTGCAGAGCGAGGGATGAATGAGAGGAGAGCCATCTGTGGGAGAGGTGCATGCTGGGAGCAGCAGCAGATTGTAGGGAGGGAAATGAAGGAAAAAAGGGAAAGGAGGCAGAGGAGAGAAAAGAGGAGAGAAAAGAGGAGAGAAGAGGGGAAGGGAGACGAGAAAGGTTAACGCTCCTGTGTCCTCGGGTCAAATTTGACCCATTTACAAAAAGCTTTTTATATCAGAAGTAGATGCAACAAAAGAAGGTTGAAAAAATGACAAATGTTGGAAAAAGCTTTAAAAAAAGTAAAAAAAATGGACTAAAACATTAAAAAAAACTGCCAAGAAGTGACAAAAAAAAAACAGCACAAACGTCAAAGGAAACAAAACTTGTTAAAAATGTGATAAAAATTGGAAAAAATGAGAAAAAACGTATTAAAAAAACGCCCAAAAAAGTGACGAAAGAAATTGTTAAAAAAAGAATAAAACATAAAAAAACCTGCCAAAAACACCATCAAAGAAGACCAAAACTTGTTGAAAAAAAAGACAAAAAATTTGGAAAAATGAGAAAAAACATTAAAAAAAAACTCCTAAAAAAGTGGAAAAAAAATGGCCTAAAACATATTAAAAAAATGCCAAAAAAAGTGACAAAAAAACATCAAAAACATCGTCAGAGGAAACAATAACTTGTTAAAAAGTGACAAAAAATATATTAAAAAAACTCCCAAAAATTTGAAGAAATTGGAAAAAAATGAAAATAAAACATCGGAAAAAAAGACTAAAACAAATTTGTTAAAAAATGGACTAAAACATATAAAAAAACCTGCCAAAAACATCTTCAAAGGAAACAAAACTTGTTAAAAATGTGATAAAAATTGGAAAAAATTAGAAAAAACGTATTAAAAAAACGCCCAAAAAAGTGTCGAAAAAAATTGTTAAAAAAAGAATAAAACATAAAAAAAACTGCCAAAAACACCATCAAAGGAGACCAAAACTTGTTGAAAAAAAAGACAAAAAATTTGGAAAAATGAGAAAAAACATAAAAAAACTCCTAAAAAAGTGGAAAAAATGGACTAAAACATATTAAAAAAATGCCAAAAAAAGCATCAAAAACATCGTCAGAGGAAACAATAACTTGTTAAAAAAGTGACAAAAAACATTAAAAAAACTCCCAAAAAATTGTTAAAAAATGGACTAAAACGTATTAAAAAAAGTGATGAAAAAAACATGAAAAACATCTTCAAAAAAAATGACAAAAAACATTAAAATAAAATCCTAAAAAAGTGACGAAGAAATTGTTAAAAAATGGACTAAAACTTGTTAAAAAAAATGACAAAAAACATTAAAAAAAAAATTCCTAAAAAAGTGACAAAAAAACATCAAAAACATCGTCAGGTGACAATAACTTGTTAAAAAAGTGACAAAAAAAATGGAAAAATTACAAAAAACATAAAAAAAAAACTCCCAAAAATTTGGAAAAAAATGAAAATAAAACATCGGAAAAAAAAACTAAAACAAATTTGTTAAAAAAAGAATAAAACATATAAAAAAGTGACCAAAAAAAACATGAAGAACATCTTCAAAGGAAACAAAAACTTGTTAAAAAATGACAAAAAATTTGGAAAATGAAAAAAAAAAACATTAAAAAAACTCCTAAAAAAGTGGAAAAAAAATGGCCTAAAACATTAAAAAAATGCCAAAAAAGTGACAAAAAAAACATCAAAAACATCGTCAGAGGAAACAATAACTTGTTAAAAAAGTTACAAAAAATGGAAAAAGCGACAAAAAACATTAAAAAAAAACTCCCAAAAAATTGTTAAAAAATTGACTAAAACGTATTAAAAAAAATGATTAAAAAAAAACATGAAAAACATCTTCAAAAAAAATGACAAAAAACATTAAAAAAAAATTCCTAAAAAAGTGACAAAAAAACATCAAAAACATCGTCAGGTGACAATAACTTGTTAAAAAGTGACAAAAAAATATATTAAAAAAATTTGAAGAAATTGGAAAAAAATGAAAATAAAACATCGGAAAAAAAGACTAAAACAAATTTGTTAAAAAATGGACTAAAATATATAAAAAAACCTGCCAAAAACATCTTCAAAGGAAACAAAACTTGTTAAAAAAGAAAATGAGAAAAAAACGTTAAAAAATGCCCAAAAAAGTGACGAAAAAGTTGTTAAAAAAATGACAAAAAAACATAAAAAAAAAATTCCTAAAAAAGTGACAAAAAAACATCAAAAACATCGTCAGGTGACAATAACTTGTTAAAAAAGTGACAAAAAAATGGAAAAATTACAAAAAACATAAAAAAAAACTCCCAAAAATTTGGAAAAAAATGAAAATAAAACATCGGAAAAAAAGACTAAAACAAATTTGTTAAAAAAAGAATAAAACATATAAAAAAGTGACCAAAAAAAACATGAAAAACATCTTCAAAGGAAACAAAAACTTGTTAAAAAATGACAAAAAATTTGGAAAATGAAAAAAAAAAACATTAAAAGAACTCCTAAAAAAGTGACAAATAATTGTTAAAAAATGGACTAAAACGTATTTAAAAAAGTGATTAAAAAAACATGAAAAACATCTTCAAAAAAAATGACAAAAAATTTGGAAAATGACAAAAAAAACATTAAAAAAACAAAAACAAGAACACTTTGAGATGGTCTGATGATCTGTTCACATAGTTATAAGGGGACTGCACATTTGTGTTTCAATAGTCCCCTCTTTATTTGAACAACGATACACACACCTCAGATTGTCCCCACTTGGACTGTACTGAATGACTTAAGTCCCCTGTTGACTCGTGTGCAGAGACACTCACACTCCTGCATGTCTCCATACTGCACATTAGTTCAGTTAAAGACTGATCTTCCTCTGCAGAGACAGAGCAAGAAACATTTACAAATGAGAAAAACCTTATGCAACTTAACTAAATCTTATCTATCAAACTTGTCATATTACTATTAGATTCCTAATCAAAGTTATTCATGTTTAATTAGTTCTTTAATAAGCTTTTCTATGCGTTAATATTATAATGTTCATACTTCATGAATGATGGATGCCCCATTTCTAAAGTATTATATCAATTACAAACCAAGTATTTAGAAGCTGTCAAGGATTACAAGAATTATTATCATTATTTAGTTGAGATTATCTTTTTTATCAGTAATATGAATTGTGCTTATTACTTTTTCATACATGTTACGTCATTTATAAATGAGATTGAAAGGCCTTATCTGTGTGGGGGAGGGTTACCAGTTTCAGACGATGGTCGTTAGGCCTTTACACCTTGAGCTTTAGGGTTGCTAATGTGAAATAGCCAGATTGTCATACAGCATTTAGACTAACATTCCCCTGTCCTGAAATGATGAAATTCAAGGGCTTTATGAAGACAGTACATTGTGATTGTCAGAAATATAACTATAAGAAATGTGCACACAAAAAAATGTCCATTGATGCATGCATATGAACATATAATGGATTATTACAGGAATTAGACATGTACTTACGGTTAGTGAGTGTGTTAATATAGGTTTTAAGTGTAGGATAGTTATCTTGCAATGGTGTTATAAGTTAGTAGTGAAAGACTGAAGTCCCCTGTTGACTAGTGTGCTGAGACACTCGCGCTCCTGCACGGATCCTGCAATTATTTTTCATAAACGCTACTTCTGTTCCACACAGTAGTGTAGATTGTGTAAACGATTACATTGAAAAGGTCCTTACTGATCTTAAATCAGCTTGGGTGATGAATTAAAACAAAAAATAAATGATGTTCATGATGACCATTTCATTTCTAATATTGTCGTGGTTATTTTTCTATTTTTCTTCCTTTTTTTAGATTGTGAAATATTACTCTCTTGCCTTCTCTGTAGCCTTTGGTTTGATTGAAATGAGACGCTTTAAACTTATAAACATTCACTCAAGTTGTGCCTTCATGTTTCGTTACAACAAATGTTAAAAAATGGACTAAAACATTAAAAAATAATGCCAAAAAGTGACAAAAAAAACAGCAAAAACATCGTCAAAGGAAAAAAAACTTGTTAAAAAAGTGACAAATACATTTTTTTATTAAAAGCTGAAAAAAATGACAAAAAATTTGGAAAAATGACAAAAAAACGTTAAAAAAAACTCCTAAAAAAATGACAAAAAATTGGAAAAAAGTGACAAATACATTTTTTTTTATTAAAAGCTGAAAAAAGTGACAAAAAAAAACATGAAAAACATCGTCAGAGATGACAATAACTTGTTAAAAAAATGACAAAAAGTTTGGAAAAATGACAAAAAACATAAAAAAAAAACTCCCAAAAAATTGGAAAGAAAAGAAAATAAAACATCGGAAAAAAAGACAAAAACAAATTTGTTAAAAAAAAGAATAAAACATAAAAAAAGTGACAAAAAAAAACATGAAAAACATCTTACAAGGGAGACCAAAACTTGTTAAAAAAATGACAAAAAATTTGGAAAAATGACAAAAAAACATAAAGAAAACCTCCTAAAAAAGTGATAACAAAATTGTTAAAAAATGGACTAAAACATATTAAAAAAACAGCCAAAAAAATGACAAAAAGTTTGGAAAAATGACAAAAAACTGACAAAAAAACCTGAAAACAAAACATCAGAAAAAAAGACAAACAAATTTGTTAAAAAAAAGACAAAAAATTTGGAAAAATGACAAAAAAACATTAAAAAAAAACCTCCTAAAAAAAGTGACAAAAAAATGTTAAAAAAAGTGATAATAAAACATCGAAAAAAGTGATAAAAAATTGTTAAAAAATGGACTAAAACATATTAAAAAACTGCCAAAAAGTGACAAATTGAAAAATTGCAATAAAATCAACAAAAAAATGCAATAAAATCAACAACAACATTAAGAAAAGAGTAGAAAAAGTCAA
>CM042330.1:1570882-1578382 GCA_023566125.1 Zingel zingel
CATCATCACATCCCCTTCACCATACCCCCCCCCCACATCATCACATCCCCTTCACCATACCCCCCCCCCCCCCCACATCATCACATCCCCTTCACCATACCCCCACATCATCACATCCCCTTCACCATACCCCCCCCCCCCACATCATCACATCCCCTTCACCATACCCCCCCATCATCACATCCCCTTCACCATACCCCCCCATCATCACATCCCCTTCACCATACCCCCCCATCATCACATCCCCTTCACCATACCCCCACATCATCACATCCCCTTCACCATACCCCCCCATCATCACATCCCCTTCACCATACCCCCACATCATCACATCCCCTTCACCATACCCCCCCCCCACATCATCACATCCCCTTCACCATACCCCCACATCATCACATCCCCTTCACCATACCCCCACATCATCACATCCCCTTCACCATACCCCCACATCATCACATCCCCTTCACCATACCCCCCCATCATCACATCCTCTTCACCATACCCCCACATCATCACATCCCCTTCACCATACCCCCACATCATCACATCCCCTTCACCATACCCCCACATCATCACATCCCCTTCACCATACCCCCCCACATCATCACATCCCCTTCACCATACCCCCCCATCATCACATCCCCTTCACCATACCCCCCCATCATCACATCCCCTTCACCATACCCCCCCATCATCACATCCCCTTCACCATACCCCCCACATCATCACATCCCCTTCACCATACCCCCACATCATCACATCCCCTTCACCATACCCCCACATCATCACATCCCCTTCACCATACCCCCCCCCCACATCATCACATCCCCTTCACCATACCCCCACATCATCACATCCCCTTCACCATACCCCCCCATCATCACATCCCCTTCACCATACCCCCACATCATCACATCCCCTTCACCATACCCCCCCCCACATCATCACATCCCCTTCACCATACCCCCACATCATCACATCCCCTTCACCATACCCCCCACATCATCACATCCCCTTCACCATACCCCCCCCCACATCATCACATCCCCTTCACCATACCCCCACATCATCTCATCCCCTTCACCATACCCCCACATCATCACATCCCCTTCACCATACCCCCCACATCATCACATCCCCTTCACCATACCCCCCCCCACATCATCACATCCCCTTCACCATACCCCCACATCATCTCATCCCCTTCACCATACCCCCACATCATCACATCCCCTTCACCATACCCCCACATCATCACATCCCCTTCACCATACCCCCCCCCCCCACATCATCACATCCCCTTCACCATACCCCCCCATCATCACATCCCCTTCACCATACCCCCCATCATCACATCCCCTTCACCATACCCCCCCATCATCACATCCCCTTCACCATACCCCCCCATCATCACATCCCCTTCACCATACCCCCCCATCATCACATCCCCTTCACCATACCCCCACATCATCACATCCCCTTCACCATACCCCCCCATCATCACATCCCCTTCACCATACCCCCCCATCATCACATCCCCTTCACCATACCCCACATCATCACATTCCCTTCACCATACCCCCCATCATCACATCCCCTTCACCATACCCCCCCCCCCACATCATCACATCCCCTTCACCATACCCCCCCCCCCACATCATCACATCCCCTTCACCATACCCCCCCCCCCCCCCACATCATCACATCCCCTTCACCATACCCCCCCATCATCACATCCCCTTCACCATACCCCCCCATCATGACATCCCCTTCACCATACCCCCCCATCATCACATCCCCTTCACCATACCCCCACATCATCACATCCCCTTCACCATACCCCCCCATCATCACATCCCCTTCACCATACCCCCACATCATCACATCCCCTTCACCATACCCCCACATCATCACATCCCCTTCACCATACCCCCCCCCCCCCACATCATCACATCCCCTTCACCATACCCCCACATCATCACATCCCCTTCACCATACCCCCACATCATCACATCCCCTTCACCATACCCCCCCCCCCCCATCATCACATACCCTTCACCATACCCCCCCATCATCACATCCCCTTCACCATACCCCCACATCATCACATCCCCTTCACCATACCCCCCATCATCACATCCCCTTCACCATACCCCCCCATCATCACATCCCCTTCACCATACCCCCCCCCATCATCACATCCCCTTCACCATACCCCCCCATCATCATCACATCCCCTTCACCATACCCCCCCCATCATCACATCCCCTTGGGAACATAGGGCCTCATTTTGGAAAGAATATATCTTGCACCCCTACATTGGAGTCACATTGGAGAAAAAAATAATTCTCAAAGGGTTGGCGGGACTTTCTTTTCCAAACAAAGGGACATTATGTGTATGTAAATGTAGTCATTGTGACAAAGCAAACAATATTTACCCTGACATTGTGATTTTGATTGTGTAAACAGGGAAAACTGTGCCCTAATATGCACATACATTATCACAATGGAGTCCCACTTTCATCCTTCCTTCCTGGGGGGGAACCGAGCGTTCGCTTTTAATGCCTTGAATGTAAAAATGCAATTAATGGCATTAACATTTCATGCAGTCTCATTTCCATGTGGGACACTGATCCCTCCTTCTTCGTCTTTGCCGCGCTGCTCTCAGCTCTATCTTAATCTTGTTGAGCAGAGAAGCCTCTTTCATAACCATCCTGACAGCGTTTACCCCCATTAGTGGAGCGAGTTGACAAACTTCATGCCTGCAACGGGGAGTCTTCTTTTCACAGAAACCCTCCCCGAAAGCTTCTCCCCCCCCCCCCACACACACACACCTCCAAAACCAATTACCTCCCGCAGCTTTATATACCCTGACTCATAATCCCAGAGCCCGGCAGATATGAGGATTCTCTTTTCAGCGAGTCAGCGTTATTCAGAGAAAGAAGGGAAAAAGAGCATCTGAGGTTTCGAGCGTGTCCGATGAGACTGGCGGAAGGACGAAGAGGACATAAAGCGATTCAATTAGAGAGCCGAGGACTTTTTCGGTGAGGGAGGGGGTCGCCGAGGCGGTTCCGAGTCGGACACCGCGGACAAATCTACGACTTCGCCGTTAATGGGTTTTCTATTTTAGAGCTGAATTATGCCGTCTGTCTGTCTGCTTGGCCTCGTTCTGCCACTTTCTGAAGGGGCTTGAACTCCTAAATGCTTTGTGTGGCTCTGCTGAGAATTATTTTTCTTTTTCGGAGACAACACGGCTCACAAAATAGCCTCCCCCAGCCCCAAAAAGAAGATTAGAGCAGATTCATTATAAGACGGGGAAGCTGTTGTTGTTGTGACCCTGCAGAGGAAGAGTCGAGGCCGCGTTGAGTTCAAGGCGCTCAAAGAGAAACCTGACAGACCTGTCATCTCTCGCTTAATGAGTTTGCTTTTGAAAATGAAAAGTATCGACCCAGGCACTACATTTATGTCTGAATAAAGTAATAAGTGTCAGGAAAAGGACATAAAGTAAAGTCCAGAAGTATTCAGACTGCTTTTAGCCACACAAGCCACATAGTCATGTGAAAAAATTAAGACACCGACGCTGAAGTTGACTAAAAAGAGGAATAAAAAAATCATCTTTTGGAAATTGATCTTAATGCCTTAATTAAAAAAATTAGGAAAAATCCAATCTTTAAGGACACCAATTTTGTTTGTGAATGAATAATGTATCGTAAATAAATAAATATTCTTCCTTAAAATACAGGCGGCATAAGTCAGTCCACCCCTATGTTAGATTCCCATAGAGGCAGGCAGACTTTTATTTTGAAAGGCCAGTTATTTCATGGATCCAGGATACTATGCATCCTTATAACGTTCCCTTGGCCCCCACATCATCACATCCCCTTCACCATACCCCCCCATCATCACATCCCCTTCACCATACCCCCCCATCATCACATCCCCTTCACCATACCCCCACATCATCACATCCCCTTCACCATACCCCCCCATCATCACATCCCCTTCACCGTACCCCCACATCATCACATCCCCTTCACCATACCCCCACATCATCACATCCCCTTCACCATACCCCCCCATCATCACATCCCCTTCACCATACCCCCACATCATCACATCCCCTTCACCATACCCCCCCCCATCATCACATCCCCTTCACCATACCCCCCCCCCACCCCCCCCCCACATCATCACATCCCCTTCACCATACCCCCCCCCCCCACCCCCCCCCCCCCCCACATCATCACATCCCCTTCACCATACCCCCCCATCATCACATCCCCTTCACCAAATAATATTAGAAATGTGGGAACATAGGGCCTCATTTTGGAAAGAATATTAGAAATGTGGGAACATAGGGCCTCATTTTGGAAATAATCTTAGAAATGTGGGAACATAGGGCCTCATTTTGGAAAAATAATCTTAAAAATGTGGGAACATAGGGCCTCATTTTGGAAAAATAATCTTAAAAATGTGGGAACATAGGGCCTCATTTTGGAAAAATAATATTAGAAATGTGGGAACATAGGGCCTCATTTTGGAAAAATAATCTTAGAAATGTGGGAATGTGGGCATGCTCCCCATCCATCAGTTCAGTTTCCTGCTTTGACGTCAACTCTCGCAGCCTCGCCGGGCTTAAAAAGCATTTTGATCTTTTCTGTTTCCGACCTCAAACAGACGGATGTGTGTAATCTAACGTCCTGTATGATTTGCAGCCTGTGAGCTGCACGCCGCCACACCGCTCAGGTGTGTGTGTGTGTGTCAGTGTTGACTGTTCTGCTACATTAAATACATTCCCGCTCCGGTGTCACAGATATAAAAGTCCCGCACGCGTCTCGCCGTCCTCGGCGGGCCAGGGCGACTCATTTACCAACACGAAGATTGATTTCTTTATCAGCGAGGCGGCAGACCTGAGCGCCAACCTTAATGTCTCTGTAAAAGAAAAACCATGCACCGGGAGAAGCCCTGACAGGTTCACTATCAGCTGCAGAATGAAATGGATGGAAACGAGTCGCTCGGTCACAGCAGAACGCCCCACGGGAGGTGCAGAACAAAGGGCAGGACACACACACACGCACACACACAGCTGCCGAATAAAAAGCCCGAAGAAAGAAGCAGGAATAACAATGTAAGAATGAAACATAATCTTTAATTCTGCAGGTCAGAGTATAAAATATTGGACACATTAAAAACATTACATTTAAAAGTCACAGGATCATAACGGTGGATCGACTGACTGCAGGCTGTTCTCGAGAAGCATTCGGATATAGCTGTGAAAAGTAAAGCTCGGTAATTCGTATGTATTCCACGTATTTATTGCTGTCAGCAGCACGTTGACTGCTGCTGTGTAAGAGCGTGAAGATCCTCGTAGGGAGGCGGTCGGGGGGGGTATGTTTGGAGCCTGAAACACAGAGCTTTCAAGCCGGGGAGCAGAGATCATGTCCTGAAGAAGTTAAGGGGAAAACTAAAGGCTTTCACCAGGGAACAGGTGATCATGTCCTGGAGAAGTTAAGGGGATAACTAAAGGCTTTCACCCAGGAAACAGGTGATCATGTGCTGAAGAAGTTAAGGGGAAAACTAAAGACTTTCACCAGGAAACAGGTGATCATGTGCTGAAGAAGTTAAGGGGAAAACTAAAGGCTTTCACCAGGAAACAGGTGATCATGTGCTGAAGAAGTTAAGGGGAAAACTAAAGGCTTTCACCAAACATTTGCCTCCACTCCCTTCAGATATATCCCCCCGTGTGCCGGCGCCATCCTTCCCTCTCCCGCCGTTTTGAAACGAAGCGTCAAATCCAGTTCTTTCTCTCCATCTTGACACCCGGGAGACCAGCTGTCATCACCTGTCAGAAACACGAACGACAACACGTAACAAACTCAGACAGACACACACGCAGTGTAGTAGTAGTGTGTGTGTGTGTGTGTGTGTGTGTGTGTGTGTGTGTGTGTGTGTGTGTGTGTGTGTGTGTGTGTGTGTGTGTGTCTTTGGCTCTCTCTGTGTGTGTGTGTGTGTGTGTGTCTCTGTGTGTGTGTGTGTGTGTGTGTGTGTGTGTGTGTGGGTGGGTGTGTCTGTGTGTGTCTGTGTCTTTGGCTCTGTGTGTGTGTGTGTGTGTGTGTGTGTGTGTGTGTGTGTGTGTGTGTGTGTGTGTGTGTCTTTGGCTCTCTCTCTCTGTGTGTGTGTGTGTGTGTGTGTGTGTGTGTGTGTGTCTGTCTGTCTGTGTGCGTCTGTGTCTTTGGCTCTCTGTGTGTGTGTGTGTCTGTGTGTGTCTGTTTCTTTGGCTCTGTGTGTGTGTGTGTGTGTGTGTGTGTGCGTGTGTCTGTCTGTGTGTGTCTTTGGCTCTGTGTGTGTGTGTGTGTGTGTGTGTGTGTCTGTTTCTTTGGCTGTGTGTGTGTGTGTGTGTGTGTGTGTGTGTGTGTGTGTGTCTGTTTCTTTGGCTGTGTGTGTGTGTGTGTGTGTGTGTGTGTGTGTGTGTGTGTGTGTGTGTGTGTGTGTGTGTGTGTCTGTGTGTGTGTGTGTGTGTGTGTGTGTGTGTGTCTTTGGCTCTGTGTGTGTGTGTGTGTGTGTGTGTGTGTGTCTTTTGCTTCCTGTTATGCTCACATTTTTAAGACATGTCATAAGAGAATGCCTACAAACAGTTCGTGAAATGGTCACGTCATTTCTTAACCCTCGTGGTGACCTCGGGTCACATCGACCCGTTTTTAAATTTTTATATATATAATATTATATTATATATATGATATTATATTATATATATAATATTATATTATATATATGATATTATATTATATATATAATATTATATTATATATATAATATTATATTATATATATGATATTATATTATATATATAATATTATATTATATATATAATATTATATTATATATATGATATTTCATATCAGAAAATATCGGACGTAGAAATAAGCGCTGACTTTTTTTTAAGAACGCTGAAGGGGTTCAATGTTAACAGATCACTTCTGACAACTTTCTACTCATCTTTTGTTGAGTCAATCTCAAGAACAGACTGGGGGATTGTAATTGGCACCGACCTCAACGGCGTTAGGTCTGTATGAGGCCGAAGCCACACAGAGGGCAACGGCCATTTTGGCTAACACCACTCACCCACTACACTCTGAGTTGGGCCTCCTACCATCTGGAAGGAGGTAGACCTTCCGACAACGTGCCCGGTCTACCAGATACCGGATCATTTGTACCATCAGCTGTTGGGTCTCTCAATGAACGGTAGGTCGTCTGCCATCCCTGACCACGTCACAGCACATATGTCATCTTTTTAAGTGTAGTGTACATGTGTGTCCATGGTCTGATGTGCTATTCTGTGCTAATGTGGATGTGTTGGCTACTTGTTGTGAACCAAACGGCCCCTTGGGGACATTAAAGACATTTGTTTTTGTTGTTTGATTCATCCACCACCCCAACTAACCTCCCTACGCGGCATTTCACACTGCTCGCCGCCGTAGTCGTGCTGTGATGACGAAAGAT
>CM042330.1:1585882-1590882 GCA_023566125.1 Zingel zingel
GTCACTGTCTGATCGGTAAGTTATTGTCATATTTATCATCAAGCTAAATACTTCACAGTAGAAACTATGTCTTGTATGTGTGGCTGTACCAACAAGGATTTGCAACAGATTCTATCTTCTATATGTGTGTAATTTATAAAGAAGCCGAATTCTCTGTGAAGGGAGTTGAGAAAATGGCCAGCAGTAGTAGCAATGAGGAAGAAAGACGAACTCTTTCACAAGAGGAAGCAAAGTAATTTATATACGTATATATATATATATATATATATATATATATATATATATATGGAGTCTGGTGGAAATATGCTGGCTCTATACATGCTAAAAGTGCTGATTATTTAGATGGAGTCTGGTGGAAATATGCTGGCTCTATACACGCTAAAAGTGCTGATTATTTACATGGAGTCTGGTGGAGATATGCTGGCTCTATACACGCTAAAAGTGCTGATTATTTACATGGAGTCTGGTGGAGATATGCTGGCTCTATACACGCTAAAAGTCCTGATTATTTACATGGAGTCTGGTGGAAATATGCTGGCTCTATACACGCTAAAAGTCCTGATTATTTACATGGAGTCTGGTGGGTTTGGTGATGGTGATTTCGGGGCCGTTTCAGGTGAGCTGACAGGCTGGATATGGACACACTGTCCTGCAGCTCTATATAAGGCTAAAGTAATTATAATTCTAGATTTCGGTGCAGATACCTGTTATTTTGAACTTCAGTTGTTTTTGCTTTATATTTGGTAATTTACTGAATATTTCTTCTAGGGCCTCAACTAGTGTAAATATAGTTGACATTGATGAAGATGCCTTCAACAATCTACAACATTCAATGTAAGTATTACTGTTTTAGAGGCTTTATTTGGGATGATACTGAAAGGGGCATTGCAATGACTTCATTCAAAAGGATTGACTGGGATGATGACACATGGGATGAAACTTGGACTCCAGATACAGAGACACAATCACAGTCATCCTCACAAGAAGATGAGACAGAGGAGGTTGAACTCTCAGACGAATACGAGACCTGTGAAACCCCTGCTGACGTGGATGAAGCCGAAGACCTGGCTCCTCAAATTTGCATTAGGTATTATTATTATTTTATCATTTTGTAATATATGTTTAATGTGTTGTATGATAATCATAGGGGTTAACCTTACTGTTGCATTTCCAAAAGACCTTCTTCCAGAGACTGCAATCAGTCTCTGGAAGCAATACAGATGCAAAAACCCTTTGTAGGTGTTGGTGTTGGAAAGGTCTTCCTGACATTCCCAACCCGGTCTCACGCCAGTTCGTGAAATGGTCACGTTATTTTTATTTATTGATATGTGTACAGGTCACGATTTTCTTGTTTATTTCGTGTACAGGTTACGAATTTCATTTCATGTACTGCCACGGGGAAATTAAACGCCACACGCCCTCTGTGGCACGCAACAACGGGGACATGAAACGCCACAACAACGGGACGGTTGAGGTTAGGAAAAAAAAGAACTGGGAAAGGAACCGTCACACGCCGGACACGCCGACAACAACGGGACAGTTGTGGTTAATAACGCGGAAAGGAACTGCAACACGCGGGACGCCATCCCCGACCAACCTCCCTGCAACACGCGGGACGCCATCCCCGACCAACCTCCCTGCAACACGCGGGACGCCATCCCCGACCAACCTCCCTGCAACACGCGGGACGCCATCCCCGACCAACCTCCCTGCAACACGCGGGACGCCATCCGCGACCAACCTCCCTGCAACACGCGGGACGCCATCCCCGACCAACCTCCCTGCAACACGCGGGACGCCATCCCCGACCGACCAACCTCCCTGCAACACGCGGGACGCCATCCCCGACCAACCTCCCTGCAACACGCGGGACGCCATCCGCGACCAACCTCCCTGCAACACGCGGGACGCCATCCCCGACCAACCTCCCTGCAACACGCGGGACGCCATCCCCGACCAACCTCCCTGCAACACGCGGGACGCCATCCCCGACCAACCTCCCTGCAACACGCGGGACGCCATCCCCGACCAACCTCCCTGCAACACGCGGGACGCGATCCCCGACCAGCCTCCCTGCAACACGCGGGACGCCATCCCCGACCAACCTCCCTGCAACACGCGGGACGCCATCCCCGCTCTCCGGGGTGAAAGTCCTATGGCAATCAACTGGGAAAGGAACCGTCACACGCCGGACACGCCGACAACAACGGGACAGTTGTGGTTAATAACGCGGAAAGGAACTGCAACACGCGGGACGCCATCCCCGCTCTCCACCCCCCCGACCAGCCTCCCTACGCGGATCTTTGGCTTCTAATACTACTCCCTAACGTTGTCGTGCTGTGATCACGAAATATGCTTACCATTTAAATACATAACATTAAAATTCGTAATCACTACACGAAAAAAAACGACATATTCGTGTCCTGTTCACAAATCAATAGATTCAATAACATGACCATTTCACCAACTGCCGTGAGACCGGGCTGGACCTGTCAGATGTGGCGCTTGAAGAGAATGTGACTTTGGAAGATCAGCTACATATAAAGGGGGCCGTATCTATGCTTTCTTCATTTCCCCTGTACTTAATGTGCCATATCAAACATTTTCTGGTGAATGTATAAAAGAACAGTATATCATTTATAAAATACAAAATGTGCAAAACATTTATTCATAATTCTGTTTTCTAAGGGGTCAATTGTATTTATATTTGTACATGTAAGGTCTATACAGTTATCACATACAAGCCTACATAACTTTCTAAAGCCACTTACAAATATTTTATAGTTATAATACACACATGTATTGATCCAGCTTATTTTAGTGTGTAAGTGTAGCTCCTGATGTATCTTAGAATAAAGTGCAATAAAGAAGATTTATTGTGAGTACACAATAGGGTTACACTCTGGCCGGAATAAAGCCTACGTAATTGCCATTAGGATCCGGGAAACAATCTCTAATTTCCCACACACAGCATGAAGCTATAACAATTCTATATCCTGGTCCCAGAACACTATATTACCAGACAACAAAGTTCCTATATGCAGCATGGCGGAACTGTCTGTGACTATCTCCTGTATCCTGGATGTCTACCTCTGCCCTAAGGTCATTCCAGATTCGCCTGGCCAGTCTCAGCACACCTTCCTGCAAGATGTATAGCTCCATGTGTGGCAACAGTGATGTGTTTGTGGTTGTTGTTGACAGCATTTCTGTTCCAGCAGTGTTGGCATACTTCTGCAGTTTCTACAGACACACCAGCTGGGTGCCTGTGGATGAGGAGGTCCTGGTGGAGGGGGATCAGGGGTGAGACTCATGAGGTCAAAGATGAGACTTGGTTCACGAGTGAGGCATCTTTGTAGAAGCTGTTGGCACTCATCTAATGTCAGTCTCTTTATCCTATCCTATAAAAAACAAATCACACTTAGAAAATGTTCTTATTAGCCCTTTGACACATACAACTTTCAACTACACCATCTAAAAGGCAAACTGAATTCATGTGTGCAAACTTTTTCTAATAAAAGGAATAAGGCAGTACATTCACTACACTTTTGAGTGTTTTCACTGTTGCACACTGTCTGCCTCGCAATGTATGAGGGAGCATTACAATAACAAAAGGAAAGATCACGTCTCACACGGTCTGTCTGACACCCTGGACCAGAAATGTTACACTAACAATAGCAGTGCTTGTACTAAAAGAGTTTGTAAGTTAGCGTTAACAAAAATGACAAGTTAGCGGTTATGTATGTACACATACCTCCTCAATTGCCATCCTCCATCAATCCATCCATCCATCCTGTTTATGAAGCTCTTCAACCCTTTTGAAGTCCTCCCGTGACAGGTCAGCGAGCAGACGGCCACGGCCTCTAGCCCGACCGCTGCCTCCCCCCTCTCTCACGGCCGCCTTCTCCCCGCTCTCGGCTGGTTCTGCCTCTTGCGCCCCCGCCCCGACCTCGTCTCCCTCGGGCCTCTAGGCGAAACCCCCCCTCCTGGATCTTGGTCGGGATGAACAGGGCACGGGCTCGTAGTCAATATCAGATCCCACAAGACTCTCTTCTTGAAAGCTCTGAACGCACCAGCAATAAAAAAACAAAACAACTTAGACGCTAGACGATAGCTTGTTTATTGTTCATGCTAAAGTTAGCTATAGAGATGCTTGTCATGAATAGATTTTCGCTAACGGTGGCGAGTCTGACGTGGTGGAAAAAGAGCAAATCTTCTTTTGGAAAGTAGGCTTGTATGAGCCATGCCGACAGCAACTTGTAAACAGCATGCACGAGGAGAACTAGGCTCGTGTTTGCCGAATTAGCCGTTAGCTAAACTAATGTTAGGCTCGCGCATGCTCTCTCGCGCCCACGTTTAAGAGGCGTTCCCTCTCGGGAGCAAGTAGAGTGTTGCGCTTGTGCATTTTTTCAGAAACTGGAGAGGGCGGTTCTTTTCTAAAATTCGGGAAAATCCTCCACTATACCGTTAACGTTTATTTTCAAGTTTTATTTTGAGGGTCTTTTAAAGTCTACCTGCTGTCTCAGTTAGCGGATAGCCGAATTAGCCGTTAGCTGAACTAACGTTAGCTTGCCTGTGGAGGTTAACGGCAGACCGCTACATTCAGCTAGCGGTTAGCCGTTAGCTAAACTAACGTTAGCTTGCCTGTGGAGGCTAACGGCAGACCGCTACAATCAGCTAGCGGTTAGCCGAATTAGCCGTTAGCTGAACTAACGTTAGCTTGCCTGTGGGAGGCTAACGGCAGACCGCTACAATCAGCTAGCGGTTAGCCGAATTAGCCGTTAGCTAAACTAACGTTAGCTTGCCTGTGGAGGCTAACGGCAGACCGCTACAATCAGCTAGCGGTTAGCCGTTAGCTAAACTAACGTTAGCTTGCCTGTGGAGGCTAACGGCAGACCGCTACAATCAGCTAGCCGTCAAACAAATTAGCTGTTAGCTAAACTAACATTAGCTTCCCGGTGGAGGCTAACGGCAGACCGCTACAATCAGCTAGCGGTCATCCA
>CM042330.1:1618382-1640882 GCA_023566125.1 Zingel zingel
GGAGTTGCAGAAAGAGAGCGACAAACGTGTCAAAATAAGCACCCAAAAAAGTGTTGAAAAAGCCAGAACATCAAAACGTTGTCTTCTAGTTTAAAGCAGGTAAACTCTGCTCACAAAGTTGGTTACCGCACGCCTGCATGAAACTGACTTTTGACATTTTGGGGGCGGAAACCAAGGAGGAACTGGCCCTCCTCTGATTGGTCACTTTCAAGGCGATAACGCCCACGGACCTCCTTAGTTTACCTTGATTGACAGCTTTCAATCAGGAGGTTGTAGCTTTTGTGTTTGTGTTGTAGCTTTTGTGTTGTAGCTTTTGTGTTGTAGCGTTTGTGTTGTAGCTTTTGTGTTGTAGCTTTTGTGTTGTAGCGTTTGTGTTGTAGCGTTTGTGTTGTAGCGTTTGTGTTGTAGCTTTTGTGTTGTAGCTTTTGTGTTTGTGTTGTAGCTTTTGTGTTGTAGCTTTTGTGTTTGTGTTGTAGCGTTTGTGTTGTAGCTTTTGTGTTGTAGCGTTTGTGTTGTAGCGTTTGTGTTGTAGCGTTTGTGTTGTAGCTTTTGTGTTGTAGCTTTTGTGTTGTAGCTTTTGTGTTGTAGCTTTTGTGTTTGTGTTGTAGCGTTTGTGTTGTAGCTTTTGTGTTGTAGCTTTTGTGTTTGTGTTGTAGCTTTTGTGTTGTAGCTTTTGTGTTGTAGCTCTTGTGTTTGTGTTGTAGCTTTTGTGTTGTAGCTTTTGTGTTATAGCTTTTGCATTTGTGTTGTAGCTTCTGTGATGTAGCTTTTGTGTTGTAGCTTTTGCGTTTGTGTTATAGCTTTTGCGTTTGTGTTATAGCTTTTGCGTTTGTGTTATAGCTTTTGCGTTTGTGTTATAGCTTTTGTGAAGTAGCTTTTGTGTCGTAGCTTTTGTGTTGTAGCTTTTGTGTTTGTGTTGTAGCTTTTGTGTTGTAGCTTTTGTGTTTGTGTTGTAGCTTTTGTGTTATAGCTTTTGCGTTTGTGTTATAGCTTTTGTGAAGTAGCTTTTGTGTCGTAGCTTTTGTGTTGTAGCTTTTGTGTTTGTGTTGTAGCTTTTGCGTTTGTGTTGTAGCTTTTGCATTTGTGTTGTAGCTTTTGTGTTGTAGCTTTTGTGTTGTAGCTTTTGCGTTTGTGTTGTAGCTTTTGTGTTGTAGCTTTTGCGTTTGTGTTGTAGCTTTTGCATTTGTGTTGTAGCTTTTGTGTTGTAGCTTTTGTGTTTGTGTTGTAGCTTTTGCGTTTGTGTTGTAGCTTTTGCATTTGTGTTGTAGCTTTTGTGTTGTAGCTTTTGTGTTGTAGCTTTTGCATTTGTGTTGTAGCTTTTGTGTTGTAGCTTTTGTGTTTGTGTTGTAGCTTTTGCGTTTGTGTTGTAGCTTTTGCATTTGTGTTGTAGCTTTTGTGTTGTAGCTTTTGTGTTTGTGTTGTAGCTTTTGCGTTTGTGTTGTAGCTTTTGCATTTGTGTTGTAGCTTTTGTGTTGTAGCTTTTGTGTTGTAGCTTTTGCGTTTGTGTTGTAGCTTTTGTGTTGTAGCTTTTGTGTTTGTGTTGTAGCTTTTGTGTTGTAGCTTTTGTGTTTGTGTTGTAGCTTTTGTGTTGTAGCTTTTGCGTTTGTGTTGTAGCATTTGCGATTGTGTTGTAGCTTTTGTGTTGTAGCGTTTGTTTTGTAGCTTTTGCGTTTGTGTTGTAGCTTTTGCGTTTTTGTTGCAGCATTTATGTTGTAGCTTTTGCGTTTGTGTTGTAGCTTTTGCAATTGTGTTGTAGCTTTTGTGTTTGTATTGTAGCTTTTGTGTTGTAGCTTTTGCGTTTGTGTTGTAGCTTTTGTGTTTGAGTTGAACCGTCTCGGCCACCGTACTATTAGTAGGCTATAACGCTATCACATTAACGTTAACGTTAATACACCACATCATGAATCATTATTTCTGTTTCTGGAATAATCTGACTGCTGGCCAGGCTCACAGCCAGGGTGCCATTTGTGAAAGAAGCAGAGTTGTGGACTTTTTTTCCCTTTCAATACCATGGGTAGTGCCACTCGGCCAGCCATGCCAAAACACTTATGACGTCAATATCCAGTGGAAAATGAGCTTATATAGCACAACGTGGCGTAAACATAAAACACTAGGGAGTGGAGTTTACTTTGCGGCAAAAAGAAATAACTTTAAACAAGGAAACGCTTGTTCCTCGGGAGTGTTTTAATCCAAACAACCATACTTTTCTACATTTAGTCGATGTATTGTCCTCGCCATGGCCCTTGAAAGGACTGGCTTCTGGCGGTGTATGAAGACGGGTCGCTGTCACCTGTTTGCGACTAAACAAGTACCGCACTATAGACTAATCACGTTTAAAGGACAATTCTGCCGCAAAATAAAATAAAGACAGTACCGTTCCGTACACAGGCAGGCGTCATCTTGGGACCATCTGTTCTTCATGACCAGTCCAACCACAAACGCCAGGCTTGAGCTATGTTACTGGTTGCACGGCGTTCGTGGTTCGACTGGTCATGACTGTTTTCCCAAGGTGGCGCCTGCCTGTATACGTGAACAGTACAGTCTTTATAAACTATGTTTTTAATAAACTGTCTGTACACTTACAAAGTTCCCAATGCTTCGGTTTACATGCAGGGGCCCTCATTATGCTACCGTGGAAGTGTGGTGCTATTTTGAGCCTTGGTAGTCATATAAAAATAGAGAATTACCCTTTGCCCCGAAAACTAGCATTATAAGCTAATTAGCGGGTCGCGCTAAAACTGGTCACATTCGATTAGCATGAAAACATATCCCAGAGAAGGTTGACTCGGTACAGGTGTTATTAACCCCTAGGTTCATTTTGCGCCGGAATTGTCCTTTAAGGACTTTACTTAGTTTTAAATACTTATATTCCTGTATAATGGTCTATTGGTGAAGAAGCATTGATCACTTTGAGGGGGGTTGTACATTTTGTCCCCACTGGTGATACAAAATTATTCAGCAGAGGCAGCGATATAAGGAACAGGAAATCCATCACATCCCCCCGCCAAACCGCACCCTGCTCACATCCATGTTAGCTAGGGCTAAGGTTAGCTCTAATGTTGGAGGCATGGGTTCATACAACGGCAAGGATTTACGGACATTTCAAAAGCATCGCACATATGCCAACATTAGAACGGATGAGAGACACATATATTCCTTTATTTACGGTACTATCTTGCGCTACAGAAAACCTATTCTTCGTCAAAAACTCAGTTTTCTGAATGGCAGCTGTCAATCAAGGCAAACTAAGGAGGTCTGTGATGGTGTGATCGCCATGAAAGTGACCAATCAGAGGAGGGTCAGTTCCTCTTTGGTTTCCGCCCCCAAAATGTCAAAGCCAGTTTCATGCGGGCATGCAGAAATCAACTTTGCGAGCACAGTTTAACTGTGAGAGCGTGTGTGACCTCCTCCGCTCGCACAGCAGACATTCGCAGGGGAATGGTGGCTGCTATCTACGTGCTGCTTAGTTTTTATACGCGCAGGTGCCATTCTTTCCCTCTCCCTACGTTAAGATTTATGCTTGCAGTGGCCTGTTCCCTCTTAATTGTTGAATTACTGCGCAAAGAGTGATATCTGTGGGTGTGAAATGATTGCTCGTGGGCCCCCGTTTTTCAAGCGGACCAGAGTTCAGTTGTGTTTGCCCGCACCAGAGATTGAATAAGCTTTCACACCGCACCCAAGAAAGAAAGATAGGTATTTTCCCAAAATGTGAAGCTATTTCTTTGCAGGATAAAGTAATGTTGTGTGACGTGTTGTGTTGTCCTCTACAGATGTGATTCCTTGATCAACATTCAACAAATCCCTGCCTGCAGTAACTCCTTCCAGCGATGGTCCTGAACGTTAGCATCATGCCAGCAATGGGAGGTTTGTCTTTGTACTACATCCAGAGACTTCTTGTCTTACTTCTGTGTCTCGTGCATCATCTGAACCCTTCCCTGGCTTATTCTCTGAAAAACTGCCACATTGGTTATTCTAACGACGCCTTGGCCGATGTTGTTTTGGATTGCATGGAACGTAAACTTGTAACTGTGCCTGATGACATACCCAGAGATGCAAGTATAGTTTTTCTCTCGCGCAATCAGCTCGAACAGATCAACAGGGATGATTTCCGGGATCTGTCAAAGCTCAGATTTTTTTTCCTGGATGGAAATCGGATTGCTCACGTGGACGACGGGTCTTTCATCCATTTGGTGGCGTTAACAAGGCTCAACATGGCCAATAACAAACTCACCGACCTGACAGGCAACCTCTTTCAGGGACTGTCCAACCTTACCATGCTTGATCTCTCCGGTAACAACATTCAGTCCATTCATAACGCGGCCTTTCAGTCCCTGTCCAGTTTAGACACCGTGATTTTAGACTCTAACAAGCTCCAACAAGTCGCTGACATTCAGCCCGTCCTACAGCTACCACTTATACAGAAACTGAGCATTAGAGGTAATCTATATCCCTCCTTTGAGACCAAAGATCTGCTGCTGAATGAGCCCTCAAGCCTGAAGGTGTTGGATGTTTCGGATAATGACAAGTTTGAGAAGTTCAGCATCACTAAACAGATCTTTCCTCACCTTGAGACGATAGACTTTTCTATATCTGGCCAAGGTGCCGGCTGGGAATGGGACATACCTGACAAGACTTTACTCAGGAACATAACTCAGCTGTATTTTAGTTATCCGTACATTACTTTCGAAGGGATCCGAAAAGTCCTACAGAGCCTCGACTCATTAATGCATCTGAGACTGAATTATATGGACAAGTGGCTCAACAAAGGTCTCCTAGCTACAGTTTGCAAGATACCATCACTTAAGAAGCTGGATCTGTTTTGGAACAAATTCCCTAATATGACTGCGCAACTTGTAGCTTGCTCTCAGCTCAGTGAGCTTGATTTGTCGTCTACTTCAATGACTGAACTGTCTAAAGGCTCGATTCGACTGATGAAGCAACTGAGGTTTCTAACTTTAGAGGGCAACTTCCTCACCAAGGTGCCAGATGACATTCGGAGTCTCTCCTCTCTTGAAATCCTAAATATTGGTGCCAATTTTATTTCTGAGGTGAGCTGTGAGGATTTCAAAAACACAACGCGCCTCAGAGAGCTTTATTTGTACACCAACCACATTACGAAATTGGACAGATGCGTCTTCGAAAGTCTTAATGATTTGAAGATTTTAGATATGAGCGACAACCTGCTGTGGACATTCGGAGGCGTCTTTAAAATGGGCCTGAAGAAGCTTGAGTTCTTGGATCTGAGCAACAACTTTGTAGTTATTCTTGAAAAGGGGGATTTTCAAAGTTTAGGGTCCTTAAAATATTTGGATGTGATGTCAAAAAATATCGGGAGGGTGAAACATAAGGCTTTCGATGGATTGAATAACCTGGGTAACCTAAGTCTATCGCTTCCACTCTGTTTCGAAAATAAATTCAGAGCTTTACAGCAGTTGGAAAATCTTACAATCTACTTTATTATTGACGGTTTCAAAGGTCCTCAACCAAACTTTTATAAAGCTTTTTTTCATTTAAAATCTATGAAAGTTTTCACAGTAATATGCAAGGGTTATCACACTGGTTTTCCCTTTGACATACCAATGGACATGCTCCAGGCTATGAGACATTTAGAGGAATTGACAGCTGAGAATTTCTACATTTCTGCGCCAGATGTGGACACTTTTCAATACAATCGCCAGCTCAAGAGTTTGACAATCAGACAGACTGATTTGTCAGACTTGAATCCTGGACTGTTTCAGCCAACGCCGCACCTGCAGGTTCTGGATTTCTCCGAAACTAAGATCAAGTCTTTGGATTTTCTGTTCCAGGCGGATCTATCTGCACTCAGATGTTTGAAACTAAGTGACAATGAGATAACCGTGATCAATGAGACGGTCTTCCAATTTCTCCCTGCCCTAACATACCTCGATCTGCAAAACAACCCTTTCACGTGTGACTGCTCTAACGCCGGCTTTATCCAATGGGTGCAGAACAACAAGCAAACTCAGGTTGTTAACGCCTACCAGTACACATGTTCCTTCCCTGTGGCTGAACAAGGAAACAAGCTTCTGGACTTTGACATCCTCTCCTGTTGGATGGACGTTAGCTTTCTCTGCTTCATTTCCAGCACTTGTCTGGTTGTTCTTACACTCCTCGCATCCTTCATCTACCACTTTCTGAGGTGGCAGCTAGCCTACGCCTACCACCTCTTCTTGGCCTTCCTATATGACAGCAGGAAGAGAAAGGCGGGAGCTCGTCATCGCTACGACGCCTTCATCTCCTACAATGTTGACGACGAGGCCTGGGTTTACCAAGAGATGCTTCCTGTGCTGGAAGGAGAGCAGGGCTGGAGACTCTGTCTGCACCACCGAGACTTCCAACCAGGTAAGCTCTTATTCTGTCTGTCTTCATCTTCAACTGAATTTCTATTCTTTTCTGCTATCGGTCATTAATTTATTACACAAAACCAACACTTTAGCAACTTCGGAAATTACCCTAATACTTAAGTGTTGCCATTATAATTCCCACTTCAATACAGAAACTGTCTAGACTTGGTAAACCCAGCCCGATCTGTCGGCGATTTGATTTCTCCCTGCAGCTCAGGCTGGAAACCTGTACATTTGTCTATCCTGCTTCTGTTACAAATTTGCGGGGACCAATCACAAACTGGCTTATCCACCTGGCGCGCTATTGGCATGTTTAACACAATGACGATAGAGAAGCGATCAAGCAGCTTTTTGTTTACATTCAACATGACAGCCACCGAAGCGCAGAAACCCGTTGATGCAGCTGTCGCTGCTACGTCACCCGGATCGTTGGTCTGATTGGTTGAAGGACTATCCAATTGCGTACAGAGTCATTTGAACTATGCACGTTGATCACGCACCTTGGGCAGTAGAAAATACAGAGCAGACTCCCCAGACTCATGTTCAATCTTAAAAGATTGAGATTGGTCTGGTGATAGCCAGACTAGAAACTGTCCTCTCCAGAAAAATATTTTGTTCAAATCCTTAAAACGGCTTAAAAGTGGCTAGAAATGGTGATAGGTGTAAACCGAGCCCTGGGTATCCTGCTCTGCCTTTGGGAAAATGAAAGCTCAGATGGGCCAATCTTGAATCTCCTCCTTATGAGGTCATAAGGGGAAAGGTTACCTCCCCTTTCTCTGCATTGCCCACGCAGAGAATTTGGCCCACCCATGAAAAAGAGTGTCCATGGCTTGAAAACAAGAGAACGATTACATCATTTATGATTCAATGGTGATTGAAAGGGCAAGTGGATTATTATGGCGTTATGTTTTTTGACTTGCCCCTAACATCAGGTCGAGGTGGTGTTCACAGCAGCGTCTATACACCTTCGACCCAGATTGATTTTTTTAAAGTTGATGCTGACTCTGATGGAGTTATTTAAATCTGAGAAGTACATCTGATACTGGCCTTCCTCCACAAGCTGCATCAAAACCATAAAAGCACTTTAAATAAAGTGAGTGTTAGCGAGTGTTTAGCAGGCATACAGACACAGATAGCTGCAAAAAGAAGAAACAGATGTGAAACCACTCAGACGCAAACACTAACTATATATATATGTATATATATGAACTGTATGTGCTCTGTATTCACTACATCTCTGACAGGAAGAAGATAAGAGGAAGAAGAAGAGAGGACACAGACAAACAATTGCTTCCCAATACTTATTTAAAGTAATGCATGAACAAAACAATGTGTGGAACAAGTCCTTTACTTTAGGTAAAAGTATCACTAACACACTGTTAAAGTGGACATATTATGCTTTTCCGTATCTTCTGTCATATCAAAACCAAAGAAGCATGTTTGATGAAGTGAGTGTGTAGCAGACATACAGAAGCAGAGAGCTGCAAAAAGAAAAAACAGATGTGAAACCTCTCAGATGCAAATTCTGCTCTGTATTCACAACATCTCTGACAGGAAGAAGAAAAGAGAAAGAGTGGACACAGACAAACGTAAAAGATTAATCTAAATGTCATTAGATAAAAGAACAAGAAAATGTAGTTTCAAACAATTACCTCCCAATATTGAAAGCGATCTCAAATATCAATATTTTTTAAAGTAATGCATGGACCAAACAATGTGTGGAAGAACTCCTTTACTTTAGGTAAAAGTATCAATAACACACGGTTAAATATGGGTCCCTATTATAACGATCTAAGCACACGGCGTGAAGCGCCTACCGCAGGTGCATTTAGGGCGTGTCCAAATCCACTTTTGTTAGTTTGACAATGTAAAAAAGGGTCCGTGCGCCGGGCGCATGGTCCAAAAGGGTTGTACTTAGTGTCTTAAATAATCAGGTGTGTTTCGGGGGTAACGTGCAATAAACCAATCAGAGATCATCTCCCATTCCCTTTAAAAGCCAGGTGCATTTGGACCTTGGCCCATTGCTGTTAGAATGGCGGATTTGCACCGTAATATTATAATTTGTAATCTAGCAATACGCCCAGAATGCACCTGAACACACCTCCCTGTAAGACTAGCACGCCCAGAATGCACCTGAACACACCTCCCTGTAAGACCAGCACGCCCAGAATGCACCTGAACACACCTCCCTGTACGACCAGCATGCCCAGAATGCACCTGAACACACCTCCCTGTAAGACCAGCACGCCCAGAATGCACCTGAACACACCTCCCTGTAAGACCAGCACACCCAGAATGCACCTGAACACACCTCCCTGTAAGACCAGCACGCCCAGAATGCACCTGAGCACACCTCCCTGTAAGACTAGCACGCCCAGAATGCACCTGAACACACCTCCCTGTAAGACCAGCATGCCCAGAATGCACCTGAACACACCTCCCTGTAAGACCAGCACGCCCAGAATGCACCTGAACACACCTCCCTGTAAGACCAGCACGCCCAGAATGCACCTGAACACACCTCCCTGTACGACCAGCATGCCCAGAATGCACCTGAACACACCTCCCTGTAAGACCAGCACGCCCAGAATGCACCTGAACACACCTCCCTGTAAGACCAGCACGCCCATGGGCGCACAGATGGGCGCAGGTGCATTTGCTATTTAAATGTTTCTGGCGCTGGATGGGAAATTGACAACTGGGTCGGTCTTCAACTAGCAACGACACTTGCGTTGGACTTTGCGCTGTACCAGGTGTTTGTTTTTGTGCGTAAGTGACCGATAGGAATGAAAATCTTTAAAATTGATCCAGTATTGGGCGAGAACGCTGCCACCACCAGTCACTTTGAAGGAAAACATGGGAAAATAGGCTCCAGGTGGATGGGTCATACAACGCAGGACTTTCACCCAGGAGGCCGCGCTTCATGTCCCACGTGTCACTGAAATGTTTATTTTATAACCCCACCCACCTTCTCCTAAACCCAACTGTCCCATTCTTGTCATGGAAACTACCTTTAATAAGCCCACCCACCATCTTTTCCTTAAACTTAATTGAGTCTACCAACCAACCAACCATGTGTAGATCTGACGCTAAAGGAGACTTTAAGCGTCAATAACAACGCCAAAGGCACCTGACCATATTGTGTTGGTGTTTCCATTGGTATTGTGTTACAGCTTAGTTCGAGGAACAGCCCTGTTTCCAGCTGACTTGTTTCCATCTAACTGGTTTTAAAACTGGAACGCTCAGATAGCGGTCTTAAAGATGCAGTTGATGATACCACAAGTGTGTCTGAACTCTCCACAGGGAAGCCGATCGTAGAGAACATTACGGACGCCATATACGGCAGCAGGAAGACCATCTGTGTGATCACCCGGCGTTACCTGCAGAGCGAGTGGTGCTCCAGAGAGATCCAGATGGCCAGGTGGGGGCGCTCACATCCGTCAGAACCTCCTGCTGTATTGAGGAAGTCTCCTCCTTCCTTTGGACCACTATGGGACATTATTTCAGTTACAAAATGTCCGTTGGTGAACGGGGAAACACAAATATTTTTCGATATTGTTTGAATTGAGCCATGAATTACACATATCTTACAAACATCTTTTCTGACATTTTTTTTTCGACTTGTTTTCTACACTTTTTTATTGTATTTGATCACATTTTTTGCTATTGTATGTAATAAACTACATGAGTTTTGTGTGCAGAAATTCTAATGTGTAAAGTAACTAGTAACTAAAGCTGTCAGATGAATGTATCGGAGTAGAAGTTGAAAGTGGCATGAACAGGAAAGACTCAAGTAGAAGTACCTCAAAATTTGGATTGAAATACAGTACTGTAGTAAATATACTTAGTTACATTCCAGCGCTGTGTGTGTTGTTGCAGCTTCCGTCTGTTCGATGAGCAGAAGGATGTGTTGGTCCTGCTGTTTCTGGAGGAGATCCCGGCCCACCAGCTGTCTCCATACTACCGCATGAGGAAGCTGGTGAAGAGACGCACCTACCTGAGTTGGCCCCAGGCCGGCCAACACACGGGGATCTTCTGGCAGAACGTAGGGAGCGCTCTGGAGGCGGGGGACGCTCCCACCGAGACCGCTGACCTGCTCACTGGACCAGCAGGATGCTGAGAAAAGCTACAAAAATGTTGGAAAAGGGTTAAGGTTAGGGGGTTAGGGTTAGGGGGTTAGGGAATGAGAAATGGTTAGGGTTAGGGTTAAGAAGAACTGGGAAGCCAAAGGCAGAAAAACGGACCAGCACTTAAAGGTGCTCTAAGCAATGATGTCACTTATTGTTGACCTTCAAAGTATTCTCAAACAAAACAGAGGCTAGCTCGGCCCCCCCTCGTCCTCATCCCACCCCCATATTTATAAATAACATTGAATCATTTAAATACATCATAGACTAAAACCACACTGTTAATCATGCATAAAACCAACGGTATGTCTATTATCATTTTAAAATCTTGAGGCAAGTAATACAATGATTAGGGTTAGGAGTTAGGGTTAGGGTCTCTCTTCCACCCTCTCTCCCCTCCATCCCTCTCCTCTACCCAAGAGAAGCTCAACTCTCTCTTTCTCTCTCTAGCCCTCCTTTAGACAAAGAGGTTCATCTCTTTATTTTTCATTAAGGGTTATCGGTATCTCGACCAATACTGTGCTCATGTACATGTACTCATAAAACGACACCACGTTATATATCATTGCTTGTGATGCTAGTTAGTAATACACATGGCAGCAGGTCAAGTTAACGTACTGCTGGCTTACAGCTTGCTTAAAAACGGGTAAAAATCTTAAACCTAAATAGTCTAAAGTGTGGCTTTTATTAATTAATTTTACGTAATATTGTGTTAATTTGTTGCTTTTTTAATTTGCAGAACTTTCACTAAAGTCTGTTGTTTTTAATTGTGCTTTACAAATAAAGTTGGATTGGATTGGCTGTATTTTTATTGTTTTCTTAAAGGCATTTTACAACTGAACACAATAGAAACAAAACAAACATTGACAGAACCAGTTGCCTATCAACTAAACTAGGTAGAAAACAAAATCAGAGATACATTTCTTCAAATGTATGTCAAACTCAACTTCACTACGGGCCACACTGGAAAATAAGAATCACATCAGGGGCCAGAAATGTCGAGTTTAGTCACATATTTCATTGAAAAAGTAAAATATCTTTGACTGTATTACTACATTTAGCTTTTTACACCTTGTTGTGGCTTTCTGCGGAAAGTACGTCATGGTGTACAGGTGACCATAACGTACTTTCTGCAGAAAGCCACAATACACATGAAATTCTTTACACATGAAATAAATGTCAGACTGACAGTTTTTAGAAATGTCTGATGATATATTGTCTCTGGAAGTGTATAATGGTCTTAGTATTTGTTTTTTTTTTAAAGAAGGAAAAGTAAAACGCAAATCTCAATACTATTGAATCACAATAAATGAAAAACGCAAATCAAATCGGCGCCCATGTATCGTGAAAGAATCGAATCGGGACGAAAGCATATCGTCCGGTAAAGTGTGTGTGGTGCTTCATGGTGCATTCAGGTACACCTCGTAAAGTCATGATGTATGCAGGTGCAAATAATGCATGTTTTTTAAAGAAATTGTTAGAACTGTAATGGTATTATTAGGTACTCATATCAGTACTCGGTACCAGTAAGTATCCAAATGTACTTGTACATAGGTCTGAATATAAGTGTTTTTGGTGCATCCCTAATTAAAAGAACATCTCTGCAGAAACCTGTTCTGGTGATTACAGAGCAGCGCAGCAGACTGCAGCATCAGTGTGTTGTTGATAGAAATATAAAGCAGATGTATATTTAACAGCAGGTCCACTTCGTGTTATTGATTAGGAAGATAAATCTGGTTAAAGGTCAATGAGAAAGCCCCGAAACAGCCACAGCCAGCCGCTCGCTGATTAATTAAACCTTTAGTTTTAATTTCCTCAGTCAATACTTCCTTAATAAGCCTGTATTGATCAGCCTGTGTGTGTGTGTGTGTGTGTGTGTCTGCGTATGTGCATGTGTGTGTCTGTGTGTGTGTGTGTGTGTGTGTGTGTGTCTGTGTGTGTACGTGCATGCGTGCGTAAGTGCATGCGTGTGTGTGTATCTGCGTGCGTGCCTGTGTGTGGGCATGTGTGTGTGTGTATGTGTGTGTGTGTGTGTGTGTGTGTGTGTGTGTGTGTGTGTCTGAGTGTGTCCGTGCGTGATTGCGTGCGTAAGTGCATGCGTGTGGGTGTATCTGCGTGCGTGCGTGCTTGTGTGTGTGTGTGTGTGTGTGTCTGTGTGTACGTGCGTGATTGCATGTATGCATGTGCGTGTGTGTTCTTCATACATCATTAGTGAACCATGTTCAGTCTAATTAATCAATCGAGTTGGGAGTGAGAACGGGTCGAAAGTGGCCATAGTGCGGTTAACGTTACACTTCCTCTGAAACAGACAGGCACAACGGTGCTCTCTATGCCCCGGAGACAGACTGACAGGCTGCAGGTTGTAGGACAAGGCAACTTCATTTCTATAGCACATTTCAGCTAAAATGCAAATCAAAACACTTTACTTATCTGGTCACGGATTGCAGTGGCTCCATGTTATCTTGTTTAGAGTCTAATATTATTCTATGCAAACAGTGTAATAATAACAAGAGGAAAAGTATGTACATCATTTCTAACAGCTTTACATAAAACATGAAAGAGCAGTTAAAAACTTTCATGAAAGAAATAAGAAAATAAGAACAGGCTACAATGGAATAAGATACAAATACAAGAATAACTGCAGTGTAAGAAATGAATACTTATCTGATTTGATATGTTGTAGGGATGAGTTAGGGAGGGGTTTTATTTTGGGTGGTGTGTAAAATGTTCTTAAAGCTGACAACCTGCAATTCCATGTTTTTATTAGCTTTTACTATTATAATCCTGTAGGATTACAGAGTAAGTGCTCAGGACGTATGACCAGATTGTGCACTATGAAGGGCAGAGGAACAATATCTCTGTAATCCAGGTTATTTAGCAATAAAGAATAAACAGCTGAGCAAATGTTAAAGAATTGGTCTTATTTAACAAAGCTGATCCCAACACTACACACTCCTCTGCAATCAAAGTTTTCAGATCATCTTTTTCTCACAGATCCAGTTCTTATTTTCATATCTACTTTGTGTCCATTTTCCTTATTGATCGCAGCATGCAGCATAGTAACCGTCAGAAGAACCGTCCCAGAACCTGTCAGAGAAATAAAATGTCCTTTAATTAAACAGGGCAGAAACTCCTGATTGGTCATTTAAAGTAAACTGTTGAAATTCACTTTAAATATTTATATTATCTGTTATTAACTCATTTAAGATTCAGATTTGTAAATCGATTTAATCTGTAATGGCTAGTGACAGAATTAACCCTTGTCCAGTACTCCCACATCTCTGTTTTCAGTCATTGAAGGGTTTGACTGACAGGAATCATCCACAAAAAACAAGTTATCACAGGATTTCTGATATCTAACCAAGCAGCCCAGTCTCACGGCAGTTCGTGAAATGGTCACGTTATTGAATCTATTGATTCGTGAACAGGACACGAATATGTCTTGTAGTGATTACGAATTTTAATGTAATGTTTTTAAATGGGAAGCATATTTCATGATCACAGCACGACAACGTTAGGGAGTAGTATTAGAAGCCAAAGATCCGCGTAGGGAGGTTGGTCGGGGACGGCGTCCCGCGTGTTGCAGGGAGGTTGGTCGGGGATGGCGTCCCGCGTGTTGCAGGGAGGCTGGTCGGGGATGGCGTCCCGCGTGTTGCAGGGAGGTTGGTCGCGGATGGCGTCCCGCGTGTTGCAGGGAGGTTGGTCGGGGATGGCGTCCCGCGTGTTGCAGGGAGGTTGGTCGGGGATGGCGTCCCGCGTGTTGCAGGGAGGTTGGTCGGGGATGGCGTCCCGCGTGTTGCAGGAGGTTGGTCGGGGGGGTGGACGGGTCAAACAACACGGGACTTTCACCCCGGTGAGCGGGGATGGCGTCCCGCGTGTTGCAGGGAGGTTGGTCGGGGATGGCGTCCCGCGTGTTGCAGGGAGGCTGGTCGGGGATGGCGTCCCGCGTGTTGCAGGGAGGCTGGTCGGGGATGGCGTCCCGCGTGTTGCAGGGAGGCTGGTCGGGGATGGCGTCCCGCGTGTTGTAGGGAGGTTGGTCGGGGATGGCGTCCCGCGTGTTGCAGGGAGGTTGGTCGGGGATGGCGTCCCGCGTGTTGCAGGGAGGTTGGTCGGGGATGGCGTCCCGCGTGTTGCAGGGAGGTTGGTCGGGGATGGCGTCCCGCGTGTTGCAGGGAGGTTGGTCGGGGATGGCGTCCCGCGTGTTGTAGGGAGGTTGGTCGGGGATGGCGTCCCGCGTGTTGCAGGGAGGTTGGTCGCGGATGGCGTCCCGCGTGTTGCAGGGAGGTTGGTCGGGGATGGCGTCCCGAGTGTTGCAGGGAGGTTGGTCGGGGATGGCGTCCCGCGTGTTGCAGGGAGGTTGGTCGCGGATGGCGTCCCGCGTGTTGCAGGGAGGTTGGTCGGGGATGGCGTCCCGCGTGTTGCAGGGAGGTTGGTCGGGGATGGCGTCCCGCGTGTTGCAGGGAGGTTGGTCGGGGATGGCGTCCTGCGTGTTGCAGTTCCTTTCTGCGTTATTAACCCCGTTGTTGCGTGCCACAGAGACCGCGGATTGTGTCTGTGCGCCCGGGTAACGCATCCCCGTGTGGCGGTCTGTCCGTTGTTGTTGTTGCCGGCGTGTGGCGTTTAATTTCCCCGTGGCAGTACACGAAATGAAATTCTAATGAAATTCGCAACCTGTACACGAAATAAACGAGAAAATCGTGACCTGTACACGTATCAATAAATAAAAATAACGTGACCATTTCACGAACTGGCGTGAGACCGGGTTGAACCAAGATGGCGAGGCAAGGCAGCTTTATTTGTAGGGCACATTTCAGCAACAAGGCAATTCAAAGTGCTTTACATAAAAACAGATTACAAAATTAAAAACAGATAAAATATGAAAATAAAAGTTACAATGCAGTATAAGAAATTAAACATTAAAGTTAAGACAGTTAAATATATAAAATAGGAATTTCTCTTTATATGCTTATATAGACTGCCATACAGTGTCTTTATGCAACTTCAGTATAAGAAATGAACAGTTATTTAAAGAAAGGCAACATTCTTCATTCATTCTTCTTCTTGCGCTTGTTTGGGAGTGAGTAGGTGTGTGTGTGTGTGTGTGTGCGTGCGTGTGCGTGTGTGTGTGTGTGTGTGTGTGTGTGTGTGTGTGTGTGTGTGTGTGTGTGTGTGTGCATGCGGAATATGTCATGATTTAGCATTTCAGTGATACTGACGCCTCGGTCCTAGCCGCATCACTGTCAAGCCAATAATGACGTTAAATTAAACCTTTGAGTGTAATATTGCTTAAGTGATACTTGTCCTTTAACCTGTGCGACAGCGCCTCTGCTCCGTTTAGTAAAGGTGTGCAGACCGAGCAAGTCGCAGTGTGAGTGTGAGAAGATTTTATTGGTGTCAGCAGACGGAGGGCAGACTGCTGACAGGGTTGAGGAGGCTGCAAGGTGCTCCGCAAAGACAGCTGATAATGCAGGAAATCCATAACATCACAGTGTATTAAAGGGAGACTGTGTTTCTGTGGGGGGGTGTTTAAAACCGAGGCATGTGTGTGCGTTTCGAGGACGGAAATAAAGAGGGATTGAGGGCAAAGACGTGGATCTGCCCGGAGGGACAAATATACTGAAGGTTAAATTAAATCCAGTCTGGGATAGAGACACCAAAACACAAACAAACAAACAGGAAGCTTTACATTAAATAACGGCTAACAACTGACTATTAACAGACTGAAAACTGAGTGAAAACGTGACGGTTCATCGTTACCAAAATGAAGACTATTTACGTACAAACATTTACCCGCCATGTGGAAAATAGCCCTCTTTGATTTGGTGCTTGGCGAGTGTTAATTTCGGGTCCTAGCGGTTTCGGTGGGGGCGTCCCCTGAGCTCTCCCTACGTGCTTTTTTTTGGACATTTTTGTCCTGTTTTGTATCCAACTTTTCTCCAACTGTCTTCATCATTCTGAAACCACAACACAACAAATGTTGAGGATGACTCATTTTCAAAAAGTTTAAGTGATTTTGAATGCCTTAAAGATTCGAGGCTTTTGAGAAAACATTCGGGGGTTGATGTTCTCAGCGTCAGGTGAGCAGGTTAGCGGTCTCGGTTGGGACGTCCCCCGTACTCCAGAGCTCTCCCTACGTTCTGCTAGAACAGTGGTTCTCAAACTTTTTTCAATAATGTACCCCTTTTGAATTTGTGTACATACCCCTCTGTGTGCACATACCACTGTGTGGCCGTGCAAAATACATTTTTAACATGATGTCTTTTTAGCATATGGTCATATATGATATGGGACACGGGAATGTATACTACTTTGCATTTTTAATGTTTATTTGCTGAGATTTGGGCAATTATGTGCCACAAAAATGCAAGCGTAAAGCGTGATGGGTTAGGGTTAGCGAGCTAGGGTTAGGTAGCTAGGGTTAGGGGGTTAGGGTTATGGTTAGGCAATGAGAAAGTTATCTCGATGTCTTCCCTTGCTTCGTCTGTTGAACTGGGAAGCCAAAGACAGATGCACAGGTCAGGGGATAGGTGTCTTCTAGCAAATTTTACAAATGGGGGTATGTGTACCCCTAGGGGTACTTTGCAGGACTGCAGGGGGTACGTGAGATATTTAACAAAATGTTTAATAGTTACAAGGCTGTTGTGTGGAACATTGGAACATGTATATTGTTTCTTTAAGCCATGTACCCCCTGACCTGCGCTAATCATTTTTGGTAGAAAAAAAGTCTATATAAAGAGGAACAGTACAGCACTGTCAGCGAAAGATTTACTAAACAACAGCCTTGTAACTAAAAAAACATTTAAATGATGATGAGAAAAGGAGACAAAACCTTGGGAAAAGATGGTGGAAAGAAGGAAGGAAGGAAGGCAAGAAATAGGTCGAAAATAGTATCAAGAACAGTGACACAACTTCGAAAAAAAGCGAGGAACTTGTAAAACGTAGAAGGAAGGAAGGAAAGAATAGGTCGAAAGAAAGCGACACAAATGTCACATTTTTGTAGGAAAAAAGAAAGTCTACATGAAGAGGAACAATGTTCTGGACAACCGCCTTGTAACTATTAAACATTTTGTTAAATATCTCACGTACCCCCTGCAGTCCTCCAAAGTACCCCTAGGGGTACAAATACCCCCATTTAAAAGACACTGTGCTAGAAGACACCTATCCCCTGGCCTGTGCCTCTGCCGTTGGCTTCCCAGTTCAACAGACGAAGCAAGGGAAGACATCGAGATAACTTTCTCATTGCCTAACCCTAACCCTAACCTCCTAACCCTAACCCCCTAACCCTAACCCCCTAACCCTAACCTCCTAACCCTAACCTCCTAACCCTAACCCCCTAACCCTAATCTCCGAACCCTAACCCTAACCCCCTAACCCTAACCTCCTAACCCTAAACCCTAACCCCCTAACCCTAACCTCCTAACCCTAACCCTAACCCCCTAAACCTAACCTCCTAACCCTAACCCTAAACCGAGCTCCCTTACCATAACCTAATTCTAACCCTAATCCTAAAACCAAGTCTTAACCCTCAAACAGCCCTTTAATCTTGTGGGGTCCAGCATTTTGGGCCCACAAGGCTGGTCGGACCCCACAAGTATACTGTATTCCCGATTTTTGGACCCCACGAATGAAGTTAAACAAGAACACACACACACACACACACACACACATGCCGCTGTTGAAAGAAATTGTAGAGGAAGCACTGAATTCTAACAAATGGTTTCTGGATTAATGCCTTCGCTAAAACCATCATCATCAGCCCCTCGGTGTGTGAAGACGGCCAACGTGGCCGCCAGAGAAGAGGAGATAACCGTCCCAGCAGGGAGCTGCTCCTCGCTGCCTCTGAAGATTCCTCTGCGGGACACACACACACACACACACACACACACACACACACACACACACACACACACACACACACACACACACACACACACACACACACACAGATATATACACACAGACACACACACAAACACACACACACACACAGACACACACACACACACAGACACAGATATATACACAGACACACACACACACACACACACACACAGACACACACGCACACACACAGACACACACACACACACAGATATACACACACACACACACACACACACACAAACACACACAGACACAGATAAATACACACAGACACACTCACACACATTGCGCGTCTCACTATCTTTGTGGGGACCCGTCATTGACATAGGCCTAATGCATTCCCTAGCTCCTTACCCTAACCTTAACCATAATTAGGGGCAACCCTAACTACTTCCAGATATTTTAGAAAGGTCCTAGAGAGACGGGACCTAGTCAGAAATGTTTCTCTGGGGAACCTGAGCCCAAAAATGCCCTCATTTAAATTTCTGGTATATTTTACATTGGCTTTTAAAGATTCCCTGAATGAGATAGAGCTTTCATTCTATCGCCGATGAATTCGTACAATTTTTACGCAATTTTTGATACTAATTTCATCAAAATAGCTCACCATGCAATAAACCGCCATCCTCCAGGGGGCGATATACGTAATAGGTGGGAATATGGAAGGCACTTTCACTTTCTAATCTTTTTCATTCATTTTTTTACCTGCATTCTCATGGCTCTCATGTACCCATATTTCATCTGATTACAACCATTTCAACGTTAATATTCTCAATTTGTTACGCTCTTTCCAGTACAATTGACCCCAGGTCAACCCTCAGGCTCTAACATTTGAGCTGTTGAAATACCTCCAATTCAATACCTTGAGTGACAGAGCAACGTCCAAGCTTCATTTTTTATATTGGAATCAGCCTGATACCTCAAACGGTCTTTGAAATATGACCAAATGAAAAAATTCCAGATTTTGAATTTGGAATCTGGAATGTGTGAAAAAATGTTCCTCCAGGACATTTTTTAGGAGCGCGTTTCAGGTCATTTGGAGTCGATTGGTAGCTATTTATAGTTTAACTTTTTGAATTTGGAATGTGGAAGCCGACGTCTGGATCGAGGCCCTACGACTTAAAATGAGCGAGATAGCATTGTTGACCTTCCCGGGACAAATCCCCTCAGAATCTACACTTTCTCATCTGCCTGTGTCGTTGGGGATCAGACCAGAGCTCGACCCTAAAACAAGGTGCTACGGTCCTGGTTCTGACATATGTTGTAAGGCTGCCCAAGGGTTGTCGGGAACAGTTGGGCCCTTGTCCCTATCTCCTTGCGTTCCTGAGTAATCCACCTTTAAATGTAAAAGGACAAAAGGTCAGATTCCAAATTCAGGCCTATCCAATAATAGTGTCTTTTTGGCTCGTATTGGGCCGAGCAAGGAGCTAGAGACTTGGAACTTGCTTTGAATCGAAGCTGGTATCCCCCGTATGACTTGGTACATTCTTTGACTCTGTGGCCCCAAAGGAAGGGCCCCAAAAGTGAGGCCAAAGGTCATTCATGACAGAGCAAAATCTGGAAGTCAATTAGATGGGAATTTGGAATAACTTTGGGCCCCCTTAAATTTGGACAGGAAGGGGGTGGAGCTTTGGTTCCCCCTGCTCAGCTCGCCGGGCCCTTTCCGCCGATGCCTTGCTTGTGGCTCTACGACCCACACTTCAAAAGTTGCAAATTCTCCCCTCCCCCGCATTGACTTCTTAATTTGCTGATGCAGCTCAGTTTGCCTTTTTCTGCTCTGAAGCGAATTTTGATAAAATTTTCAAAAGTGATAGTCCCCCCCCCCCCCCTGCATCACATATGTTGTTCAGCTGCATGACTGGTACCCAAATTTGAGTGGTCCTAACCCTCACTGTGACATCATCAATTGCACCCACATTCTCATTCCATAATTACAAATTTCCTCCTATTACAATAGAAATTCCATGTGACTTTAGCCCACATTTCTCCGCAACGATGCGACGCAAACCCCCCCCCCCCCCCCCCCCCCCCTCTATGATCCCAAAACCTGACCTATGTGATAGAGCTCTCTGAGAGCTTTCCAACGGTGCGTTTCACACACCCCAGGCTGCTTCCCTTCAATTGATAAGGCCCTTAATTAGGTGAAAAAGCTAAACATTTGGCGCCCCATAGCTCTGGACAGGAAGGTGTTGGAGCCTTGGTTTAAAGACCCCCAGGCTCAGCGCGTTGGGCCCTTTACGTTGATGCCTTGCACGTGGCTCTCAGACCCACGCTTCATCCATCCATCCATCCATCTTCGTCCGCTTATCCGGTATCGGGTCGCTGGGGTAGCAGCTCCAGCAGGGGACCCCAAACTTCCCTTTCCCGAGCCACATTAACCAGCTCCGACTGGGGGATCCCGAGGCGTTCCCAGGCGAGGTTGGAGATATAATCCCTCCACCTAGTCCTGGGTCTTCCCCGAGGCCTCCTCCCAGCTGGACGTCCCTCCACCTTGTCCTGGGTCTTCCCCGAGGCCTCCTCCCAGCTGGACGTCCCTCCACCTAGTCCTGGGTCTTCCCCGAGGCCTCCTCCCAGCTGGACGTCCCTCCACCTAGTCCTGGGTCTTCCCCGAGGCCTCCTCCCAGCTGGACGTCCCTCCACCTAGTCCTGGGTCTTCCCCGAGGCCTCCTCCCAGCTGGACGTGCCTGGAACACCTCCCTAGGGAGGCGCCCAGGGGGCATCCTTACAAGATGCCCGAACCACCTCAACTGGCTCCTTTCAACGCGAAGGAGCAGCGGCTCTACTCTGAGCTCCTCACGGATGACTGAGCTTCTCACCCGATCTCTAAGGGAGACGCCAGCCCCCCTCCTGAGGAAACCCATCTCGGCCTCTTGTACCCTGGATCTTGTTCTTTCGGTCATGACCCAGCCTTCATGACCATAGGTGAGGGTAGGAACCAAAACTGACCGGTAGATTGAGAGCTTTGCCTTCTGGCTCAGCTCTCTTTTCGTCACAACGGTGCGATAAATTGAATGTAATACCGCACCTCCTGCACCGATTCTCCGACCAATCTCCCGCTCCATTGTCCCCTCACTCGCGAACAAGACCCCAAGGTACTTGAACTCCTTCACTTGGGGTAAGGACTCATTCCCTACCTGGAGAAGGCCCTCCATCGGTTTCCTGCTGAGAACCACGGCCTCCGATTTAGAGGTGCTGATCCTCATCCCAGCCGCTCCACACTCGGCTGCGAACCGATCCAGTGACCGATCCACGCTTCAGAAATTCCAAATTCGCCCCTTGCCCGCAATAGCCCATTGGCCCGCCGTATTCTCGGGGCCCATTTGGGGCAAAACAATGGGATAGAGACTTAGGACGCATTCCGGCTGAATGCTGGGGTCGCACTGATGAAGTGGTTCAATTTTGAGACTTTTGAGTTATTAAACACTTATTTAACACATCTGGTGAATATTTGACATTTAACAATGGTAATATATTGAAAAATGGACTGAGTGTAATCTAAATTAAAATTTGGAATCAGTGGATGAAGATGCCCCAATAGTCATTTTTTGGAATTATGGAATTAAAATATGGAATCTGGTTATAAATTGCATTTTGGCGACCCCTATGGTCCAGATTACATAATTCCAAATTATGAATTTTGAAATGTGGAATTATGGGATCTGGAATCTGGAATTACAAAATTCTGTCTAATAGATGAGAATATGTCTTGGAATTGTGGAATTTGGGCCTTTCCCATTCATTGTGTATGGCAAAACCTTAACCCTTACCCTCACCCTAACCATAACCTAATTCTAACCCTAATCCTAAAACCAAGTCTTAACCCTCAAACAGACCTTTAACCTTGTGGGCTCCAGCATTTTGGCCCCACAAAGCTGGTCGGACCCCACAAGTATACTGGACTCCCAGTGTTTGGACCTCACGAATACAGTTAAACGAGAACACACACACACACAGAGACCCAGACAGACACACACACGCACACACACAGACATACACACACACACAGAGACCCAGACAGACACACACACACACACACACACACACATGCCGCTGTTGAAAGAAATTGTAGAGGAAGCACTGAATTCTAACAAATGGTTTCTGGATTAATGCCTTCGCTAAAACCA
>CM042330.1:1643382-1663382 GCA_023566125.1 Zingel zingel
TGCAGCTTTTTTGTCACTTTTTACACATTTTTTTGGCATTTTTTACTAATTTTATGCAGCTTTCTTGTCACTTTTTACACATTTTTTGGAATTTTTTGGACTAATTTTTTGCAGCTTTCTTGTCAGTTTTAATCATTTTTTTGGACAATTTTTGACTAATTTTATGCAGCTTTTTTGTCACTTTTTACACATTTTTTGGCGCTTTTTTGACTAATTTTATGCAGCTTTCTTGTCACTTTTTACACGTTTTTTTGCAATTTTTTACTAATTTTATGCAGCTTTCTTGTCACTTTTTACACATTTTTTGGAATTTTTTGGACTAATTTTTTGCAGCTTTCTTGTCAGTTTTAATCATTTTTTTGGACAATTTTTGACTATTTTTTTGCAGCTTTTTTGTAACTTTTTACACATTTTTTGGCACTTTTTTGACTAATTTTATGCAGCTTTCTTGTCTCTTTTTACAATTTTTTTGGGCAATTTTTGACTAATTTTTTGCAGCTTTCTTGTCACTTTTTACACATTTTTTGGCATTTTTTACTAATTTTATGCAGCTTTCTTGTCAGTTTTAATCATTTTTTTGGGCAATTTTTGACTATTTTTTTGCAGCTTTTTTGTAACTTTTTACACGTTTTTTTGGGCAATTTTTGACTAATTTTATGCAGCTTTCTTGTCACTCTTTACACGTTTTTTTGCAATTTTTTACTAATTTTATGCAGTTTTTTTGTCTCTTTTTACACATTTTTTGGAATTTTTTGGACTAATTTTTTGCAGCTTTCTTGTCAGTTTTAATCATTTTTTTGGACAATTTTTGACTAATTTTATGCAGCTTTTTTGTCACTTTTTACACATTTTTTGGCGCTTTTTTGACTAATTTTATGCAGCTTTCTTGTCACTTTTTACACGTTTTTTTGCAATTTTTTACTAATTTTATGCAGCTTTCTTGTCACTTTTTACACATTTTTTGGAATTTTTTGGACTAATTTTTTGCAGCTTTCTTGTCAGTTTTAATCATTTTTTTGGACAATTTTTGACTATTTTTTTGCAGCTTTTTTGTAACTTTTTACACATTTTTTGGCACTTTTTTGACTAATTTTATGCAGCTTTCTTGTCTCTTTTTACAATTTTTTTGGGCAATTTTTGACTAATTTTTTGCAGCTTTCTTGTCACTTTTTACACATTTTTTGGCATTTTTTACTAATTTTATGCAGCTTTCTTGTCAGTTTTAATCATTTTTTTGGGCAATTTTTGACTATTTTTTTGCAGCTTTTTTGTAACTTTTTACACGTTTTTTTGGGCAATTTTTGACTAATTTTATGCAGCTTTCTTGTCACTCTTTACACGTTTTTTTGCAATTTTTTACTAATTTTATGCAGTTTTTTTGTCTCTTTTTACACATTTTTTGGAATTTTTTTGACTAATTTTTTGCAGCTTTCTTGTCATTTTTAATCATTTTTTGGGCAATTTTTGACTAATTTTATGCAGCTTTCTTGTCACTTTTTACACGTTTTTTTGCAATTTTTTACTAATTTTATGCAGCTTTCTTGTCACTTTTTACACGTTTTTTTGCATTTTTTTACTATTTATTTGCAGCTTTTTTGTCACTTTTTACACATTTTTTTGGCATTTTTTACTAATTTTATGCAGCTTTTTTGTCACTTTTTACACATTTTTTGGAATTTTTTGGACTAATTTTATGCAGCTTTCTTGTCTCTTTTTACCCATTTTTTGATGTTTTTTTGATGTTTTTGACCTCTTGTTTTTGGGCTTTCGCCTCTTTTTTCGAATCTTTTTCGATGTGTTGATGCCAACGGGAGACGTGAACGTGAACACAGATTAGGATTCTTTGGCCCCGTAGTCAGCCCATGGTGACAGCTGACACACGGAGAGACTGACAGGACGTCAGAGACGGACCCTCGTTCATTATTCATGTGTTCATGGTGTTACTATGGTAATGAGGTCCACTCAGCACGACGGCACACACTCGTTAAGTTAATTAGTTACCCACAATCCTCCTGGGGGACCAACTGCCCGTTAAACACTTCAGATCTACAGAGAGTCTGTCTGTCTGTCTCTCTCTCAGTCAGTCTGTCTGTCTGTCTGTCTCTCAGTCAGTCTGTCTCTCTCTCAGTCAGTCTGTCTCTCTCTCAGTCAGTCTGTCTGTCTGTCTCTCTCTCAGTCAGTCTGTCTGTCTCTCTCTCAGTCTGTCTGTCTGTCTGTCAGCCTGTCTGTCTCTCTCTCACTCAGTCTGTCTGTCTCTCTCTCAGTCTGTCTGTCTCTCTCTCTCAGTCAGTCTGTCTGTCTGTCTGTCTCTCAGTCTGTCTGTCTCTCTCTCAGTCAGTCTCTGTCTCTCTCTCAGTCTGTCTGTCTGTCTGTCAGCCTGTCTGTCTCTCTCTCACTCAGTCTGTCTGTCTGTCTGTCTTTCAGCCAGTCTGTCTGTCTCTCTGTCTGTATCTCAATCTGTCTGTCTGTCTCTCAGCCTGTCTCTCTCTCAGCCTGCCTGCCTGTCTGTCTCTCATTCTGTCTCTCTCTCAGCCTGTGTCTCTCTCAGCCTGTCTGTCTATCTGTCTGCCTGCCTGTCTCTCTCTCAGCCTGTCTGTCTATCGTCTGTCTGTCTGCCTCTCTGGCTGTCTGTCTGTCTGTCTATCGTCTGTCTGTCTGCCTCTCTCCCTGTCTGCCTGTCTGTCTGCCTGTCTCTCTCTCAGCCTGTCTGTCTCTCCCGTTCTGTATATTTTGTCCCTCTGCCTCCTCTCTCTTCGTTAGTCCGTTAACGAGCGGAGGAGTCACCTTCAGCGTCTGTCTCCACGGTAACATTCAGCTCATCCATATTACCCACCAGCTCTCGGAGGCGTCTCACCTCCGACTGAAGCCCAGAACCTCCTCCTGCCGGGGTCGCGGGTTCAAATCCCAGCGGGAGCATCCAAGCCAGACAGATATCAGATATCAGATATCAGTTGAAGGAGAGTCTGTGACGCTAATGATTTCTCTCAGCTGTGTCTCAGTACGTACGGGGGCTTATTTGCCGTTTTTTGATGCTTTTCTCAATGTTTTGATCGCCTTTTCCGTCGTAATTGTTGCTTTTTCCTCTCATATCCATTAAAAAGTGTCTTAATATCGCCGGATAGATTGATTTCTAACTCTGTCTTGACTTTGTTCCTCTGCTTTGAGCTTCCACACTAACTCTCATCTCTTCACGTTTGAAAAACTGTTTAATAATCCTGTTTGTTTACGCTTCATCTCAAGAGGATTATGATCCGTATGACTCCATCATACACCTTCCTGCAAACAAATGCTCTTCTAATTAACCCTTGTGTTGACTTCGGGTCACATTGGCCCGTTTTAAATTTTTGTTTTATATCAGAAAATATTGGACAGAAATAAGTGCAGGAAATGTGTCGAAGACGTTTGAAAAAGCAAAAACTAATTGTGAAAAAAGGCGTCAAAAATGTCAGAAAAAAGTGTTGAAACGACGACGACGGGTTAAAAAAGAAACCAATCACAAGATCTCTCCCTTCATGTTTCATGGGACTGCTCTTTTTCCGTCTTTTTCTGACACTTTTCTAATGCTTTTTTGCTACTTTTAAGCATTTTTTACAACTTTTTTATGCTTTTTTTGCACCATTTTTGATGTTTTTTGCACCATTTTCATGCTTTTTTTGCACAATTTTTTATACTTTTTTTGCACCATTTTTATGCTTTTTTTGCACAATTTTTGATGCTTTTTTTGCACAATTTTTATGCTTTTTTTGCACCATTTTTATGCTTTTTTGCACAACTTTTTATGCTTTTTTTGCACAACTTTTTATGCTTTTTTTGCACAACTTTTTGATGCTTTTTTTGCACAATTTTTATGCCTTTTTGCACAACTTTTTATGCTTTTTTTGCACCATTTTTGATTCTTTTTGCAAAATTTTTGATGCTTTTTTGCACCATTTTAATGCTTTTTTTGCAACATTTTCATGCTTTTTGTTGCTTTTTGTGATTCTCTTTTGTCACTCTTTTTTGATATTTTTAAGCATGATATTTTTGGATGATTTTGTTTACATTTTTACATTTTTTTAATGCTTTTTGCAGTATTTCCTGTTTTATGTGACTGTTATGTTTCCGTCTCCTTCAGAAGCTGTAATCTGCTGATTGTGTGTTTAATGAACATGTGTGAACCAACGCTCCCACCTGCTGGACTACATTGACAACTGCACTTCATGTTACAGACCTGTTGACATTTCCTTTAAAGATGTTATTGTTGTATTATATTTCTTTATTGATGTGTTAGCGCGTGGTACCTTTGAGCATGCAATGCATTTCCTGTTGTGAGTTCCAAAAAAAAGTTTCTTCTATCATATAATTGTTTACATTTTAGTCAAAGAATCTCCATTAAAAGTATGCCAACTTAACTATGAGCAGTTCTTCTCTACAGTGTACCCATGGATGTACAGACAACTAACACTGGATTACTTCAATAGTGAAGAAAACCTAAAAACGTGACGTTTCTTAGGCAGGTTCTGCAGTTATCCTGTAAGTAGGGGAGCGTGTCTATGTTCCGCGGGTCCTATGTTCCCTGGGTCCTATGTTCTCTGGGTCCTATGTTCCCTGGGTCCTATGTTCCCAGGATCCTATGTTCCCGTCTTTGTATGAGACTGGGGAACATAGGACCCTTTTCAAAAAAAGGGTCCTATGTTCTGATGCTTTTTCCACCATCACTGCCAAATTCCATGGCAAATAGGCCTATGTAGGCCTACAGGCTGTTTGACGTGCATGCAAATAGGCCTAGACGAGGAAAGATTAGGTCAGGGGTGGGTCAGGGTTAGGGTTAGGGTTAGGTTAGGTTAGGTAACCCTAACCCTGATCCCTGAGCGGGCGACATAGGACCCGGGGAACATAGGGATGACCCCGTAAGGGGAGTCTTTTTTCAATGATGTCTAAGCGGATTAATTAGCCTAAATTGTTTACATTTTAGTTAAATTATCGTCATTGAAATGATGCCGAATTAACTATTAGCAGATCATGTTTACAGTGTACCCATGAATGTACGGACAACTATCACTGGATTACTTTAATACTGAAGAAAACCTAAAAATGTGACGTTTCTCAGGCAGGTTCTGTAGTCATAAGGAGCGTCTTTTTTTCTATGATTTCTAAGTGGATTTTTTGGACATTTATTTAAGTTGATACACACGTGGTCGTTTATTTCTGTACTATTTGTGCCACTGACTGCAAGTGAGACTGCCTGCTAGTATAAAATCGGTCAGCAGATGGCATTATAAGCTTTGATATGTCACTGCACATTTCTCTCGCGGTATTACAGCTCAGTCCAGGTTTAAGAGTGACAGCAGAGGAGGATATATTGCAGAGTCAGACTATTGTCTTTCCACAGGTAAGAGTCATATACTGTATACAACAGAGTGCTATAAAGAGACTGTCAAAGTGACACAATGTCGTTTTAAACACTATGAACATTTGTTTGGGTTGCAGATAATGATTTTTAATTGAGTTTACAGGCAAAGCTGGGGTTAACCCATAGACATGTATAGAATGGACCAGCAGGTCCCGTGTCTCTGGACGGAGACCAGTGAAGGATGTTAGAAGCTCTTTTCCGGTGATGGCTGAGCGTTACTGAGCAGCCTCCAACTGAGCTTGAAGACGTAGATGTGACGTGAGCAACCTGTCTGAAAGTTGGAAGTCTTCTGGTAGCTGTGCCAAGAGAAATCTCAATCATTCCCAATCTAGCAGAGACGGAGAGCGTAGGTATATGTAAGGAGATAACATAGGCACAGGCTAATTACTGATCACTAACATGATAGTTAACATTAGGAATTACACTTAAACAGCTAATGGAAGTCCAAACTGCCTGAGAGCTTCTCCTGGACTATACGGTAATTCCTCTACTATGAGACAGTAAGTCTCGTGGTTATGACCCAATCGTTAGCCTATTTTTATAACAACGTCTGCTACGGAGCCATAACGTGAGCTACAAGGTAATGGAGCCTTTTATACATTGTCGTGTTTCTTTAGAAATAAACAACGGACAAATAGAGTCTTTAAACGCTTCAGATGTAAAGTTATTCTCTGTCAAAGTGACGTCAGAATGAATGGGAGTCAATGGGATGCTAACGGCGGGGGATCGCTAGGTAGCATCAAAATGGCGCCATAGGAGGTTTGGGTTGTGAGGAGACGCTTACCCCCTCGGGTTAACCCAACTCAAGTTGGTGTACTAAGAATCTCAGGGAAGTATTTCCTCTTGTAAAAAAAACAAACATACTGTTTGAAAACACTTCAAATAAAGCTTAAATCTACATTTTGAGTCACTCCCTGCTGCCCCCTGAGGCCGGAGGCCAGAATGCACCCAGCGGTAATAGAGCTCAACAGTCCCGCCAAAAGCGGGTTCCGGTAGTAAAAATACAACGCAATTTCTCCATTGACAAATTGGAGTATAAGCCATAACATGGTAACCGTTGATGGTAGACTTAAAACCAGCTACGACATGACTCAGCGATTGTATATGCTCATATAGACGCCACAAATCATGGGGCACTACCCTTGTTTTGAGATAAATGTCTTTATTCGCCATGTCTTGGATAAGAACTTCATTACCCACAATCCCACAGTGATGCCTCTGATTGGTGGAACTCATGCTGGTGAGGAGGGGGGGGGGGGGGGGGGGGGGGGGGGGGTGTCGGTACCCGATCTGTGCTGCCTGCACGATCCGTCACGAGGATTTACGACACTGCACGAATCACGATCTGTTCCCACGCTTCTGACGTTAGCCTCTGCCGGGAAGCTAACGTTAGTTTAGCTAACAGCTAATTCGGCTAACCGCTAGCTGACAGCTTGATTCAGTCTTAAATAACGTTAACTCAAACTTAACGCTGGGTAAAGCCGGCTACAGCTGACGTAACAGCCGTTATATATGCTAACGGGTATTTTCAGGTTTTATTTTGAGGGTCTTTTAAAGTTATTACACGCTGTCTCAGCTAGCGGTTAGCCGAATAAGCTGTTAGCTAAGCTAACGTTAGCTTCCTTTGTTCAGTGGTGCGCGGCGGTTTATGGGATGAGTAGTTCCTTCGCTCTGAGATGAAGATATGTACACAGTCTTGTAGCTTTGACTTTTTGGGGATTTTCTGTTCACTTTACTCTAAATGATACGTCGTATGCTAATGAGTCACGTACCGCCTGGTTAGCCAACGGCACGGTCTCAAACTCTTTATATACGGATTTTTCCAGACGTCAACGGGAGAAATTCACTTCCGGAACCCGAGGTCTCTCAGAGGAGGGACGGGACTGTTGAGCTCTATACTACCGCTGTTGTAGCGGCTGTTGTTCCCGCCAGCGGCCACAAGGGGCAACAGTGAGCCCGTCCACGGGCGAAATCACACTTCCACAAGCGACACAAAGGTGAGATTCATGCGTCATTAGAAGGGTTTAAAATGGGTATGTTTTCGGTTTTAACAGAGAAACGACTTTAAGGATGACGACTTTGTTTGAGAAATGTTTGTCTAGGTTTTTGAGAAATACGGGTTTCTTGCAACTAAATTGCCCCAAAATAACCTGGATGCACCATGCTCTGCAGGTAAAATGAATGATTACTTTCATTTAATTTTGGTTGTTTTATTCAATTTCATTGTTTTAAAACAGTATTTTGACTAAACTTTGACATGAACTCGTCTGTGATTCACTCAGCATCCTCTGATCTCAACTATTAGTTTAAAAATAATTAAAAATTTCTTTTTTTCAAACTCAAAAATTTGATATAGTGTCATATAAATGAGGTTTATTGACCAGGAATTAAAGAAGCGTTGAAAAGGGACAAAAATATTGAAAGAAGCGACAAAATTGTTGAAAAAAAGTGACAAAACTGTTGAAAAAAGTGACAAAATGGTTGAAAAAAGCAACAAAAATATTGAAAGAAGCGACAACATTTTTGAAAAAAAGTGACAAAATTGTTGAAAACTGTGAAAAAAAATTGAAAAAAGTGACAAAATTGTTGAAAAAAGTGACAAAACTGTTGAAAAAAGTGACAAAATTGTTGAAAAAAGTGACAAAGTTGTTGAAAAAGCGACAAAATTGTTGGAAAAAATGTGACAAAATTGTTGAAAAATGTGAAAAACAATTTAAAAAAGTGACAAACATTTTGAGAAAGTGACAAAACTGTTGAAAAAAGTGACAAAATTGTTGAAAAAGCAACAAAAATATTGAAAAAAGCAACTAAAATATTGAAAAAAGTTACAAAATAGTTGAAAAAGCGACAAAAAATTTTCAAAAAGTGACAAAATTGTTGACAAAGTGACAAAACTGTTGAAAAAAGTGACAAAACTGTTGAAAAAAGTGACAAAATTGTTGAAAAAAGTGACAAAATTGTTGAAAAAAGTGATAAAATGTTAAAGAAAGTGACAATACTTTTGAAAAAAGTGATAAAAATGTTAAAAAAGTGACAAGACTGTTTAAAAAAGTGACAAGACTGTTGAAAAAAGCGACAAAAATGTTAAAAAAGTGACAAGACTGTTGAAAAAAGTGACAAAATTGTTGAAAAAAGTTACAAAATTGTTGAAAAAAGTGATAAAAATGTTAAAGAAAGTGACAATACTGTTGAAAAAAGTGATAAAAATGTTAAAAAAGTGACAAGACTGTTTAAAAAAGTGACGACTGTTTAAAAAAGTGACAAAAATGTTAAAAAAGTGACAAGACTGTTGCAAAAAGTGACAAAATTGTTGAAAAAAGTGACAAAATTGTTGAAAAAGCGACAAAATTGTTGAAAAAAGTGACAAAACTGTTGAAAAAAGTGATAAAAATGTTAAAGAAAGTGACAAGACTGTTGAAAAAAGTGACAAAATTGTTGAAAAAAGTGATAAAAAGTGAGAAGACTGTTTAAAAAAGTGACAAGACTGTTGAAAAAAGTGACAAAATTGTTGAAAAAAGTGACAAAATTGTTGAAAAAGCGACAAAATTGTTGAAAAAAGCAACTAAAATATTGAAAAAAGTTACAAAATAGTTGAAAAAGCGAAAAAAAAAATCAAAAAGTGACAAAAATGTTCAAAAAGTGACAAAATTGTTGAAAAAAGTGACAAAGCTGTTGAAAAAAGTGAGAAAATTGTTAAAAAAGTGACAAGACTGTTGAAAAAGGTGACAAAATTGTTGAAAAAGCGACAAAAAAAATTAAAAAAGTGACAAAAATGTTCAAAAAAGTGACAAAATTGTTGAAAAAGTGACAAAAATGTTGAAAAATCGACAAAAAAATTTAAAAAAGTGACAAAATTGTTGAAAAAGTGACAAAAATGTTAAAAAAGTGAGAAGACTGTTGAAAAAAGTGACACAATTCTTGAAAAAGCGACAAAATTGTTAAAAAAGCGACAAAATTGTTGAAAAAGCGACAAAATTGTTGAAAAAAGTGACAAAAATGTTAAAGAAAGTGACAATACTGTTGAAAAGTGATAAAAATGTTAAAAAAAGTGACAAGACTGTTTAAAAAAGTGACAAGACTGTTGAAAAAAGTGACAAAAATGTTCAAAAAGTGACAAGACTGTTGAAAAAAGTGACAAGACTGTTGAAAAAAGTGACAAAATTGTTGAAAAAAGTGACAAAATTGTTGAAAAAGCGACAAAATTGTTGAAAAAAGTGACAAAACTGTTGAAAAAAGTGATAAAAATGTTAAAGAAAGTGACAAGACTGTTGAAAAAAGTGACAAAATTGTTGAAAAAAAGTGATAAAAAAGTGAGAAGACTGTTTAAAAAAGTGACAAGACTGTTGAAAAAAGTGACAAAATTGTTGAAAAAAGTTACAAAATAGTTGAAAAAGCGAAAAAAAAAATCAAAAAGTGACAAAAATGTTCAAAAAGTGACAAAATTGTTGAAAAAAGTGACAAAGCTGTTGAAAAAAGTGAGAAAATTGTTAAAAAAGTGACAAGACTGTTGAAAAAGGTGACAAAATTGTTGAAAAAGCGACAAAAAAAATTAAAAAAGTGACAAAAATGTTCAAAAAAGTGACAAAATTGTTGAAAAAGTGACAAAAATGTTGAAAAAGCGACAAAAAAATTTAAAAAAGTGACAAAATTGTTGAAAAAGTGACAAAAATGTTAAAAAAGTGAGAAGACTGTTGAAAAAAGTGACACAATTCTTGAAAAAGCGACAAAATTGTTAAAAAAGCGACAAAATTGTTGAAAAAGCGACAAAATTGTTGAAAAAAGTGACAAAAATGTTAAAGAAAGTGACAATACTGTTGAAAAGTGATAAAAATGTTAAAAAAGTGACAAGACTGTTGAAAAAAGTGACAAGACTGTTGAAAAAAGTGACAATACTGTTGAAAAGTGATAAAAATGTTAAAAAAGTGACAAGACTGTTGAAAAAAGTGACAAAATTGTTGAAAAAAGTGACAAAATTGTTGAAAAAGCGACAACATTTTTTAAAAAGGTGACAAAAATGTTGAAAAATGTTGAAAAAATGTTCATCAAATGAAAGTGCCAAAAAAAGTAGATTTTCAATTTTGACCCCGAAATGAGACCACGAGGGTTAAAGAGCTGCAAACAGCCGCTCCCCCTGAGCTTTTCTAGGGGATCTTCCCCCAGACAGTAGCGATTAGCGGGCTAATATAGCTAGAGTTAGCAATTAGCAAAAGCAATATACAGGCTAAATAAAAGTGTGAGTCAGAGTCGGTAAACTTTCTGACATTTTAGAGACCAAACAACTAATCCATTAATCCAGAAAATAATCCACACATTTCATTAACGATGAAGATAATTAGGACTGTCACAATGCGATTAAGGGCCGAGCATAACGCGTTAATTCTTTTCAATCGCATTTATCACATCCCATTTATTTGACCCTTCTCTCGGCTCGGCGTGGTGCCTAACAGGCGACTATTTTGACCCTTCTCTCGGCTCGGCGTGGTGCCTAACAGGCGTCTATTTTGACCCTTCACTGGGCTCGGCGTGGTGCCTAACAGGCGACTATTTTGACCCTTCTCTCGGCTCGGCGTGGTGCCTAACAGGCGACTATTTTGACCCTTCTCTCGGCTCGGCGTGGTGCCTAACAGGCGACTATTTTGACCCTTCACTCGGCTCGGCGTGGTGCCTAACAGGCGACTATTTTGACCCTTCACTCGGCTCGGCGTGGTGCCTAACAGGCGACTATTTTGACCCTTCACTGGGCTCGGCGTGGTGCCTAACAGGCGTCTATTTTGACCCTTCTCTCGGCTCGGCGTGGTGCCTAACAGGCGACTATTTTGACCCTTCTCTCGGCTCGGCGTGGTGCCTAACAGGCGACTATTTTGACCCTTCTCTCGGCTCGGCGTGGTGCCTAACAGGCGACTATTTTGACCCTTCTCTCGGCTCGGCGTGGTGCCTAACAGGCGACTATTTTGACCCTTCACTCGGCTCGGCGTGGTGCCTAACAGGCGACTATTTTGACCCTTCACTCGGCTCGGCGTGGTGCCTAACAGGCGACTATTTTGACCCTTCACTGGGCTCGGCGTGGTGCCTAACAGGCGTCTATTTTGACCCTTCTCTCGGCTCGGCGTGGTGCCTAACAGGCGACTATTTTGACCCTTCTCTCGGCTCGGCGTGGTGCCTAACAGGCGACTATTTTGACCCTTCTCTCGGCTCGGCGTGGTGCCTAACAGGCGACTATTTTGACCCTTCTCTCGGCTCGGCGTGGTGCCTAACAGGCGACTATTTTGACCCTTCTCTCGGCTCGGCGTGGTGCCTAACAGGCGACTATTTTGACCCTTCACTCGGCTCGGCGTGGTGCCTAACAGGCGACTATTTTGACCCTTCTCTCGGCTCGGCGTGGTGCCTAACAGGCGACTATTTTGACCCTTCACTGGGCTCGGCGTGGTGCCTAACAGGCGACTATTTTGACCCTTCTCTCGGCTCGGCGTGGTGCCTAACAGGCGACTATTTTGACCCTTCACTGGGCTCGGCGTGGTGCCTAACAGGCGACTATTTTGACCCTTCACTCGGCTCGGCGTGGTGCCTAACAGGCGACTATTTTGACCCTTCACTCGGCTCGGCGTGGTGCCTAACAGGCGACTATTTTGACCCTTCACTCGGCTCGGCGTGGTGCCTAACAGGCGACTATTTTGACCCTTCACTGGGCTCGGCGTGGTGCCTAACAGGCGACTATTTTGACCCTTCACTCGGCTCGGCGTGGTGCCTAACAGGCGACTATTTTGACCCTTCACTCGGCTCGGCGTGGTGCCTAACAGGCGTCTATTTTGACCCTTCACTGGGCTCGGCGTGGTGCCTAACAGGCGACTATTTTGACCCTTCTCTCGGCTCGGCGTGGTGCCTAACAGGCGACTATTTTGACCCTTCACTGGGCTCGGCGTGGTGCCTAACAGGCGACTATTTTGACCCTTCTCTCGGCTCGGCGTGGTGCCTAACAGGCGACTATTTTGACCCTTCTCTCGGCTCGGCGTGGTGCCTAACAGGCGACTATTTTGACCCTTCACTGGGCTCGGCGTGGTGCCTAACAGGCGACTATTTTGACCCTTCACTGGGCTCGGCGTGGTGCCTAACAGGCGACTATTTTGACCCTTCACTCGGCTCGGCGTGGTGCCTAGCAGGCGACTATTTTGACCCTTCTCTCGGCTCGGCGTGGTGCCTAACAGGCGACTATTTTGACCCTTCTCTCGGCTCGGCGTGGTGCCTAACAGGCGTCTATTTTGACCCTTTGCAGCACCGTTACTTCTCATCAAGCTGTGATACTTCCTCCTGCTGCAGGCTGCAGTGTGATGGAGAAAGACAGCAGACATGAAATCCTGAATGCCGCTTTTTATTTTCCAAAACTCCCGGACGGGTCGAAAGCCATATGCACGTTGTGTGAAGCCGAATTAAAATATCACGAAGCACGTCAAGCTGGAGCTACCAGCTACGAAGCTAAGCATAGTACAGTTAACGTGACTGGAGAGTGGTGCTAGTTGCCGACCTGTTGATGAAACCAAATCCCAAACAATGACTACAGCTCTTGTGAAACGGGCGGCAACTAACTGCAGACCTGTCAGCATCGTAGAGGACTCGGGTCTTAAAGACGTACTACGGCTGGCGTGTTCTGACCCGTCTCGTTGCCGTCGAGGGGGACAGTAGTAGTATTATACGGCACTTAAAATGTAAGTTTTAGTTAGCATTTTAAGTGCAGTATAATACTACTGACTAGTACTACTGACGGATACACAGCCTGTACGACACGGAGAAAGCAGCCACACTGGAACAGCTGCAAACGCTGCAAACGCTGTCTCATTAACCGCTGATCACTGGACGTCAGGGAGGAATCAACATTATTTAGGAGTTACTGCACACTACATTGACTCTAGATTCAAATGTGTGACTAGATTCTCACGTTTTTCTTTTGTTTAAAGTAAATAAATAATGACCAAATACAAATCTTAAAGTCAACTTCATAAAGTAACTTTCTTTGCATTCATTTGATTCCCAATCAAGATCCACTGGTAAGAACGGCTTTCCATCGTTGATATGGACTTAAAAACTTTTCTAAAAATGCAAAATAATAGAATTTTAATCATGTGATAAAACATGCGATTAATCGCGATTAACTATAGACATTTGGCGATTAATCGCGCTTAACTATAGAAATTTGGCGATTAATCGCGATTAACTATAGACATTCAGCGATTAATCGCGATTAACTATAGAAATTTGGCGATTAATCGCGATTAACTATAGAAATTTGGCGATTAATCGCGATTAACTATAGACATTCAGCGATTAATCGCGATTAACTATAGAAATTTGGCGATTAATCGCGATTAACTATAGACATTCAGCGATTAATCGCGATTAACTATAGACATTCAGCGATTAATCGCGATTAACTATAGACATTCAGCGATTAATCGCGATTAACTATAGAAATCCAGCGTCTACTTTTATTTTCAAACAATCGAGCCGTAGGCTACATTTACGCTTCGCTGGCTATTTTCATAAACGTCCGTTTTCAAAAATAACATTGTGCACAGCTGTCAGTTTTCAGATATATATCGTGTATACAGTATATGCTGTAAATACCGTCAAGGTTTTAAGAAATTAATCGTTTGACAGCCCAGAGCAGTTGCCACACCCCCCTTTTCTTTGCCACTCAGTTCCCCATGTCGTTCACCGCACCTTCAACTAATTAGCCTCAATCAGCCACGGGCTTTGTTAGACAGCACCTGTGCACACAGCCCCTTCTCTTTGTTCAAGCCACACGGAGGAATCCTTATACGTTGCTGCTGGAAATGCCGTGTCTCCTGCCTTGTGTGTGTTAATCGAGTTATGTCAGTTAATATGTTTTTACTTTGATGGAAAGTTGCCAATTTAATTATAATAAGGCGAGCGCTAATCTTGCATTCCTTTCAGTTTGTCTGCTGTTTAAAGGTGCTGTTATATTGAACAGTTGAACTTGGTTTACATTGCTCATTTGAATCAATGGTGTAAGAATATGTGCATTTCAATATTTATATGCATTGCTGGTTAGATAATTACGGGGCAGAGATAATTATGTAATGACTTTGTAGGCTACCTAGCTCATTTCCTGCATTTTAAGCTCTTGTTTACATGTTTGTCATTCAAATTAATTGTGGCTTTGTAATTTGGCATTGTGGATCTAATTGTATCCCATATTTTTCCCTCCTAGAAAACACACACACACACACACACACACACACACACACACACACACACACACACACACACACACACACACACACACACACACACACCCGGTTACCTTGATACTACTTAAAAAAGAAAGAAATTGTGGAATTACAAGTGACTGGACTGTACTGTTCTCACCGACACCTCCACTGGTCTCCAGCCAGCCACCTACACATCCCTCTCAGACCTCCTTTTCAAGTAATATGTAGAGAGACAACAGTAGAGAGTAGTATTAAGAGAGACAGCAGTAGAGAGTAGTATTAAGAGAGACAGCAGTAGAGAGTAGTATTAAGAGAGACAGCAGTAGAGAGTAGTATGTATAGAGACAACAGTAGAGAGTAGTATTAAGAGAGACAACAGTAGAGAGTAGTATTAAGAGAGACAACAGTAGAGAGTAGTATGTAGAGAGACAACAGTAGAGAGTAGTATGTAGAGAGACAACAGTAGAGAGTAGTATGTAGAGAGACAACAGTAGAGAGTAGTATGTATAAAGACAACAGTAGAGAGTAGTATGTATAGAGACAACAGTAGAGAGTAGTATGTAGAGAGACAACAGTAGAGAGTAGTATTAAGAGAGACAACAGTAGAGAGTAGTATGTAGAGAGACAACAGTAGAGAGTAGTATGTAGAGAGAAAACAGTAGAGAGTAGTATGTATAGAGACAACAGTAGAGAGTAGTATGTATAGAGACAACAGTAGAGAGTAGTATGTATAGAGACAACAGTAGAGAGTAGTATGTAGAGAGACAACAGTAGAGAGACAGAAGTGGAGAGTAGTATGAAGAGAGACAACAGTAGAGAGTAGTATTAAGAGAGACAGCAGTAGAGAGTAGTATGTAGAGAGACAACAGTAGAGAGTAGTATGTATAAAGACAACAGTAGAGAGTAGTATGTATAGAGACAACAGTAGAGAGTAGTATGTAGAGAGACAACAGTAGAGAGTAGTATTAAGAGAGACAACAGTAGAGAGTAGTATGTAGAGAGACAACAGTAGAGAGTAGTATGTAGAGAGACAACAGTAGAGAGTAGTATGTATAGAGACAACAGTAGAGAGTAGTATGTATAGAGACAACAGTAGAGAGTAGTATGTAGAGAGACAACAGTAGAGAGACAGAAGTGGAGAGTAGTATGAAGAGAGACAACAGTAGAGAGTAGTATGTAGAGAGACAACAGTAGAGAGTAGTATGTATAGAGACAACAGTAGAGAGTAGTATGTAGAGAGACAACAGTAGAGAGTAGTATTAAGAGAGACAACAGTAGAGAGTAGTATGTAGAGAGACAACAGTAGAGAGTAGTATGTAGAGAGACAACAGTAGAGAGTAGTATGTATAGAGACAACAGTAGAGAGTAGTATGTATAGAGACAACAGTAGAGAGTAGTATGAAGAGAGACAACAGTAGAGAGTAGTATTAAGAGAGACAGCAGTAGAGAGTAGTATGAAGAGAGACAACAGTAGAGAGTAGTATGTAGAAAGATGGCAGTAGGGAGTAGTATGTAGCGACAGCAGTAGAGAGTAGTACGTAGAGAGACAACAGTAGAGAGTAGTACGTAGAGAGACAACAGTAGAGAGTTGTATGTAGAGAGACAGCAGTAGAGAGTAGTATGTAGAGAGACAACAGTAGAGAGTTGTATGTAGAGAGACAGCAGTAGAGAGTAGTATGTAGAAAGATGGCAGTAGGGAGTAGTATGTAGCGACAGCAGTAGAGAGTAGTACGTAGAGAGACAACAGTAGAGAGTAGTACGTAGAGAGACAGCAGTAGAGAGTAGTATGTAGAGAGACAGCAGTAGAGAGTAGTATGTAGAGAGACAGCAGTAGAGAGTAGTATGTAGGGAGTAGTATGTAGAGAGACAGCAGTAGAGAGTAGTACGTAGAGAGACAACAGTAGAGAGTAGTATGTAGAGAGACAGCAGTAGAGAGTAGTACGTAGAGAGACAACAGTAGAGAGTAGTATGTAGAGAGTAGTATGTAGAGAGACAGCAGTAGAGAGTAGTATGTAGAGAGTAGTATGTAGAGAGACAGCAGTAGAGAGTAGTACGTAGAGAGACAGCAGTAGAGAGTAGTACGTAGAGAGACAACAGTAGAGAGTAGTATGTAGAGAGACAGCAGTAGAGAGTAGTACGTAGAGAGACAACAGTAGAGAGTAGTACGTAGAGAGACAACAGTAGAGAGTAGTATGAAGAGAGACAGCAGTAGAGAGTAGTACGTAGAGAGACAACAGTAGAGAGTAGTACGTAGAGAGACAGCAGTAGAGAGTAGTACGTAGAGAGACAACAGTAGAGAGTAGTACGTAGAAAGACGGCAGTAGAGAGTAGTATGAAGAGAGACAGCAGTAGAGAGTAGTACGTAGAGAGACAACAGTAGAGAGTAGTATGAAGAGAGACAGCAGTAGAGAGTAGTATGAAGAGAGACAGCAGTAGAGAGTAGTACGTAGAGAGACGGCAGTAGAGAGTAGTATGAAGAGAGACAACAGTAGAGAGTAGTACGTAGAGAGACAACAGTAGAGAGTAGTATGAAGAGAGACAGCAGTAGAGAGTAGTATGAAGAGAGACAGCAGTAGAGAGTAGTATGAAGAGAGATGGCAGTAGAGAGTAGTATGTAGAGAGACAGCAGTAGAGAGTTGTATGTAGAGAGTAGTATGTAGAGAGACATCAGTAGAGAGTAGTATGTAGAGAGACATCAGTAGAGAGTAGTATGTAGAGAGACAGCAGTAGAGAGTAGTACGTAGAGAGACAGCAGTAGAGAGTAGTACATAGAGAGACAGCAGTAGAGAGTAGTATGTAGAGAGACAACAGTAGAGAGTAGTACGTAGAGAGACAGCAGTAGAGAATAGTACGTAGAGAGACAACAGTAGAGAGTAGTACGTAGAGAGACAGCAGTAGAGAGTAGTACGTAGAGAGACGGCAGTAGAGAGTAGTATGAAGAGAGACAGCAGTAGAGAGTAGTATGAAGAGAGACGGCAGTAGAGAGTAGTATGTAGAGAGACAGCAGTAGAGAGTAGTATGTAGAGAGACGGCAGTAGAGAGTAGTATGTAGAGAGACAGCAGTAGAGAGTAGTATGTAGAGAGACAGCAGTAGAGACAGCAGTAGAGAGTAGTATGTAGAGAGACAGCAGTAGAGAGACAGCAGTAGAGAGTAGTATGTAGAGACAGCAGTAGAGAGACAGCAGTAGAGAGTAGTATGTAGAGACAGCAGTAGAGAGACAGCAGTAGAGAGTAGTATGTAGAGAGACAGCAGTAGAGAGACAGCAGTAGAGAGTAGTATGTAGAGAGACAGCAGTAGAGAGACAACAGTAGAGAGTAGTATGTAGAGACAGCAGTAGAGAGACAGCAGTAGAGAGTAGTATGTAGAGAGACAGCAGTAGAGAGACAGCAGTAGAGAGACAGCAGTAGAGAGTAGTAGAAGTCCACGTTGTCACTTCTCTTCCAACCTTTTTGTGACACTTTTTGCGATGTTTCTGAAGTTTTTCCTAATATTTTTAAAGTTTTCTAACTGAGCAGCTTTGTATGAGAGCATTTTATATAATAGGCCTAACAGGAAATGTTCTGTATTTTAACTGTAACTACATACATCATTTCCATTTTTTTTATTACGGGACAAAGTCGAGCTGCCAGAACTTCATCTGATATTTTACAGATTTAATTCTTAGAGTTTAGCTTAACTTTATTCATAAAAAAATATGCATTAACTCAATTCAATTTCATTCATAGTGTCAAATCATAAAAGACGTTTTAATAGAAGATTTAATAATTTAAACCGATTACTACTGCATTGGCCAAATGTATTAGATAATTATCATCCTTGCCAGTCTTCTTTTTTTTTTTTTTTTACGTCTTCACTCTTGCGGAAACACTTGAGTTTGTGCCTTTTCTGGCTTCCACCTCGGACACTACGGTACATTATTTGTTAAAATTCGTAGCTTTACGGTCACACGTGACGCAGAAGTTAAAAGAGGTAGCTCTGTGTGTTCATTTTTTTCCAAAAAGTCCAAAAACTCAGCGTCTACTTTGATTTTCAAACAATCGAGCCATAGGCTACATTTACGCTTGGCTGGCTATTGTCATAAACGTCCGTTTTCAAAAATAACATTGTGCACGAAAAGTGTTCATTTACACGTACCCGTGTATACTGTATATGCTGTAAATACCGTCAAGAGCATGCCAAACCTGTAGATGGCGGTGTAAAGCCCGAGATACACCAAGCCGAAAATCGGACAGTCTGGCGAGGTCGGTAACTCGATTCTGTTCGGTGTGGTCGTGCCATTGTCAGTCGGAGGAGCCGTTGTCCTTCATTTTGGCTGATTTGAATTGTTGAATCGGAGGGCGGGCAGTCAGACTCAATGACCCATCTGATTGGTAGAGTGCTAACCCGGAAATGGCGAGCGGGATGAGCGTGACGAACGCCTCTCAAAATCTGACGACAATCTTTTAAACTGACCTTTGTTGATCTGAAATGAAGACAGATTCAGCAACTGCACGGCCTATTTCTGGCTTAAAATGTTCTCAGAAACATATTTCGATTATTGGTCGGGACTATCGCCGTCCCTTTACCGCTATAAGTAAACGCGCTTGGTCGGGACTATCGCCGTCCCTTTAGCGCTATAAGTAAACGCGCTTGGTCGGGACTATTGCCGTCCCTTTAGCGCTATAAGTAAACGCGCTTGGTCGGGACTATTGCCGTCCCTTTAGCGCTATAAGTAAACGCGCTTGGTCGGGACTATTGCCGTCCCTTTAGCGCTATGAGTAAACGCGCTTGGTCAGTACTATTGCGTCCCTTTAGCGCTATAAGTAAACGCGCTTGGTCGGACTATTGCCGTCCCTTTAGCGCTATAAGTAAACGCGCTTGGTCGGACTATTGCCGTCCCTTTAGCGCTATGAGTAAACGCGCTTGGTCAGTACTATTGCGTCCCTTTAGCGCTATAAGTAAACGCGCTTGGTCCGGACTATCGCCGTCCCTTTAGCGCTATAAGTAAACGCGCTTGGTCGGGACTATTGCCGTCCCTTTAGCGCTATAAGTAAACGCGCTTGGTCGGACTATTGCCGTCCCTTTAGCGCTATGAGTAAACGCGCTTGGTCAGTACTATTGCGTCCCTTTAGCGCTATAAGTAAACGCGCTTGGTCGGGACTATTGCCGTCCCTTTAGCGCTATAAGTAAACGCGCTTGGTCCGGACTATCGCCGTCCCTTTAGCGCTATAAGTAAACGCGCTTGGTCGGGACTATTGCCGTCCCTTTAGCGCTATAAGTAAACGCGCTTGGTCGGACTATTGCGTCCCTTTAGCGCTATAAGTAAACGCGCTTGGTCGGGACTACTGCCGTCCCTTTAGCGCTATAAGTAAACGCGCTTGGTCCGGACTATTGCCGTCCCTTT
>CM042330.1:1670125-1672625 GCA_023566125.1 Zingel zingel
GTAATTAAAGAAACGAACATCGTCTGTCGCAGAAGACTTCGAACTAGCGATAGAGACATGAAGTCAGTACGAAATGTTTACTGAGGTGATAAATCAAGAGAGAAGTGGGTCACTTTCTCACAGACTTCTACAGAAACAGATCTCCTTTTGCAACTGCACGTGTCGCCCCCTGCTGGAATTCAGATAGAAAGCAGGTTTAAGGAGTCTCCCCCTGCAGGAATTCAGATAGAAAGCAGGTTTAAGGAGTCTCCTCCTGCAGGAATTCAGATAGAAAGCAGGTTTAAGGAGTCTCCCCCTGCAGGAATTCAGATAGAAAGCAGGTTTAAGGAGTCTCCCCCTGCAGGAGTTAAGATAGAAAGCAGCTTTAAGGAGTCTCCCCCTGCAGGAGTTCAGATAGAAAGCAGGTTTAAGGAGTCTCCCCCTGCAGGAATTCAGATAGAAAGCAGCTTTAAGGAGTCTCCCCCTGCAGGAATTCAGATAGAAAGCAGGTTTAAGGAGTCTCCCCCTGCAGGAATTCAGATAGAAAGCAGGTTTAAGGAGTCTCCCCCCTGCAGGAATTCAGATAGAAAGCAGGTCTAAGGAGTCTCCCCCTGCAGGAATTCAGATAGAAAGCAGGTTTAAGGAGTCTCCCCCTGTAGGAATTCAGATAGAAAGCAGGTTTAAGGAGTCTCCCCCTGTAGGAATTCAGATAGAAAGCAGGTTTAAGGAGTCTCCCCCTGCTGGAATTCAGATAGAAAGCAGGTCTAAGGAGTCTCCCCCTGCAGGAATTCAGATAGAAAGCAGGTTTATGGAGTCTCCCCCTGCTGGAATTCAGATAGAAAGCAGGTTTAAGGAGTCTCCCCCTGCAGGAATTCAGATAGAAAGCAGGTTTATGGAGTCTCCCCCTGCTGGAATTCAGATAGAAAGCAGGTTTAAGGAGTCTCCCCCTACTGGATGCGGGATCAGAGGCAGAGTTGTGTTTTGGGTTCATTTTCAGGTTCATAATTGTATTTAGAGATTGTACCAGAATAGGTTTACATAGTTTAATTATCCAAAATACATCATATTTTTGTTGTACTGCACATTGCTGCAGCTCCTCTTTTCCCCCTGTGTTCAGGTCTCTGTTTAGCTACAGAGTGAGACCTCTCACTGCTGTAACATCTTTGTTGGCAGTCGCACATGCTCAGTAGCTAGGTAAGACCACACGCTCAGTAGCTAGGTAAGACCACATGCTCAGTAGCTAGGTAAGACCACATGCTCAGTAGCTAGGTAAGATCACATGCTCAGTAGCTAGGTAAGATCACATGCTCAGTAGCTAGGTAAGACCACATGCTCAGTAGCTAGGTAAGATCACATGCTCAGTAGCTAGGTAAGATCACATGCTCAGTAGCTAGGTAAGACCACATGCTCAGTAGCTAGGTAAGACCACATGCTCAGTAGCTAGGTAAGACCACATGCTCCGTAGCTAGGTAAGACCACATGCTCAGTAGCTAGGTAAGACCACATGCTCAGTAGCTAGGTAAGACCACATGCTCAGTAGCTAGGTAAGATCACATGCTCAGTAGCTAGGTAAGATCACATGCTCAGTAGCTAGGTAAGACCACATGCTCAGTAGCTAGGTAAGACCACATGCTCAGTAGCTAGGTAAGATCACATGCTCAGTAGCTAGGTAAGGACTACATGCTCAGTAGCTAGGTAAGACCACATGCTCAGTAGCTAGGTAAGGACTACATGAGCTAGCTAGCTGTTTCTCCAACTTCAGTAGTCCAAGGCAGGATTAGCCGGGAGACTTCTTCTAAACGAGAGCGCACTTCCAACTTTGGTGGAATACCTGCAGAACAGGGACATGGAAGTAGTTCTTTTGTAGATTATGGTGAACTAGTGTGTGTTGTAGCCATAGACAGTATATAAGAATGGACCAGCAGGTCCCGTGTCTCTGGACGGAGACCAGTGAAGGATGTTAGAAGCTCTTTTCCGGTGATGGCTGAGCGTTACTGAGCAGCCTCCAACTGAGCTTGAAGACGTAGATGTGACGTGAGCAACCTGTCTGAAAGTTGGAAGTCTTCTGGTAGCTGTGCCAAGAGAAATCTCAATCATTCCCAATCTAGCAGAGACGGAGAGCGTAGGTATATGTAAGGAGATAACATAGGCACAGGCTAATTACTGATCACTAACATGATAGTTAACATTAGTAATTACACTTAAACAGCTAATGGAAGTCCAAACTGCCTGAGAGCTTCTCCTGGACTATACGGTAATTCCTCTACTATGAGACAGTAAGTCTCGTGGTTATGACCCAATCGTTAGCCTATTTTTATAACAACGTCTGCTACGGAGCCATAACGTGAGCTACAAGGTAATGGAGCCTTTTATACATTGTCGTGTTTCTTTAGAAATAAACAACGGACAAATAGAGTCTTTAAACGCTTCAGATGTAAAGTTATTCTCTGTCAAAGTGACGTCAGAATGAATGGCAGTCAATGGGATGCTAACGGGAGGTGATGGCTTGGTAGCATCAGAA
>CM042330.1:1677625-1682625 GCA_023566125.1 Zingel zingel
AAAAGCCCAAAGTCCCCCCCAAAGGGACTTACCATCTCCAACAGAAACCACTGTTCACCAACTGCTCCAAACAGCTCTATTGTAGTCCAGCCTTTACTTCAGAGACAAACGTGGTCACTTTGGAACACACGTTATAATGCTCGCCTAGCTGCTAGCATGGCACGCCCTCATACTCTGCTCCTGACTGGCTAGTAGTCCTTACCTAGGTACTGTCAGGGCACGCCCTCATACTCTGCTCCTGACTGGCTAGTAGTCCTTACCTAGGTACTGGCAGGGCCCTCATACTCTGCTTCTGACTGGCTAGTAGTCCTTACCTAGGTACTGTCAGGACCCTCATACTCTGCTCCTGACTGGCTAGTAGTCCTTACCTAGGTACTGTCAGGGCCCTCATACTCTGCTCCTGACTGGCTAGTAGTCCTTACCTAGGTACTGTCAGGGCACGCCCTCATACTCTGCTCCTGACTGGCTAGTAGTCCTTACCTAGCTACTGTCAGGGCCCTCATACTCTGCTTCTGACTGGCTAGTAGTCCTTACCTAGCTACTGTCAGGGCACGCCCTCATACTCTGCTCCTGACTGGCTAGTAGTCCTTACCTAGGTACTGTCAGGGCCCTCATACTCTGCTTCTGACTGGCTAGTAGTCCTTACCTAGGTACTGTCAGGGCACGCCCTCATACTCTGCTCCTGACTGGCTAGTAGTCCTTACCTAGCTACTGTCAGGGCCCTCATACTCTGCTCCTGACTGGCTAGTAGTCCTTACCTAGGTACTGTCAGGGCCCTCATACTCTGCTTCTGACTGGCTAGTAGTCCTTACCTAGCTACTGTCAGGGCCCTCATACTCTGCTTCTGACTGGCTAGTAGTCCTTACCTAGGTACTGTCAGGGCCCTCATACTCTGCTTCTGACTGGCTAGTAGTCCTTACCTAGCTACTGTCAGGGCTTTTTTTTAATAATCTTGTTGTCTCTTTTTTCAATCACGGCTAACGACCTTTGTCGCTGACTTTTTAAGAGCCTACTGTCTTCGACGCTGTCTTCGACACTTTGTTGACCCCTTTTTGGCGCTTTGTTGGTGCCTTTTTGGCGTTTTTTTGGCGTGTTTTTTTCAATGCTTTCGACTCAGACTGTTTGGCTCCTTTTACTATCGCCGTTTTCGTTGCTTTTGGCATTTTTTCTGTGACATGTTTGCAGCTTTTTTCTCTGGTGTTCTTTGTCACTCTTTCTTCATCCTGTTTTGAATCAAACTCCAGCGTCTGGCTCCGCCCCCTCGTTTCCACCAAACTGTCTCGGCCGTTCAGGGTCTCTCCGTCTTTAAAACGCCGGCGGCAGCTTCTAGATTGGAGATTTAAGGATGGTCGATTGATCCCGACAGGACTTTGAGTTCTCTCTTAAAGTTAAAATAGCACATCTGCTGCCTCGCCGTCTGCTATCGATCCGCAGGGCTGAAGGATCTGGTCCGCTGGGAGTCGGTGTGTGTCTGCGATTTCTCCCTGCAGAGAGACGAGGACGATATCGGGACGTCTGTCCTGGAAATGGAACGAGATTAGTTCCCATAGCAACGGTTACTAACCTTTTTTGGGTATTTTTTTTTTTTTTTTTAGGCCTGAAAGTTATAGTTTAAGCTGTTTATTTTTAACACATTTTTACGCCTCGATGGAGATGTGATGGATACACACACACACACACACACACATATACACACACACACACACACACACATATACACACACACACACACACACACACATATATACACACACACACACACACACACATATACACACACACACACACACACACACACACACACACACACACACACACAGACACACACACACACACACACACACACACACACACACACACACACACACACACATATACACACACACACACACACACACATATACAGACACACACACACACACACACACACACACATATACACACAGACACACACACACACACACACACACACACACACACACACACTCAGACACACAGTCACACACACACACACACAGTCACACATGCACATATACACACAGACACACACACACACACACACACACACACACACACAGACACACATACACATATACACACAGACACACACACACACATATACACACACATATACACACAGACACACACACATACACACAGACACACACACACATATACACACAGTCACACACACACACACACACACACACACACTCACATGCATGCACATACGCACACACACAGAGACCCACGCTTGCACACACATATACACACAGACACACAGACACACACACACATGCACGCACATACGCGCACACACACACACCCACATATACACACACACAGACACACACACACACACATGCACGCACATACGCGCACACACACACACACACACACACAGACACACACACACACACACACACACACACACACAGACATACGCCAGCGACGCTCTAATCCCAGAGAGGGGAGGCCGAGAGCGGATTACCCAACGGGAGAGAGCCCCCCTGTGTGTGTGTGTGTGTGTGTGTGTGTGTGTGTGTGTGTGTGTGTGTGTGTGTGTGTGTGTGTGTGTGTGTGTGTGTGTGTGTGTGTGTGTGTGTGTGTCCTGCTGTGTCGTCAGATCTAAATCTGATTTCCTGCAGGTTAAGACAGAGTGTCCGTCTCATCTCTGTCTCATCCCTTCATCCTTTCCTCCCTTCCTCCCTGCCTCCCTCCCTCCCTTCCTTCCTCCCTTCCTCCCTGCCTTCCTTCCTCCCTTCCTCCCTGCCTCCCTCCCTCCCTTCCTTCCTCCCTTCCTCCCTGCCTCCCTCCCTCCCTTCCTTCCTCCCTTCCTCCCTGCCTCCCTCCCTCCCTTCCTTCCTCCCTTCCTCCCTGCCTCCCTCCCTCCCTTCCTTCCTCCCTTCCTCCCTGCCTCCCTCCCTTCCTCACTCTCTTCCTTCCTTCCTTCCTTCATCCCTCATTCCTTCATTATCTGTATCCCTCTACCTGTTCTACCTCCGTCCTTGCTTTCTCCCCTCATTCTCGTCTTTTCGATCCCCTCCTCCCAGATTCTTTTACCTCTATCTTTCGGTTGCCACGGCAGCCACCGTAATCCCAGCATGCTCAGCAGCAACAGCAGCAGCGGGGGGGGGGGATCAGACAGTTTGGGCGGACGAGCGTCTGCAGAGATGGAGAGATTAAGCAGTAACAGAGAGGTGAAGGAGGGGTGAAGCTGCTGGGCCAGGGCGCTCTCTTATCTTCGGCGTTCACAGACAGTTAAGACGCTTTGGGTGACAGTTTTGCTGCCGTTATTTTAAGCTTTTAACACCGTTCTGGTCAAAAATGACCGATTACACATTCCTTCCCTGTACCATGAATATGGCATTTTTCATCAGATTGCATCAAGACTTCATGATATCTTTCATAAGAAGCATTTGAACACATAATATTCATAGGAAATGAATGACATCTCCACACACACACACACACACACACTATCTTTGTGGGGACCCGTCATTGACATAATGCATTCCCTAGCCCCTTACCCTAACCTTAACCATCACCACTAGATGCCTAACCTTAACCCTTACCCTCACCCTAACCATAACCTAATTCTAACCCTAATCCTAAAACCAAGTCTTAACCCTCAAACAGACCTTTAACCTTGTGGGCTCCAGCATTTTGGCCCCACAAGGCTGGCCGGACCCCACAAGTATACTGGACTCCCGGTTTTTGGACCCCATTAGTATAGTTAAACAAGAACACACACACACACACACAGTTCATATTGTCATGTTGCCACTTGTGCATGTGAACCACCAATGTTCGCACACACAGAAATACACACACACACACACACACACACACATGTACACACACACATGTACACACACACACACACACACACACACACACACACATGTACACACACACACCCACACACACACACACACACACACACACCCACATACACACACACACACACACACACACACCCAACCACACACACACACACACACCCACACACACACACACACACACACACACACACACACACACACACACACACACACACATACACACAGTTCATATTGTCATGTTGCCACTTGTGCATGTGAACCACCAATGTTTGCACACACACAATATACACTCACAGAGACACACACACACACACACACACACACACACACCCACACACACACACACACACACACACACACCCACACACACACACACACACACACACACGTTGTAGATGTTAATGTTCTAATAAGGTTCTTTTTACAATAAAATGTTCTATTAAAATACCCTTTGTCATCTTAATTGGTATTTATGTTCAAATAACGGTCGGATTGGACCGTGAACAGTAAATTAAGGGGGGGGGGGGGGGGGTTTAAAGGTTAAACGCTTTGTTAATGCTGCTGCTGCAGGTGGTCGTTTGCTCCGTAAAGACAGACGAGTGAGAGTGGAGCGTGTTTTCACCTGGTTCACGGTCTGAGGTCACGGCGTGAAGCGTGCCTGGTGCAGGTGCGTTTAGGGCGTGTCCAAATCCACTTTTGCTAGTTTGACGGCGGAAAAAAAGGGTCCGTGTGCCGGGCGCGTGGTTCTAAAGGGTTGGACTTAGTGTCTTCATTAATCAGAGGTGTGTTCTGGGCGTAACATGCAATCAACCAATCAGAGATCATCTCCCATTCCCTTTAAAAGCCAGGCGCGTTTGGACCTTGGAGCATTGCTGTTATGATGGAGGATTAGCACCGTAATGTTTTTATTAGTAATCTTCTGCATGTGTGTGTGCTACTGTGTGTGTGTGTGTGTGTGTGCTACTGTGTGTGTGTGTGTGTGTGTGTGTGTGTGTGTGTGTGTGTGTGTGTGTGTGTGTGTGTGTGTGTGCTGCTGTGTGTGTAACAAGCATAGTGTGCACGTGCTGTGCACGAGCCTAGGAGCATTTTACTAATGCTCTGTTAAAATAACAATGAAATGCTGCGTTAGTGACTTTAGACCAGGTTTTTGTTGGT
>CM042330.1:1697625-1705125 GCA_023566125.1 Zingel zingel
AAAAAGTAACAAAAACGTCGGATAAAGTGACAAAACAACGTGAATTTTTTTTTAAAACATTGAGAAAAGGGTCGTAAATAGTGACAAAAACATCGGGAAAAGGGTCGAAAGTCGAAAATAGTGACAAACATCGGGAAAAGGGTCGAAAGTCGTAAATAGTGACAAACATCGGGAAAAGGGTCGAAAGTCGTAAATAGTGACAAAAAATTCGGGAAAAGTGTCGAAAATAGTGACAAACATCGGGAAAAGGGTCAAAAGTCGTAAATAGTGACAAACATCGGGAAAGGGGTCGAAAGTCGTAAATAGTGACAAAAAAATCGGGAAAAGTGTCAAATAGTGACAAACATCGGGAAAAGGGTCGAAAGTCGTAAATAGTGACAAACATCGGGAAAGGGGTCGAAAGTCGTAAATAGTGACAAAAAATTCGGGAAAAGTGTCGTAAATAGTGACAAACATCGGGAAAAGGGTCGAAAGTCGTAAATAGTGACAAAAAATTCGGGAAAAGTGTCAAATAGTGACAAACATCGGGAAAAGGGTCGAAAGTCGTAAATAGTGACAAAAAATTTGGGAAAAGTGTCGAAAATAATGACAAACATCGGGAAAAGGGTTGAAAATAGTGACAAAAACATCGGGAAAAGGGTCGAAAGTCATAAATAGTGACAAACATCGGGAAAAGGGTCGAAAGTCGTAAATAGTGACAAAAAATTCGGGAAAAGTGTCGAAAATAGTGACAAACATCGGGAAAAGGGTCGAAAGTCGTAAATAGTGACAAAAAATTCGGGAAAAGTGTCAAATAATGACAAACATCGGGAAAAGGGTTGAAAATAGTGACAAACATCGGGAAAAGGGTCGAAAGTCGTAAATAGTGATAAACATCGGGAAAAGGGTCGAAAATAGTGACACAAACATCGGGAAAAGGGTCGAAAGTCGTAAATAGTGACAAACATCGGGAAAAGGGTCGAAAATAGTGACATAAACATCGGGAAAAAGGGTCGAAAGTCGTAAATAGTGATAAACATCGGGAAAAGGGTCGAAAATAGTGACACAAACATCGGGAAAAGGGTCGAAAGTCGTAAATAGTGACAAACATCGGGAAAAGGGTCGAAAGTCGTAAATAGTGACAAAAAATTCGGGAAAAGTGTCGAAAATAATGACAAACATCGGGAAAAGGGTTGAAAATAGTGACAAACATCGGGAAAAGGGTTGAAAGTCGTAAATAGTGATAAACATCGGGAAAAGGGTTGAAAATAGTGACAAAAACATCGGGAAAAGGGTCGAAAGTCGTAAATAGTGACAAACATCGGGAAAAGGGTCGAAAATAGTGACATAAACATCGGGAAAAAGGGTCGAAAGTCGTAAATAGTGACAAACATCGGGAAAAGGGTCGAAAGTCGTAAATAGTGACAAAAAATTCGGGAAAAGTGTCGAAAATAGTGACAAACATCGGGAAAAGGGTCAAAAGTCGTAAATAGTGACAAACATCGGGAAAGGGGTCGAAAGTCGTAAATAGTGACAAAAAAATCGGGAAAAGTGTCAAATAGTGACAAACATCGGGAAAAGGGTCGAAAGTCGTAAATAGTGACAAACATCGGGAAAGGGGTCGAAAGTCGTAAATAGTGACAAAAAATTCGGGAAAAGTGTCGTAAATAGTGACAAACATCGGGAAAAGGGTCGAAAGTCGTAAATAGTGACAAAAAATTCGGGAAAAGTGTCGAAAATAGTGACAAACATCGGGAAAAGGGTCGAAAGTCGTAAATAGTGACAAAAAATTTGGGAAAAGTGTCGAAAATAATGACAAACATCGGGAAAAGGGTTGAAAATAGTGACAAAAACATCGGGAAAAGGGTCGAAAGTCATAAATAGTGACAAACATCGGGAAAAGGGTCGAAAGTCGTAAATAGTGACAAAAAATTCGGGAAAAGTGTCGAAAATAGTGACAAACATCGGGAAAAGGGTCGAAAGTCGTAAATAGTGACAAAAAATTCGGGAAAAGTGTCAAATAATGACAAACATCGGGAAAAGGGTTGAAAATAGTGACAAACATCGGGAAAAGGGTCGAAAGTCGTAAATAGTGATAAACATCGGGAAAAGGGTCGAAAATAGTGACACAAACATCGGGAAAAGGGTCGAAAGTCGTAAATAGTGACAAACATCGGGAAAAGGGTCGAAAATAGTGACATAAACATCGGGAAAAAGGGTCGAAAGTCGTAAATAGTGATAAACATCGGGAAAAGGGTCGAAAATAGTGACACAAACATCGGGAAAAGGGTCGAAAGTCGTAAATAGTGACAAACATCGGGAAAAGGGTCGAAAGTCGTAAATAGTGACAAAAAATTCGGGAAAAGTGTCGAAAATAATGACAAACATCGGGAAAAGGGTTGAAAATAGTGACAAACATCGGGAAAAGGGTTGAAAGTCGTAAATAGTGATAAACATCGGGAAAAGGGTTGAAAATAGTGACAAAAACATCGGGAAAAGGGTCGAAAGTCGTAAATAGTGACAAACATCGGGAAAAGGGTCGAAAATAGTGACATAAACATCGGGAAAAAGGGTCGAAAGTCGTAAATAGTGACAAACATCGGGAAAAGGGTCGAAAATAGTGACACAAACATCGGGAAAAGGGTCGAAAGTCGTAAATAGTGACAAACATCGGGAAAAGGGTCGAAAGTCGTAAATAGTGACACAAAATTCGGGAAAAGTGTCGTAAATAGTGACAAACATCGGGAAAAGGGTCGAAAGTCGTAAATAGTGACAAAAAATTCGGGAAAAGTGTCAAATAATGACAAACATCGGGAAAAGGGTTGAAAATAGTGACAAAAACATCGGGAAAAGGGTCGAAAGTCGTAAATAGTGACAAAAAATTCGGGAAAAGTGTCAAATAGTGACAAAAACATCGGGAAAAGGGTCGAAAGTCGTAAATAGTTACAAACATCGGGAAAAGGGTCGAAAGTCGTATATAGTGATAAACATCGGGAAAAGGGTCGAAAGTCGTAAATCGTGACAAACATCGGGAAAAAGGGTCGAAAGTTGAAAATAGTGACAAAAAATTCGGGAAAAGTGTCAAATAATGACAAACATCGGGAAAAGGGTTGAAAATAGTGACAAACATCGGGAAAAGTGTCAAATAATGACAAACATTGGGAAAAGGGTTGAAAATAGTGACAAATATCGGGAAAAGGGTCGAAAGTCGTAAATAGTGATAAACATCGGGAAAAGGGTCGAAAATAGTGACATAAACATCGGGAAAAGGGTCGAAAGTTGAAAATAGTAACAAAAACATCGGGAAAAAGGTCGAAAATAGTGACATAAACATCGGGAAAAGGGTCAAAAGTTGAAAATAGTAACATAAACATCGGGAACAAAAACATCGGGAAAAGGGTAAAAAATAGTGACATAAACATCGGGAACAAAAACATCGGGAAAAGGGTCGAAAGTCGAAAATAGTGACAACAACATCGGGAAAAAGGGTCGAAAATAGTGACATAAACATCGGGAACAAAAACATCGGGAAAAGGGTCGAAAATAGTGACAGAAACATCGGGAAAAGGGTCGAAAGTCGTAAATATTGACATAAACATCGGGAAAAGGGTCGAAAATAGTGACATAAACATCGGAAAAAGGGTCGAAAGTTGAAAATAGTAACAAAAACATCGGGAAAAAGGTCGAAAATAGTGACATAAACATCTAAACATCGGGAAAAGGGTCAAAAGTTGAAAATAGTAACAAAAAGGTCGAAAATAGTGACATAAACATCGGGAACAAAAACATCGGGAAAAGGGTCGAAAGTCGTAAATAGTGACAAAAACATCGGGAAAAGGGTCGAAAGTCGTAAATAGTGACAAAAAATTCGGGAAAAGTGTCGTAAATAGTGACAGAAACATCGGGAAAAGGGTCGAAAGTCGTAAATATTGACATAAACATCGGGAAAAGGGTCGAAAGTCGTAAATAGTGACAAACATCGGGAAAAGGGTCGAAAATAGTGACATAAACATCGGAAAAAGGGTCGAAAGTTGAAAATAGTGACAAACATCGGGAAAAGGGTCGAAAATAGTGACATAAACATCGGGAAAAGGGTCGAAAGTTGAAAATAGTAACAAAAACATCGGGAAAAAGGTCGAAAATAGTGACATAAACATCGGGAAAAGAGTCAAAAGTTGAAAATAGTAACATAAACATCGGGAACAAAAACATCGGGAAAAGGGTAAAAAATAGTGACAAAACATCGGGAACAAAAACATCGGGAAAAGGGTCGAAAGTCGAAAATAGTGACAACAACATCGGGAAAAAGGGTCGAAAATAGTGACATAAACATCGGGAACAAAAACATCGGGAAAAGGGTCAAAAATAGTGACATAAACATCGGGAAAAGGGTCGAAAATAGTGACAGAAACATCGGGAAAAGGGTCGAAAGTCGTAACTATTGACATAAACATCGGGAAAAGGGTCGAAAATAGTGACATAAACATCGGAAAAAGGGTCGAAAGTTGAAAATAGTAACAAAAACATCGGGAAAAAGGTCGAAAATAGTGACATAAACATCTAAACATCGGGAAAAGGGTCAAAAGTTGAAAATAGTAACAAAAAGGTCGAAAATAGTGACATAAACATCAGGAACAAAAACATCGGGAAAAGGGTCAAAAGTCGTAAATAGTGACAAAAACATCGGGAAAAGGGTCGAAAGTCGTAAATAGTGACAAAAAATTCGGGAAAAGTGTCGTAAATAGTGACAGAAACATCGGGAAAAGGGTCGAAAGTCGTAAATATTGACATAAACATCGGGAAAAGGGTCGAAAGTCGTAAATAGTGACAAACATCGGGAAAAGGGTCGAAAGTTGAAAATAGTAACAAAAACATCGGGAAAAAGGTCGAAAATAGTGACATAAACATCTAAACATCGGGAAAAGGGTCAAAAGTTGAAAATAGTAACAAAAACATCGGGAAAAAGGTCGAAAATAGTGACATAAACATCGGGAACAAAAACATCGGGAAAAGGGTCGAAAGTCGTAAATAGTGACAAAAACATCGGGAAAAGGTTCGAAAGTCATAAATAGTGACAAAAAATTCGGGAAAAGTGTCGTAAATAGTGACAGAAACATCGGGAAAAGGGTCGAAAGTCGTAAATATTGACATAAACATCGGGAAAAGGGTCGAAAGTCGTAAATAGTGACAAACATCGGGAAAAGGGTCAAAAATAGTGACATAAACATCGGAAAAAGGGTCGAAAGTTGAAAATAGTAACAAAAACATCGGGAAAAAGGTCGAAAATAGTGACATAAACATCTAAACATCGGGAAAAGGGTCAAAAGTTGAAAGTAGTAACAAAAACATCGGGAAAAAGGTCGAAAATAGTGACATAAACATCGGGAACAAAAACATCGGGAAAAGGGTCGAAAGTCGTAAATAGTGACAAAAACATCGGGAAAAGGGTCGAAAGTCGTAAATAGTGACAAAAAATTCGGGAAAGTGTCGTAAATAGTGACAGAAACATCGGGAAAAGGGTCGAAAGTCGTAAATATTGACATAAACATCGGGAAAAGGGTCGAAAGTCGTAAATAGTGACAAACATCGGGAAAAGGGTCGAAAATAGTGACATAAACATCGGAAAAAGGGTCGAAAGTTGAAAATAGTAACAAAAACATCGGGAAAAAGGTCGAAAATAGTGACATAAACATCTAAACATCGGGAAAAGGGTCAAAAGTTGAAAATAGTGACAAAAACATCGGGAAAAGGGTCGAAAGTCGTAAATAGTGACAAAAACATCGGGAAAAGGGTCGAAAGTCGTAAATAGTGACAAAAAATTCGGGAAAAGTGTCGAAAATAGTGACAGAAACATCGGGAAAAGGGTCGAAAGTCGTAAATATTGACATAAACATCGGGAAAAGGGTCGAAAGTCGTAAATAGTGACAAACATCGGGAAAAGGGTCGAAAATAGTGACATAAACATCGGAAAAAGGGTCGAAAGTTGAAAATAGTAACAAAAACATCGGGAAAAAGGTCGAAAATAGTGACATAAACATCTAAACATCGGGAAAAGGGTCAAAAGTTGAAAATAGTAACAAAAACATCGGGAAAAAGGTCGAAAATAGTGACATAAACATCGGGAACAAAAACATCGGGAAAAGGGTCGAAAGTCGTAAATAGTGACAAAAACATCGGGAAAAGGGTCGAAAGTCGTAAATAGTGACAAAAAATTCGGGAAAAGTGTCGAAAATAGTGACAGAAACATCGGGAAAAGGGTCGAAAGTCGTAAATATTGACATAAACATCGGGAAAAGGGTCGAAAGTCGTAAATAGTGACAAACATCGGGAAAAGGGTCGAAAATAGTGACATAAACATCGGAAAAAGGGTCGAAAGTTGAAAATAGTAACAAAAACATCGGGAAAAAGGTCGAAAATAGTGACATAAACATCTAAACATCGGGAAAAGGGTCAAAAGTTGAAAATAGTAACAAAAACATCGGGAAAAAGGTCGAAAATAGTGACATAAACATCGGGAACAAAAACATCGGGAAAAGGGTCGAAAGTCGTAAATAGTGATAAAAACATCGGGAAAAGGGTCGAAAGTCGTAAATAGTGACAAAAAATTCGGGAAAAGTGTCGTAAATAGTGACAGAAACATCGGGAAAAGGGTCGAAAGTCGTAAATATTGACATAAACATCGGGAAAAGGGTCGAAAGTCGTAAATAGTGACAAACATCGGGAAAAGGGTCGAAAGTTGAAAATAGTAACAAAAACATCGGGAAAAAGGTCGAAAATAGTGACATAAACATCTAAACATCGGGAAAAGGGTCAAAAGTTGAAAGTAGTAACAAAAACATCGGGAAAAAGGTCGAAAATAGTGACATAAACATCGGGAACAAAAACATCGGAAAAAGGGTCGAAAGTCGTAAATAGTGACAAAAACATCGGGAAAAGGGTCGAAAGTCGTAAATAGTTACAAAAAATTCGGGAAAAGTGTCGTAAATAGTGACAGAAACATCGGGAAAAGGGTCGAAAGTCGTAAATATTGACATAAACATCGGGAAAAGGGTCGAAAGTCGTAAATAGTGACAAACATCGGGAAAAGGGTCGAAAATAGTGACATAAACATCGGAAAAAGGGTCGAAAGTTGAAAATAGTAACAAAAACATCGGGAAAAAGGTCGAAAATAGTGACATAAACATCTAAACATCGGGAAAAGGGTCAAAAGTTGAAAATAGTAACAAAAACATCGGGAAAAAGGTCGAAAATAGTGACATAAACATCGGGAACAAAAACATCGGGAAAAGGGTAGAAAGTCGTAAATAGTGACAAAAACATCGGGAAAAGGGTCGAAAGTCGTAAATAGTGACAAAAAATTCGGGAAAAGTGTCGTAAATAGTGACAGAAACATAGGGAAAAGGGTCGAAAGTCGTAAATATTGACATAAACATCGGGAAAAGGGTCGAAAGTCGTAAATAGTGACAAACATCGGGAAAAGGGTCGAAAATAGTGACATAAACATCGGAAAAAGGGTCGAAA
>CM042330.1:1714646-1722146 GCA_023566125.1 Zingel zingel
GCAGTCATGGGCCTCCCGGTGCATTGTGGGAAGGCCCACAGCTGCTCTTTGATCTCGTTATCTCTCCCCGTCTCCGTCTCCGTCTCCGTCCTCAACATCCTCGCCGGCTCGACGTCCAAACAGACACGTAGTTTCATTATACTTTTGTCGACGTTTGAGCGGAGATCCTCACGCTCTGATCAGTTTTCATGGATTCATTACGTCGCAAAATACCTTCTCCGACGTTGACTTTCAACAGAATATATCGTACAACTCAGCTGTTCACTTTCACGATTTTTATATTATGACTTATTTCAAGAAAAAGTCGTAATATTTCAACAAAAAAGTCGTAACATTTTGAGAAAAAAAGTTGTAATATTTCAAAATAAAGTAGTAATATTACATGAAATAAGTCGTAATATTTCAAAATAGTCGTAATATTTCAAAATAAAGTCGTGATATTTCAAAATACAGTTATAATATTTCAAAATAAAGTTGTTATTTCAAAATAAAGTCATAATATTTCAAAATAAAGTAGTAATATTTCATGAAAAAAGTCGTAATATTTCAAAATAGTCGTAATATTTCAAAATAAAGTCGTGATATTTCAAAATACAGTTATAATATTTCAAAATAAAGTTATTTCAAAATAAAGTCGTACTATTTCAAGAAAAAAAGTTGTAATATTTCAACCAAAGAAGTCGTAATATTTCAACAAAATAAATCGTAATAAATCAACTAAATACATCGTAATAATTCAAAAAAAGAAGTCATAATATTTCAACAAAAACAGTCGTAATATTTTGAGAAAGAAAGTTGTAATATTTCAAGAAAAAAAGTCGTAATATTTCAAGAAAAAAAGGATATTTCTAAATTAAGTCGTAATATTTCAAAGTAAAGTTGTAATATTTCAAAATAAAGTCGTGATATTTCAAAATAAAGTCGTAAAATTTTAAGAAAAAAAGTTGTAATATTTCAAGAAAAAAAATCGTAATATTTAAACAAAAAAAGTCGTAATATTTCAACCAATAAAGTTGTAATATTTCAAAATAAAGTTGTGATATTTCAAAATAAAGTTGTAATATTTCATATTTTAAGTCGTAAAACTTCGAGAAAACGAAATTTCAAATTATATTTGAAGAAAATAAATCGTAATAAATCAACAAAATAAATCATAATATTTCAACAAAAACAGTCGTAATATTTTGAGAAAAAAGTTGTAATATTTCAAGGAAAAAATTAATTATATTTCAAAATAGTCGTGATATTTCAAGAAATAAAGTCGTAATATTTCAACAAAACAAATCGTAATATTTCAACAAAATAAATCGTAATATTTCAACAAAAAAAGTCGTAATATTTCAAGAAAACAAATCGTAATATTTCAACAAAATAAATTGTAATATTTCAACAAAAAAAGTCGTAATATTTCAAGAAAAAAATCGTAATATTTCAACAAAAAAAGTCGTAATATTTCAACCAATAAAGTTGTAATATTTCAAAATAAAGTTGTGATATTTCAAAATAAAGTTGTAATATTTATGAAAAAAGTCGTCATATTTCAAGAAAAAAGTTTTAATATTTCACCAAAGAAGTCGTAATATTTCAACAAAAAGTTGTAAAATTTTGAGGAAAAAATTGTAATATTTCAAGAAAAGTCATAATATTTCAACAAAAAAGTCGTAATATTTCAAAAGAAAGTTGTAATATTTCATGAAAAAAGTCGTATTATTTTAAAATAAAGTCGTAATATTTTAAAATAAAGTCGTAATATTTCAAAATAAAGTGATATTTCAAGAAGAAAAGTCTTAATATTTCAACAAAGTCGTAAAATTTCGAGAAAAAAAGTTGTAATATTTCAAAAGAAATTGTAATATTTCAAGGAAAAAAATCATCATTTCAAAATAAAGTTGTGATATTTCAAGAAATAGTCGTAATATTTCAAGAAAAAAGTCGTAATATTTTAACACAAAAGTCGTAAAATTTCGAGAAAAAAAGTCGTAATATTTCAACAAAAAGTCGTAATATTTCAAGAATAAAAGTCTATTTTGCTTTTGTGATGCCATCTTTTTTCATCTTCCTTGTTGTCTTTTTTTCCCTTTCACTTCGACTTCGAGCGGCTCGGTCTTACCTTGTTTCACTATCACACCGTGGGTTACTTCTGGGTTTTATGTTTGATATTCTTTCATATTCTTCTTCTTCTTCTTCTTCATGTGTTTCAGAAGCTGACGTGGCGCTCCAAAGACGTCAGCAAGTGTACAGTCAGAGGGAAGAACAGCGTGAGTTCATTTCTCCTCTTCTTGGTGTTGACGAGGCTGCCTGACACGTCCAATTAGGAGCTGAAGGACACACACACACACACAGATACACTCTCACACACACACACACAGATACACACACACACACACAGATACACTCACACACTCACACACACACACACACACACACACACACACACACACACACACACACACAGTCACACACACAGTCACACACACACACACACACACACACACACACACACACACACACTTCCGGCCGGTCACATGGCATTGGCATTCAGCGGTCCTTACGGTGAAATTTAGCTGAGAAAATGTGAGTGTGTCGCCGTGATACAGTTGAGCGCCACGCGGCTGAGTTGACGTTGAAAGAGGCAGAGAGCGTTGAGGTAGTGAGCGAGTTAATGAGGTAGAGAGCGTTGAGGTAGTGAGCGAGTTAATGAAAGAGGTAGAGAGCGTTGAGGTAGTGAGCGAGTTAATGAAAGAGGTAGAGAGTGTTGAGGTAGTGAGCGAGTTAATGAAAGAGGTAGAGAGCGTTGAGTTAGTGAGCAAGTTATTGAGGTAGAGAGCGTTGAGGTAGTGAGCAAGTTAATGAGGTAGAGAGCGTTGAGGTAGTGAGCGAGTTAATGAAAGAGGTAGAGAGCGTTGAGGTAGTGAGCAAGTTATTGAGGTAGAGAGCGTTGAGGTAGTGAGCGAGTTAATGAAAGAGGTAGAGAGCGTTGAGTTAGTGAGCAAGTTATTGAGGTAGAGAGCGTTGAGGTAGTGAGCGAGTTAATGAGGTAGAGAGTGTTGAGGTAGTGAGCGAGTTAATGAAAGAGGCAGAGAGCGTTGAGGTAGTGAGCGAGTTAATGAGGTAGAGAGCGTTGAGTTAGTGAGCGAGTTAATGAGGTAGAGAGCGTTGAGTTAGTGAGCGAGTTAATGAGGTAGAGAGCGTTGAGGTAGTGAGCGAGTTAATGAGGTAGAGAGCGTTGAGGTAGTGAGCGAGTTAATGAAAGAGGTAGAGAGCGTTGAGGTAGTGAGCGAGTTAATGAAAGAGGTAGAGAGTGTTGAGGTAGTGAGCGAGTTAATGAAAGAGGTAGAGAGCGTTGAGTTAGTGAGCAAGTTATTGAGGTAGAGAGCGTTGAGGTAGTGAGCAAGTTAATGAGGTAGAGAGCGTTGAGGTAGTGAGCGAGTTAATGAAAGAGGTAGAGAGCGTTGAGGTAGTGAGCAAGTTATTGAGGTAGAGAGCGTTGAGGTAGTGAGCGAGTTAATGAAAGAGGTAGAGAGCGTTGAGTTAGTGAGCAAGTTATTGAGGTAGAGAGCATTGAGGTAGTGAGCGAGTTAATGAGGTAGAGAGTGTTGAGGTAGTGAGCGAGTTAATGAAAGAGGCAGAGAGCATTGAGGTAGTGAGCGAGTTAATGAAAGAGGCAGAGAGCGTTGAGGTAGTGAGCGAGTTAATGAAAGAGGCAGAGAGCGTTGAGGTAGTGAGCGAGTTAATGAGGTAGAGAGCGTTGAGTTAGTGAGCGAGTTAATGAGGTAGAGAGTGTTGAGTTAGTGAGCGAGTTAATGAGGTAGAGAGCGTGGAGTTAGTGAGCGAGTCAATGAGGTAGAGAGCGTTGAGTTAGTGAGCGAGTTAATGAAAGAGGTAGAGAGCGTTGAGGTAGTGAGCAAGTTATTGAGGTAGAGAGCGTTGAGGTAGTGAGCGAGTTAATGAAAGAGGTAGAGAGCGTTGAGTTAGTGAGCAAGTTATTGAGGTAGAGAGCGTTGAGGTAGTGAGCGAGTTAATGAGGTAGAGAGTGTTGAGGTAGTGAGCGAGTTAATGAAAGAGGCAGAGAGCATTGAGGTAGTGAGCGAGTTAATGAAAGAGGCAGAGAGCGTTGAGGTAGTGAGCGAGTTAATGAAAGAGGCAGAGAGCGTTGAGGTAGTGAGCTATTTAATGAGGTAGAGAGCGTTGAGTTAGTGAGCGAGTTAATGAGGTAGAGAGCGTTGAGTTAGTGAGCGAGTTAATGAGGTAGAGAGCGTGGAGTTAGTGAGCGAGTCAATGAGGTAGAGAGCGTTGAGTTAGTGAGCGAGTTAATTAAAGAGGTAGAGAGCGTTGAGGTAGTGAGCGAGTTAATGAAAGAGGTAGAGAGCGTTGAGGTAGTGAGCGAGTTAATGAAAGAGGTAGAGAGCGTTGAGGTAGTGAGCGAGTTAATGAAAGAGGTAGAGAGCGTTGAGGTAGTGAGCGAGTTAATGAAAGAGGTAGAGAGCGTTGAGGTAGTGAGCGAGTTAATGAAAGAGGTAGAGAGCGTTGAGGTAGTGAGCGAGTTAATGAAAGAGGTAGAGTATTTCTGTTGATAACTAACTAAATGTCGGTGCTTGTGTTTCAGGACGAGTGCTACAACTACGTCAAAGTTCTGGTGCCGCGAAATGACGAGACGCTGTTCGCCTGCGGGACCAACGCCTTCAACCCCACCTGCAGAAACTACAAGGTGTGTGTGTGTATGTGTGCGTCTGTGTGTGTGTTTGTGTGTTAGTGTGTGGTGTGTCTGTGTGTGTGTGTGTGCATGCGTTCGTGCGTCCTTGTCTCTGTGTGTGTGTGTGTCTTTCTATGTATGTATGTGTGTGTGTGCGTTCGTGCGTCCTTGTGTGTGTTTGTGCGTGCGTGCCTCTGTGTGTGTGTGTGTGTTTGTGTGCGTGCGTGTGTGTGTGTGTGTTTGCGTGCGTGTGTGTGTTTGTGCGTGTGTGCGTGCGTTCGTTCGTCCTTGTCTCTGTGTGTATTTGTGTCTCTTTTTGTGTCTGTGTGTGTGCGTGCGTTAGTGCGTCCTTGTCTGTGTGTGTGTGTGTGTGTGTGTGTGTCTTTCTATGTATGTGTGTGTGTGTGTGTGTGTGTGTGTCTTTCTATGTGTGTGTGTGTGTGTGTGTGTGTGTGTCTTTCCATGTGTGTGTGTGTGTGTGTGTGTGTGTGTGTGTATGTGTGTGTGTGTGTGTGTCTTTCCATGTGTGTGTGTGTGTGTGTGTGTGTGTGTCTGTCCTTCAGCTACTAATTGGAAGTGTCAGTCAGCCTCGTAACCACCAAATAAAACGCCTTTCTTCACAACAGCCTCCGTTCCCGGAGTCGTGTTCCCGTTTCCTCGCCTCGTGTTTGATTGACAGGCGCTGACCCCGTTTAGCAGAAGCCGCGTGCGTTCTGCAACCTTCTTCGGTGGCAAAAAACGGCGAGTTTACCTGCAGACGAGGAGCTTTTTCTGTCCTCTTTGTGAAGAGTTTGGATCCAAAGAAATAAAGTCAGTTTCTGCCTCTTTTTAGGAGGCGGCGGGGAGATGAGTCATCCTCCTGGTTCCTGAATGATGAAGACATTTTGGGGACCAGTTAGACACAAACAGGATGTAACAAAGGGAGAGAAATGCCCTTTTTCCTTTGATTTTTGTTCTCGTTTTCTTATCTCGACGCCTTTGATCCTTTTTTCTTACATCCGTCACTTTCATTTCTCTCTTTTTTTTTTTTTTTGGGACACAAAGTTGCCTTCAAGTGCGCTCGGAAACGTCGGGATCTATAAACGATCTGACAGAAAACAGAACTTGTGAAACATAAAGTCTACTTGTGCTACATTGGGGGCTACAGAGCTTCCTGTTGCTGACTACAGAGCTTCCTGTTACTGGCTACAGAGCTTCCTGTTGCTGACTACAGAGCTTCCTGTTACTGGCTACAGAGCTTCCTGTTGCTGACTACAGAGCTTCCTGTTGCTGGCTACAGAGCTTCCTGTTGCCAGCTACAGAGCTTCCTGTTGCTGACTACAGAGCTTCCTGTTACTGGCTACAGAGCTTCCTGTTACTGGCTACAGAGCTTCCTGTTACTGGCTACAGAGCTTCCTGTTGCTGACTACAGAGCTTCCTGTTGCCAGCTACAGAGCTTCCTGTTGCTGACTACAGAGCTTCCTGTTACTGGCTACAGAGCTTCCTGTTACTGGCTACAGAGCTTCCTGTTGCTGGCTAAAGAGCTTCCTGTTGCTGACTACAGAGCTTCCTGTTGCCGTCTACAGAGCTTCCTGTTGCTGGCTACATAGCTTCCTGTTACTGGCTACAGAGCTTCCTGTTGCTGGCTAAAGAGCTTCCTGTTGCTGACTACAGAGCTTCCTGTTGCCGTCTACAGAGCTTCCTGTTGCCGTCTACAGAGCTTCCTGTTGCTGGCTACAGAGCTTCCTGATGCCGTCTACAGAGCTTCCTGTTGCTGGCTACAGAGCTTCCTGTTGCCGTCTACAGAGCTTCCTGTTGCCGTCTACAGAGCTTCCTGTTGCCGTCTACAGAGCTTCCTGTTGCCAGCTACAGAGCTTCCTGTTGCTGACTACAGAACTTCCTGTTGCTGGCTAAAGAGCTTCCTGTTGCTGGCTAAAGAGCTTCCTGTTGCCGGATACAGAGCTTCCTGTTGCTGGCTACAGAGCTTCCTGTTGCTGGCTACAGAGCTTCCTGTTGCCGGCTACAGAGCTTCCTGTTGCCGTCTACAGAGCTTCCTGTTGCCGACTACAGAGCTTCCTGTTGCTGGCTACAGAGCTTCCTGTTGCCGTCTACAGAGCTTCCTGTTGCCGGCTACAGAGCTTCCTGTTGCTGACTACAGAGCTTCCTGTTGCTGGCTAAAGAGCTTCCTGTTGCCGGATACAGAGCTTCCTGTTGCTGGCTAAAGAGCTTCCTGTTACTGGCTACAGAGCTTCCTGTTGCTGACTACAGAGCTTCCTGTTGCTGACTACAGAGCTTCCTGTTGCCAGCTACAGAGCTTCCTGTTGCTGACTACAGAGCTTCCTGTTACTGGCTACAGAGCTTCCTGTTACTGGCTACAGAGCTTCCTGTTACTGGCTACAGAGCTTCCTGTTGCTGACTACAGAGCTTCCTGTTGCCAGCTACAGAGCTTCCTGTTGCTGACTACAGAGCTTCCTGTTACTGGCTACAGAGCTTCCTGTTACTGGCTACAGAGCTTCCTGTTGCTGGCTAAAGAGCTTCCTGTTGCTGACTACAGAGCTTCCTGTTGCCGTCTACAGAGCTTCCTGTTGCTGGCTACAGAGCTTCCTGTTACTGGCTACAGAGCTTCCTGTTGCTGGCTACAGAGCTTCCTGTTGCTGGCTACAGAGCTTCCTGTTGCTGGCTACAGAGCTTCCTGCCAGCGTTAGCATGGGGTTCAGTTACCCGAAAATAGGTGACTCTGAGCCGGGTACAGAGCACTGCGAGCTGACGGTCATTTCGGCGGAGATTACGGTTAAGTTTAGGAAAAGATTAACTTCTTCAGGACGTGA
>CM042330.1:1729646-1734646 GCA_023566125.1 Zingel zingel
TGGTACTATTATATACTACTATATAGAGCTGGGACTATTATATACTACTATATAGAGCTGGTACTATTATATACTACTATATAGAGCTGGTACTATTATATACTACTATATAGAGCTGGGACTATTATATACTACTATATAGAGCTGGTACTATTATATACTACTATATGGAGCTGGTACTATTATATACTACTATATAGAGCTGGTACTATTATATACTACTATATAGAGCTGGGACTATTATATACTACTATATAGAGCAGATACTATTATATACTACTATATAGAGCTGGGACTATTATATACTACTATATAGAGCTGGGACTATTATATACTACTATATAGAGCTGGTACTAGTATATACTACTATATAGAGCTGGTACTAGTATATACTACTATATAGAGCTGGGACTATTATATACTACTATATAGAGCTGGTACTATTATATACTACTATCTAGAGCTGGGACGGAGTAGGGACGCAGACATTCTGCAGTCAGTGGAAATTGCCGGTTAGATTTAAAGAATTTTTCGTAAGAAGTGTTGAATAAAGTGGTTACTGTTCTGCTTCTGCTCCTCAGGGGGAGATTTCTACTCGGCCACCATGACGGACTTCCTGGCCAGCGACTCGGTCATCTACAGAAGTCTAGGAGACGGCCGACCCGTCCTCAGGACCGTCAAGTACGACTCCAAGTGGCTCCGAGGTCGGTCACTGGCAGCAGACACAACAACATTCACAACACAACTAACCTGCTGTTTTCTAAAGCTTTGACCACTTCAACGAGACTTTTAAGTCACTTTATTTGTGGGTACGCGATCTGTGCTGCCTGTACGATCCGACATGCGCAAGATGTTCGCGCGTGCGCCTCCACCAGGAAGCTAACGTTAGTTTAGCTAACAGTTAATTCAGCTAACCGCTAGCTGACAGCTTGATTCAGTCTAAAATAACGTTAACTCAAACTAAACACTGGGAAAAGCAGGATACAGCGAAATTAAAGGCATACTATGTAACTTTTCCAACTTCGGTCCCCCTACATGTTGTCTCACAGACTTTAAAGGTCCTATGACATGCTGCTTTTTGGGTACTTTTATATAGACCTTAGTGGTCCCCTAATACTGTATCTGAAGTCTCTTTTATATAGACCTTAGTGGTCCTCTAATACTGTATCTGAAGTCTCTTTTATATAGACCTTAGTGGTCCTCTAATACTGTATCTGAAGTCTCTTTTATATAGACCTTAGTGGTCCCCTAATACTGTATCTGAAGTCTCTTTTATATAGACCTTAGTGGTCCTCTAATACTGTATCTGAAGTCTCTTTTATATAGACCTTAGTGGTCCTCTAATACTGTATCTGAAGTCTCTTTTATATAGACCTTAGTGGTCCCCTAATACTGTATCTGAAGTCTCTTTTATATAGGCCTTCGTGGTCCTCTAATACTGTATCTGAAGTCTCTTTTATATAGACCTTAGTGGTCCCTAATACTGTATCTGAAGTCTCTTTTATATGGGCCTTAGTGGTCCCCTAATACTGTATCTGAAGTCTCTTCATATAGACCTTAGTGGTCCCCTAATACTGTATCTGAAGTCTCTTTATATAGGCCTTAGTGGTCCCCTAATACTGTATCTGAAGTCTCTTTATATAGGCCTTAGTGGCCCCCTAATACTGTATCTGAAGTCTCTTCATATAGACCTTAGTGGTCCCCTAATACTGTATCTGAAGTCTCTTTTATATAGGCCTTAGTGGTCCCCTAATACTGTATCTGAAGTCTCTTCATATAGACCTTAGTGGTCCCCTAATACTGTATCTGAAGTCTCTTTTATATAGGCCTTAGTGGTCCCCTAATACTGTATCTGAAGTCTCTTTTATATAGGCCTTAGTGGTCCCTAATACTGTATCTGAAGTCTCTTTATATAGGCCTTAGTGGTCCCCTAATACTGTATCTGAAGTCTCTTTTATATAGGCCTTAGTGGTCCTCTAATACTGTATCTGAAGTCTCTTTATATAGGCCTTAGTGGTCCCCTAATACTGTATCTGAAGTCTCTTTTCTACGCGGGGAGAACAGGACGGTTATGGTAAGGAAAGGGTCGTGGGTGGGCGTACGGTTCTGTGACACGCAGGAGGAAAGAAAAGAACGACTATAGCGAGCGTGACAAGCTTGTGACAAGTCCTGTAATTGTTTGACCCATCCACCCCACCAACCAACCTCCTTACGCGGAAATTCGCCCTAACTGTACGTACACACCGCCGCCGACTTGAGCTGCAAAGAAGCTCTGGCCGCCCGGTCAAGGACGCTTGTCAAAAAGTACGGGGAAGAACAAGCAGCCGCTGCACGGCTAATACACTGACACTAGAAACCTTTTATAAATGACATATATAATGACAGAATGTGTATTGGTTGTTGGTGGCAGCGGTGTCTGTTAGCAGTTAGCTCGCTCGTTAGCCGCTGAACCGCAGCAGCGTGCAGGCAGAGCGAGCAGCCGCCAGCTGTTGATCCGTGCAGGACTTCACCGTGAGAGGACTGTTAGAGACCATGTGACCTGTTCACCGTGAGAGGACTGTTAGAGACCATGTGACCTGTTCACCGTGAGAGGACTGTTAGAGACCATGTGACCTGTTCACCGTGAGAGGACTGTTAGAGACCATGTGACCTGTTCACCGTGAGAGGACTGTTAGAGACCATGTGACCTGTTCACCGTGAGAGGACCGTTAGAGACCATGTGACCTGTTCACCGTGAGAGGACTGTTAGAGACCATGTGACCTGTTCACCGTGAGAGGACTGTTAGAGACCATGTGACCTGTTCACCGTGAGAGGACTGTTAGAGACCATGTGACCTGTTCACCGTGAGAGGACCGTTAGAGACCATGTGACCTGTTCACCGTGAGAGGACCGTTAGAGACCATGTGACCTGTTCACCGTGAGAGGACCGTTAGAGACCATGTGACCTGTTCACCGTGAGAGGACCGTTAGAGACCATGTGACCTGTTCACCGTGAGAGGACCGTTAGAGACCATGTGACCTGTTCACCGTGAGAGGACTGTTAGAGACCATGTGACCTGTTCACCGTGAGAGGACTGTTAGAGACCATGTGACCTGTTCACCGTGAGAGGACCGTTAGAGACCATGTGACCTGTTCACCGTGAGAGGACTGTTTAGAGACCATGTGACCTGTTCACCGTGAGAGGACTGTTAGAGACCATGTGACCTGTTCACCGTGAGAGGACTGTTAGAGACCATGTGACCTGTTCACCGTGAGAGGACTGTTAGAGACCATGTGACCTGTTCACCGTGAGAGGACTGTTAGAGACCATGTGACCTGTTCACCGTGAGAGGACCGTTAGAGACCATGTGACCTTATCACCGTGAGTGGACTGTTAGAGACCATGTGACCTGTTCACCGTGAGAGGACTGTTAGAGACCATGTGACCTGTTCACCGTGAGAGGACCGTTAGAGACCATGTGACCTGTTCACCGTGAGAGGACCGTTAGAGACCATGTGACCTGTTCACCGTGAGAGGACCGTTAGAGACCATGTGACCTGTTCACCGTGAGAGGACCGTTAGAGACCATGTGACCTGTTCACCGTGAGAGGACCGTTAGAGACCATGTGACCTGTTCACCGTGAGAGGACCGTTAGAGACCATGTGACCTGTTCACCGTGAGAGGACCGTTAGAGACCATGTGACCTGTTCACCGTGAGAGGACCGTTAGAGACCATGTGACCTGTTCACCGTGAGAGGACCGTTAGAGACCATGTGACCTGTTCACCGTGAGAGGACCGTTAGAGACCATGTGACCTGTTCACCGTGAGAGGACTGTTAGAGACCATGTGACCTGTTCACCGTGAGAGGACTGTTAGAGACCATGTGACCTGTTCACCGTGAGAGGACCGTTAGAGACCATGTGACCTGTTCACCGTGAGAGGACCGTTAGAGACCATGTGACCTGTTCACCGTGAGAGGACTGTTAGAGACCATGTGACCTGTTCACCGTGAGAGGACCGTTAGAGACCATGTGACCTTATCACCGTGAGTGGACTGTTAGAGACCATGTGACCTGTTCACCGTGAGAGGACTGTTAGAGACCATGTGACCTGTTCACCGTGAGAGGACCGTTAGAGACCATGTGACCTGTTCACCGTGAGAGGACCGTTAGAGACCATGTGACCTGTTCACCGTGAGAGGACCGTTAGAGACCATGTGACCTGTTCACCGTGAGAGGACCGTTAGAGACCATGTGACCTGTTCACCGTGAGAGGACCGTTAGAGACCATGTGACCTGTTCACCGTGAGAGGACCGTTAGAGACCATGTGACCTGTTCACCGTGAGAGGACCGTTAGAGACCATGTGACCTGTTCACCGTGAGAGGACCGTTAGAGACCATGTGACCTGTTCACCGTGAGAGGACCGTTAGAGACCATGTGACCTGTTCACCGTGAGAGGACTGTTAGAGACCATGTGACCTGTTCACCGTGAGAGGACTGTTAGAGACCATGTGACCTGTTCACCGTGAGAGGACCGTTAGAGACCATGTGACCTGTTCACCGTGAGAGGACCGTTAGAGACCATGTGACCTGTTCACCGTGAGAGGACCGTTAGAGACCATGTGACCTGTTCACCGTGAGAGGACCGTTAGAGACCATGTGACCTGTTCACCGTGAGAGGACCGTTAGAGACCATGTGACCTGTTCACCGTGAGAGGACCGTTAGAGACCATGTGACCTGTTCACCGTGAGAGGGCCGTTAGAGACCATGTGACCTGTTCACCGTGAGAGGACCGTTAGAGACCATGTGACCTGTTCACCGTGAGAGGACCGTTAGAGACCATGTGACCTGTTCACCGTGAGAGGACCGTTAGAGACCATGTGACCTGTTCACCGTGAGAGGACCGTTAGAGACCATGTGACCTGTTCACCGTGAGAGGACCGTTAGAGACCATGTGACCTGTTCACCGTGAGAGGACCGTTAGAGACCATGTGACCTGTTCACCGTGAGAGGG
>CM042330.1:1742146-1744646 GCA_023566125.1 Zingel zingel
TTACGTAGGTGGAGCATTCAATGCAGCAGGCTAACTTATTTTACTATTTATTTACTTATTTTATCGTTATTAATACATTCTGTGTGTATATGTTTATATTTATATTGTTTATATTCTTTTTTATCCTTCTTATATTTGAATGTGTGACATGCACCAACAGCACCATGACAAATTCCTTGTATGTGCAACGTACTTGGCAATAAAGCCCTTCCTGATTCTGATTCTGAGGAAGTGGAAATGCAACTCGTGAGCAGAAAAAGTGATGTTTGGCAGCTCTTTCAGTCAAAAGAAGGCCGTTCAAGTCCAGCTACATGTTCAATTTGCAATGCCGATTAGTCTGGTGGTGGCGAGGACCCTAAACAATACACAACATCACCGCTGTTACAACATCTGGTATCAAACATCCGAAAGAATACAGGTTGTGATGAAGGAATCTACAGACAGCAGCCAGAATGCAGTAACTTCAGGTACAGCAAAGGAAGGACAGTCACTGCTAAAAACTTGTGTTAACCAGATGACCATTACCTACATATTGGGATTATAAATCTAAAAGGCTAATATTTTGGATATTGATTGGATCTTGAGATAGGGTAGGTTTTCCAACTTGTCTTCCTGGCATAATTTTGCCTATTCTTTTTACAGTTAAAATACAATAAAAATGATAAATACACTGCTGGGGACATTGTTTACTTTGTTAATGTGTTTACTGTGTTAATGGACTGAGGATGGGAGGAGGATTCGGATTCGGCAGAATCTTAACCAGTGGATTCAGTATTCGGCCTAACCCCAAAAATCTGGATTCGGTGCATCCCTAGTTTGCAGCCTGTTAAAGTGAACATATCTGTCGTTCTCTGCAGTATCCCCGGCTCAGCAGTTTGTGCTTTCTACATGGACGACATCGAGAAAGTTTTCAACGGGAAGTTCAAGGAGCAGCGGACCAGCGACTCTTCCTGGACTCCCGTACCTGACGAGCAAGTTCCCCGGCCGCGGTGAGTCTCCAACAGTGATGCCAGTAACGCGTAATCTAACGCGTTACTATTTCCAAACCAGTAATCAGATTAAAGTTACTTATCCAAGTCACTGTGCGTTACTATTTTTGTCATTTTCCTTAGTAAAAATATATATTTTATAATATATAATATAATATATATCTTATTGTGTCTCGGGGAGTGAAGTCACGGATGCGACAAGTCACGTTTTCAGCATGAGGACAAGTCACGTTTTCAGCATGAGGACAGGTCACGTTTTCAGCATGAGGACAGGTCACGTTTTCAGCATGAGGACAGGTCACGTTTTCAGCATGAGGACAAGTCAAGTTTTCAGCATGAGGACAGGTCACGTTTTCAGCATGAGGACAGGTCACGTGTACCACGCAGGGACACAAATGTAAACAACAATGGAGGGAGGAGAGCGATGCATGTTTTCTAGCTGGAAATAGAGTCACTATTTTGAGTTTGTGTCATCTAAAGACGGCAATATTAAGGTCCGTTGTATACTCTGTGCTGGTGGCGACAAAGTGATATCTAGCTACAAATCATTACGTCAAATTTGAAGAAACATTTGGAGTCGCAGCACTGCAGTCAAACTTACAGAGCTAGTCCCACCAGTTGGTGCGAAGCAGAGAGAAGAAGGTCCCCACCACCCACACAAAAAAAGCTGGACTTCAGTGCAAAACCAGTAAGTGGGGGAGAGTTGAAGAAGTTGGTCGGGGAGTATGTTGTGGTGGAAATGCTGCCCTTAAACACGGTTGACTGGCTCTCTTTCATGCCATTATAACCAAGATCCCTACTACTATCAATACCGAGCTGCCTCACAGTAGACCGGTTGTCATTTTTATGGTGAGGCTGTGGGGGTGTTGTCAGCAGTTGCTGAATGTAACTAATAAAGTAACTTGTAATCTTTGTTACTTTTAAAATCAAGTAATCTGTAAAGTAACACTCAGTTACTTTATCAAAGTAACTGTGGCAACACTGGTCTCCGAACAGATGGTTTAGTTTATCTGAACAAAGATATAACGTACATATAATAGATTTTTTTTTAACAAGCAAGCAGGAGAGGAAAGAGGGGGAAGGGGTTAAAAAAATCAACTTAGCCATGATAATTCCTCTACAAAAAAATAAAATGTAAACCAAGAAAAACAACCAAAATACAGATTAACAACACACATCAACTGACACAATAAACATTTTGTGAAAGACACTCACGTTTTTTTGTGTTAAGGGTCTGTCACACCAACCTGCCTCCCCGAGTTGGTCCAAAAAGTGCCTCGGAACACACCGAAGCAAAGCCGACTTGAGCGTACGGTCGGGGCGTGCGCGAGACATAATACGTCTCCATAACAGCAGGCGACGCTAATCTGTATTGTCGCCCAAAAAAATTTAAACCGGCATCTGATTGGACGAATGCGTCACGTGAGTCTGGCTGCTCCTGGATCCAAACCAAACGCGTTTCCTTATAGCGCTAAAGGGACGGCAATAGTCCCGACCAAGCGCGTTTACTT
>CM042330.1:1757146-1799646 GCA_023566125.1 Zingel zingel
TAATACAAAATAAACGAGAAAACCGTAACTTGGACATGAAATAAACGAGAAAATCATGACCTGTACACGAAATAAACAAGAAAATCGTAACCTGTACACAAAATAAACGAGAAAATCGTGACCTGTACACGAAATAAACGAGGAAAATCGTAACATGTACACGTAAATAATGAGAAAATCGTAACCTGTACACGAAATAAACGAGAAAATCGTGACCTGTACACGAAATAAACGAGAAAATCGTAACCTGTACACAAAATAAACAAGAAAATCGTAACTTGGACACGAAATAAACGAGAAAATCGTGACCTGAACACGAAATAAACGAGAAAATCGTAACATGTAATCGAAATAAACGAGAAAATCGTAACCTGTACATGAAATAAACGACAAAATCGTGACCTTAATACAAAATAAACGAGAAAATCGTAACTTGGACATGAAATAAACGAGAAAATCGTGACCTGTACACGAAATAAACAAGAAAATCGTAACCTGTACACGAAATAAACGAGAAAATCGTGACCTGTACACGAAATAAACGAGAAAATCGTAACATGTACACGTAAATAATGAGAAAATCGTAACCTGTACACGAAATAAACGAGAAAATCATGACCTGTACACGAAATAAACGAGAAAATCGTAACCTGTACACAAAATAAACAAGAAAATCGTAACTTGGACACAAAATAAACGACAAAATCGTGACCTGAACACGAAATAAACGAGAAAATCGTAACATGTAATCGAAATAAACGAGAAAATCGTAACCTGTACATGAAATAAACGAGAAAATCGTAACCTGTACACGAAATAAACGAGAAAATCGTAACTTGGACACGAAATAAACGAGAAAATCGTTACTTGGACACGAAATAAACGAGAAAATTGTGACCTGTACACGAAATAAACGAGAAAATCGTGACCTGTACACGAAATAAACGAGAAAATCGTAACATGTACACGTAATAAATGAGAAAATCGTAACCTGTACACGAAATAAACGAGAAAATCGTAACCTGTACACAAAATAAACAAGAAAATCGTAACTTGGACACGAAATAAACGAGAAAATCGTAACCTGTACACTTAATAAAAACGAGAAAATCGTAACTTGGACACGAAATAAAGGAGAAAATCGTGACCTGTACACGAAATAAACAAGAAAATCGTAACCTGTACACGAAATAAACGAGAAAATCGTAACCTGTACACTTAATAAACGAGAAAATCGTAACTTGGACACGAAATAAACGACAAAATCGTGACCTTAATACAAAATAAACGAGAAAATCGTAACTTGGACATGAAATAAACGAGAAAATCGTGACCTGTACACGAAATAAACAAGAAAATCGTAACCTGTACACGAAATAAACGAGAAAATCGTGACCTGTACACGAAATAAACGAGAAAATCGTAACATGTACACGTAAATAATGAGAAAATCGTAACCTGTACACGAAATAAACGAGAAAATCGTGACCTGTACACGAAATAAACGAGAAAATCGTAACCTGTACACAAAATAAACAAGAAAATCGTAACTTGGACACGAAATAAACGAGAAAATCGTGACCTGAACACGAAATAAACGAGAAAATCGTAACATGTAATCGAAATAAACGAGAAAATCGTAACCTGTACATGAAATAAACGACAAAATCGTGACCTTAATACAAAATAAACGAGAAAATCGTAACTTGGACACGAAATAAACGAGAAAATCGTGACCTGTACACGAAATAAACAAGAAAATCGTAACCTGTACACGAAATAAACGAGAAAATCGTAACTTGGACACGAAATAAACGAGAAAATCGTGACCTGAACACAAAATAAACGAGAAAATCGTAACCTGAACACGAAATAAACGAGAAAATTGTAACCTGAACTCGAAATAAACGAGAAAATCGTAACCTGTACACGAAATAAACGAGAAAATCGTGACCTGTACACGAAATAAACGAGAAAATCGTAACATGTACACGTAATAAATGAGAAAATCGTAACCTGTACACGAAATAAACGAGAAAATCGTAACCTGTACACAAAATAAACAAGAAAATCGTAACTTGGACACAAAATAAACGAGAAAATCGTAACCTGTACACTTAATAAAAACGAGAAAATCGTAACTTGGACACAAAATAAAGGAGAAAATCGTGACCTGTACACGAAATAAACAAGAAAATCGTAACCTGTACACGAAATAAACGAGAAAATCGTAACCTGTACACTTTATAAACGAGAAAATCGTAACTTGGACACGAAATAAACGACAAAATCGTGACCTTAATACAAAATAAACGAGAAAACCGTAACTTGGACATGAAATAAACGAGAAAATCATGACCTGTACACGAAATAAACAAGAAAATCGTAACCTGTACACAAAATAAACGAGAAAATCGTGACCTGTACACGAAATAAACGAGAAAATCGTAACATGTACACGTAAATAATGAGAAAATCGTAACCTGTACACGAAATAAACGAGAAAATCGTGACCTGTACACGAAATAAACGAGAAAATCGTAACCTGTACACAAAATAAACAAGAAAATCGTAACTTGGACACGAAATAAACGAGAAAATCGTGACCTGAACACGAAATAAACGAGAAAATCGTAACATGTAATCGAAATAAACGAGAAAATCGTAACCTGTACATGAAATAAACGACAAAATCGTGACCTTAATACAAAATAAACGAGAAAATCGTAACTTGGACATGAAATAAACGAGAAAATCGTGACCTGTACACGAAATAAACAAGAAAATCGTAACCTGTACACGAAATAAACGAGAAAATCGTGACCTGTACACGAAATAAACGAGAAAATCGTAACATGTACACGTAAATAATGAGAAAATCGTAACCTGTACACGAAATAAACGAGAAAATCATGACCTGTACACGAAATAAACGAGAAAATCGTAACCTGTACACAAAATAAACAAGAAAATCGTAACTTGGACACAAAATAAACGACAAAATCGTGACCTGAACACGAAATAAACGAGAAAATCGTAACATGTAATCGAAATAAACGAGAAAATCGTAACCTGTACATGAAATAAACGAGAAAATCGTAACCTGTACACGAAATAAACGAGAAAATCGTAACTTGGACACGAAATAAACGAGAAAATCGTTACTTGGACACGAAATAAACGAGAAAATTGTGACCTGTACACGAAATAAACGAGAAAATCGTGACCTGTACACGAAATAAACGAGAAAATCGTAACATGTACACGTAAATAATGAGAAAATCGTAACCTGTACACGAAATAAACGAGAAAATCGTGACCTGTACACGAAATAAACGAGAAAATCGTAACCTGTACACAAAATAAACAAGAAAATCGTAACTTGGACACGAAATAAACGACAAAATCGTGACCTGAACACGAAATAAACGAGAAAATCGTAACATGTAATCGAAATAAACGAGAAAATCGTAACCTGTACACGAAATAAAAGAGAAAATCGTAACCTGGACACTTAATAAATGAGAAAATCGTGATCTGTCCACGAATCAATAAATCAAAATAACGTGACTATTTCACGAACTGGCGTGAGACCGGGCTGGTGGGCTGTTTCTGAGAAGCGGCGCCGTCTTGAGTACTTTTACTACTATTATCGAGTTAATAGGCGTGTGTGTTCGTGTCGGCCGCTGTCCATTTCCTAAGCTTCTGAAATGCTAACATTTTTGGACTACTTTTGTTTTAAAAGGGCGTGCGCCCGTGAGCGCCCACGGAGGAAAACATAAATTGGCGCCTATGCTCCAGCTGTCTTCGTCGTTCTGAAACCAGAACACAACACAGATCCAGATCCAGTATACAGTCGTGAAAAAATTAGGACACCCACGCTAAAGCTGACTAAAAAGAGGAATAAAAAAATCATCTTTTGGAATTTGAGCTTAACGCCTTAATTAAAAAAATTAGGAAAAATCCAACCTTTAAGGACCCCAATTTTCTTTGTGAATGAATAATGTATCGTAAATAAATAAATATTCTTCCTTAAAATACAGGCGGCATAAGTCAGTCCACCCCTATGTTAGATTCCCATAGAGGCAGGCAGGCTTTTATTTTGAAAGGCCAGTTATTTCATGGATCCAGGATACTATGCATCCTTATAACGTTCCCTTGGCCCCCCCATCATCACATCCCCTTCACCATACCCCCCCACATCATCACATCCCCTTCACCATACCCCCCCATCATCCCATCCCCTTCACCATACCCCCCCATCATCACATCCCCTTCACCATACCCCCCCCATCATCACATCCCCTTCACCATACCCCCACATCATCACATCCCCTTCACCATACCCCCACATCATCACATCCCCTTCACCATACCCCCCCCATCATCACATCCCCTTCACCATACCCCCACATCATCACATCCCCTTCACCATACCCCCACATCATCACATCCCCTTCACCATACCCCCACATCATCACATCCCCTTCACCATACCCCCACATCATCACATCCCCTTCACCATACCCCCCCCCATCATCACATCCCCTTCACCATACCCCCCCATCATCACATCCCCTTCACCATACCTAGAGATTGGCATGGGGTACTTTCCATAAGATCATCTCTCAATGCAAATCAAACCAGCTGTTAGGCTAACTGAAATACAACCATGCCAGTCTCTAGGTATGGTGAAGGGGATGTGATGATGGGGGGGTATGGTGAAGGGTATGTGATGATGTGGGGGTATGGTGAAGGGGATGTGATGATGTGGGGGTATGGTGAAGGGGATGTGATGATGTGGGGGTATGGTGAAGGGGATGTGATGATGTGTGGGGGGGGGGGGGGGGGGGGGGGGGGGTATGGTGAAGGGGATGTGATGATGTGGGGGTATGGTGAAGGGGATGTGATGATGGGGGGGTATGGTGAAGGGGATGTGATGATGGGGGGGTATGGTGAAGGGGATGTGATGATGGGGGGGTATGGTGAAGGGGATGTGATGATGTGGGGGTATGGTGAAGGGGATGTGATGATGTGGGGGTATGGTGAAGGGGATGTGATGATGTGGGGGGTATGGTGAAGGGGATGTGATGATGGGGGGGTATGGTGAAGGGGATGTGATGATGGGGGGGCCAAGGGAACGTTATCAGGATGCATAGCATCCTGGATCCATGAAATAACTGGCCTTTCAAAATAAAAGCCTGCCTGCCTCTATGGGAATCTAACATAGGGGTGGACTGACTTATGCCGCCTGTATTTTAAGGAAGAATATTTATTTATTTACGATCCTTAAAGATTGGATTTTTCCTATTTTTTTTAATTAAGGCATTAAGCTCAATTTCCAAAAGATGATTTTTTTATTCCTCTTTTTAGTCAGCTTTAGCGTGGGTGTCCTAATTTCTTCACATGACTGTATGACCACGGAGGTAAAGCAGCCGTTACGAGGACTGCACGGATCTGGTTTCTGTGTGTGGCTGCAGCCCTGCGTGAGCTTTTCTGACTGATGGTATTTACAGACGTGGAGGCGGCAAACGCTCCGCAGCTCTCCCAGGATTTAAACAACCCCCCCCCCCCCCCCACACACACACACACACACACACACACCCCCGCCGACCGAGAGACAAATATGAAAATAATATCACTTTGATTTGCGGGGAGCGTTGGAACGGCAAAATAAACGAGGCTTTTGGCCGCAGATCGATGGTTGGATGAACTGTCGTGGAATGGGCGCGACCGGCCTTATTGATCGGAAGGTGCAGTGTGTAAGAGTGTGTGTGTGTGTCTGGGTGTGTGTGTGTGACTGGGAGTGTGTGTGTGTGTGTGTGTATTGTGTCTGTATCTGTGCCTGTTTGAGTGTGTGTGTGTGTGTGTGTGTGTGTGTGTGTGTGTGCGTGCCTGTTTGAGTGTGTGTGTGTGTGTGTGCGTGCCTGTTTGAGTGTGTGTGTGTGTGTGTGTGCGTGCCTGTTTGAGTGTGTGTGTGTGTGTGTGTGTGTGTGTGTGTGTGTGTGTGCGTGCCTGTTTGAGTGTGTGTGTGTGTGTGTGCGTGCCTGTTTGAGTGTGTGTGTGTGTGTGTGTGTGTGTGTGTGCCTGTTTGAGTGTGTGTGTGTGTGTGCCTGCCTGTTTGTGTGTGTGTGTGTGTGTGTGTGTGTGCCTGTTTGAGTGTGTGTGTGTGTGTGTGTGTGTGTGTGTGCGTGCCTGTTTGAGTGTGTGTGTGTGTGTGTGTGCGTGCCTGTTTGAGTGTGTGTGTGTGTGTGTGTGTGTGTGTGTGTGCGTGCCTGTTTGAGTGTGTGTGTGTGTGTGTGTGTGTGTGTGTGCGTGCCTGTTTGAGTGTGTGTGTGTGTGTGTGTGTGTGTGTGTGTGCCTGTTTGAGTGTGTGTGTGTGTGTGCCTGCCTGTTTGTGTGTGTGTGTGTGTGTGTGTGTGTGTGCCTGTTTGAGTGTGTGTGTGTGTGTGCCTGTTTGAGTGTGTGTGTGTGTGTGTGTGTGTGTGTGTGTGTGTGTGTGCGTGCCTGTTTGAGTGTGTGTGTGTGTGTGTGTGTGTGTGTGTGTGCGTGCCTGTTTGAGTGTGTGTGTGTGTGTGTGTGTGTGTGTGTGCCTGTTTGAGTGTGTGTGTGTGTGCCTGCCTGTTTGTGTGTGTGTGTGTGTGTGTGTGTGTGCCTGTTTGAGTGTGTGTGTGTGTGTGCCTGCCTGTTTGAGTGTGTGTGTGTGTGTGCCTGCCTGTTTGTGTGTGTGTGTGTGTGTGTGTGTGTGTGTGTGCCTGTTTGAGTGTGTGTGTGTGTGTGCCTGCCTGTTTGAGTGTGTGTGTGTGTGTGTGTGCCTGTTTGAGTGTGTGTGTGTGTGTGTGTGTGTGTGTGTGTGTGTGTGTGCCTGTTTGAGTGTGTGTGTGTGTGCCTGCCTGTTTGAGTGTGTGTGTGTGCCTGCCTGTTTGAGTGTGTGTGTGTGTGTGTGTGTGCCTGTTTGAGTGTGTGTGTGTGTGCCTGCCTGTTTGAGTGTGTGTGTGTGTGTGTGTGTGTGTGCCTGTTTGAGTGTGTGTGTGTGTGTGTGTGTGTGTGCCTGCTTGTTTGAGTGTGTGTGTGTGTGTGTGTGTGTGTGTGTGTGTGTGTGTGTGTGTGTGTGCCTGCCTGTTTGAGTGTGTGTGTGTGTGTGTGTGTGTGTGTGTGCCTGCGTTGCTCAAGTCTCAGCATATTGATGTTCTCGGTGTGGATTTCATCTTCAGGCGCGTCTCTCGTGTCTTGAATTTAGAGTCCAAACTAAAAGCATTTGGGAGTTCAAAGACGCACACAAAGTATCTACACTTTGGAGACTTTTGCTCCAAATGTACCACATTTACATACATAGCTGGGGGGGGGGGGGGGGGGGGGTGTAATGTTGTAGTCATTTCGATGGTGGCCTCATGTTGGGATCGTTTGTGTTTACCCCTCAAGGGTGTTTTTTAGACACACATATTTTGGCATGCTCCGATATTGTTGATAATTTGAACAAATGTAAGCATTAGTTTAAAAGTACCATGATGTTTTTTTCTATACAGCACCAGTTCAGCTACAATAATATCTAAAGTAGATTGTATTAATTCAAATAAACTGGTAGATCCTTTTTGAAAATGTCTGCAGAATTGCTATCGCTGTAGCCACCAGAGTCCATGTAAATAATCAGAACTTTTATCATCGTACAACACACTTCATTCAAAGTCGATAGAAACAAAATAATACTATTAAAAGCCGTTTTAGTTCGTCTTTCCTCTGTTTCCAACAATCACCACTCTGATTTGGTTGAAATACACCCTTAATTCACCCATTTACATGTGGAAATTTGCTGGCTCTATACACGCTAAAAGTACTGATTATTTACATGGAGTCTGGTGGGTTTGGCGATTGTGATTTCAGGCCGTTTCTTGGTAAACAAAAAAGATCTTACTCTTTAACTAAAAGGTCTATCTCTGTAGGGATCCTTTCCATAATGTTGTCAGACACTTAGAATAATAATCTGAGTCTGTCAGCGGCAACAAAAGCTATTTTGGTGGACGGAAAAATCGGAAGTACAGCAAAGAGGAGAAAGCTGCAGGGAGATGGAAATGGACAGGATGGGGATGAAAAGAGGCGAGGAAGGAAACGGAGAGAGAGCGAGGCGAAGCTGTGATGCAAGAGCTGGAAAGGAAAAGCAGAGTGAAGATGAGAGATGGAGAATTACAAAAAAAAAAAAAAAAGGACAAGCTGACACAGAGATGTCTGTGTCAGAGTTACGGGAGGAGGAAGCGAAACAAGACTTACAGACAGTTCCTGTCACAACGGGTGTCGAGGTGAATTGTAACTTTTATTCAGTCTTGGTCCCTTCTGGTTTCGACTTGAAGCTTCGGTGGATTCACAGACTTTAAAAGCTGGCAGAGTTATCATTTTATTATCTACAGTCAAAGAATTTCTAATAAGGGAAGAAGTTGCACTCTCTCGTTACTTCCGGCTTCTGAACTGGTTGCAGTTCCACCAGAGATCCACATAGGGGGCGCTCACAGGCCAGTGCAGAATGAATGGGACTCTATGGAGCTCTACCCCTCAAATTCCACTTTTCTCAGGATATCATTTTTTGTCTAGTAATTTGAATGTTGCATTCGAAAGGGGAGGCTAAGAAAATACACACTGCTGGGTGTTAGATTTTTTTAAAGAGGCTTTTGTGTTCTAAAAAGCCTCTTTAAAATGTCAATGACGTCATACACATCGTACGGCCAGAGATACTGCTTTACGGCAAGCTCTGAGTCGCTTCCTTTGTTCTCGCGAGGCATCGTCAACACAGCTGACAGGTTAGACTCTCCCTGTTAATACTACACAGCTGACAGGTTAGACTCTCCCTGTCACAGCTGACAGGTTAGACTCTCCCTGTCAATACAACACAGCTGACAGGTTAGACTCTCCCTGTCAATACAACACGGCTGACAGGTTAGACTCTCCCTGTCACAGCTGACAGGTTAGACTCTCCCTGTCAATACAACACAGCTGACAGGTTAGACTCTCCCTGTCAATACAACACAGCTGACAGGTTAGACTCTCCCTGTCAATACTACACGGCTGACAGGTTAGACTCTCCCTGTCAATACTACACAGCTGACAGGTTAGACTCTCCCTGTCAATACAACACAGCTGACAGGTTAGACTCCCTGTCAATACAACACAGCTGACAGGTTAGACTCTCCCTGTCAATACAACACAGCTGACAGGTTAGACTCTCCCTGTCACAGCTGACAGGTTAGACTCTCCCTGTCAATACTACACGGCTGACAGGTTAGACTCTCCCTGTCAATACTACACAGCTGACAGGTTAGACTCTCCCTGTCAATACTACACGGCTGACAGGTTAGACTCTCCCTGTCAATACAACACAGCTGACAGGTTAGACTCTCCCTGTCACAGCTGACAGGTTAGACTCTCCCTGTCAATACAACACAGCTGACAGGTTAGACTCTCCCTGTCAATACTACACAGCTGACAGGTTAGACTCTCCCTGTCAATACTACACAGCTGACAGGTTAGACTCTCCCTGTCAATACTATACAGCTGACAGGTTAGACTCTCCCTGTTACAGCTGACAGGTTAGACTCTCCCTGTCACAGCTGACAGGTTAGACTCTCCCTGTCACAGCTGACAGGTTAGACTCTCCCTGTTAATACTACACAGCTGACAGGTTAGACTCTCCCTGTCACAGCTGACAGGTTAGACTCTCCCTGTTAATACAACACAGCTGACAGGTTAGACTCTCCCTGTCAATACTAAACAGCTGACAGGTTAGGCTCTCCCTGTTAATACAACACAGCTGACAGGTTAGACTCTCCCTGTCACAGCTGACAGGTTAGACTCTCCCTGTTAATACACGGGCTAGAAAGAGGTCTTCACTGACCAATCAGCATTCATTAGCAGAATGCTAGCATGTTAAGGAAACAACGGCTCAACCTGTAAGAAATCAAAAGGACATAAGTACTCGTTCATTCAACTTTCGACCTATAATCCATGTTGAATTTGCAAAAACTACAATCAAATCTGAGATTTCTCAATGACAATCAGGTGAAAGAGACAAATTTAGCCGTCTAACTCCACAGAGTCCCATTCATTTAGCCGTCTAGCTCCACAGAGTCCCATTCATTTAGCCGTCTAGCTCCATAGACTCCCATTCATTTAGCCATCTAGCTCCATAGACTCCCATTCATTTTGCACTGGATCACCCCCAGGGGAACTCTAGTGGAACTGCAACCAAATTCGGTACAATGGGGATGGGAAGTAGTTCTTTTGTAGATTATGGTGAACTTGTGTGCGTTGTAGCTGAGTTTTGACATTGATAACGATGGGGCTAACCGCTAGCATGCTAGCTCATGGTTTAGCCCCCTCATGACGTAGAAAGCCGTGCAGATTTTGACCAGCTCACCCGGAGACTGAAGGCAGGACACATTCAGAAACCAGATCTCACTCTAAACAGCACGGATGTTGTTGTTTTTTTCACATTTGTATGCGTGTAGAATCACCAGAGACAAAAAATAACACCCCAAATCCCAGAAAAAAATATATTTTTTTCATAATATGGGCACTTTAAGTGCTTTCAACCCTGAAGGTGCAAACTCCAGACAACAAGTAGTAAGAGCAAGTAATTCAGCTTTAAATAAGCAAAACTACAGGACAGAACAGGACGCTATCTACACTTATCTAGGCCTATATATATATATATATATATATATATATATATATATATATATATATATATATATATTATCGTGTCCTGTTCAATAACGTGACCATTTCACTAACTGCCGTGAAACTGGGCTGGAATGACAGACCCGAGAGAGTTGGTGTACAGAAGGGATACAGCTATGGTTGATGTTAGAAGGGATACAGCTATGGTTGATGTTAGAAGGGATACAGCTACAGCTATGGTTGATGTTAGAAAGGATACAGCTACAGTTATGGTTGATGTTAGAAAGGATACAGCTACAGCTATGGTTGATGTTAGAAGGGATACAGCTATGGTTGATTTTAGAAGGGATACAGCTACAGCTATGGTTGATGTTAGAAGGGATACAGCTACAGCTAAGGTTGATGTTAGAAGGGATACAGCTACAGCTATGGTTGATGTTAGAAGGGATACAGCTATGGTTGATGTTAGAAAGGATACAGCTACACCTATGGTTGATGTTAGAAGGGATACAGCTACAGCTATGGTTGATGTTAGAAGGGATACAGCTACAGCTATGGTTGATGTTACAAGGGATACAGCTACAGGTAAGGTTGATGTTAGAAGGGATACAGCTACAGCTATGGTTGATGTTAGAAGGGATACAGCTACAGCTATGGTTGATGTTAGAAGGGATACAGCTACAGATATGGTTGTTGTTAGACGGGATACAGCTACAGCAAAGGTTGATCTTAGAAGGGATACAGATATGGTTGATGTTAGAAGGGATACAGATATGGTTGATGTTAGAAGGGATACAGCTACAGCTATGGTTGATGTTAGAAGGGATACAGCTACAGCTATGGTTGATGTTAGAAGGGATACAGCTATGGTTGATGTTAGAAGGGATACAGATATGGTTGATGTTAGAAGGGATACAGCTATGGTTGATGTTAGAAAGGATACAGCTACACCTATGGTTGATGTTAGAAGGGATACAGCTACAGCTATGGTTGATGTTAGAAGAGATACAGCTACAGGTAAGGTTGATGTTAGAAGGGATACAGCTACAGCTATGGTTGATGTTAGAAGGGATACAGCTACACCTATGGTTGATGTTAGAAGGGATACAGCTACAGCTATGGTTGATGTTAGAAGGGATACAGCTATGGTTGATGTTAGAAGGGATACAGCTACAGCTATGGTTGATGTTAGAAGGGATACAGCTATGGTTGATCTTAGAAGGGATACAGATATGGTTGATGTTAGAAGGGATACAGATATGGTTGATGTTAGAAGGGATACAGCTACAGCTATGGTTGATGTTAGAAGGGATACAGCTACAGCTAAGGTTGATGTTAGAACGGATACAGCTACAGCTATGGTTGATGTTAGAAGGGATACAGCTAGACCTATGGTTGATGTTAGAAGGGATACAGCTACAGCTATGGTTGATGTTAGAACGGATACAGATATGGTTGATGTTAGAACGGATAGGCCTACAGCTACAGCTATGGTTGATGTTAGAAGGGATACAGCTACAGCTATGGTTGATGTTAGAAGGGATACAGCTATGGTTGATTTTAGAAGGGATACAGCTACACCAATGGTTGATAGAGTGGTTGTACAGAAGGGATACAGCTATGGTTGATGTTAGAAGGGATACAGCTACAGCTATGGTTGATGTTAGAAGGGATACAGCTACAGCTATGGTTGATGTTAGAAGGGATACAGATATGGTTGATGTTAGAAGGGATACAGCTATGGTTGATGTTAGAAGGGATACAGCTATGGTTGATGTTAGAAGGGATACAGCTACAGCTAAAGTTGATGTTAGAAGGGATACAGCTACAGCTATGGTTGATGTTAGAAGGGATACAGCTACAGCTATGGTTGATGTTAGAAGGGATACAGCTATGGTTGATGTTAGAAGGGATACAGCTACAGCTATGGTTGATGTTAGAAGGGATACAGCTATGGTTGATCTTAGAAGGGATACATATATGGTTGATGTTAGAAGGGATACAGATATGGTTGATGTTAGAAGGGATACAGCTACAGCTATGGTTGATGTTAGAAGGGATACAGCTACAGCTAAGGTTGATGTTAGAACGGATACAGCTACAGCTATGGTTGATGTTAGAAGGGATACAGCTACAGCTATGGTTGATGTTAGAAGGGATACAGCTACACCTATAGTTGATGTTAGAAGGGATACAGCTATGGTTGATGTTAGAAGGGATACAGCTACACCTATGGTTGATGTTAGAAGGGATACAGCTACAGCTATGGTTGATGTTAGAACGGATACAGATATGGTTGATTTTAGAACGGATAGGCCTACAGCTACAGCTATGGTTGATGGTAGAAGGGATACAGCTACAGCTATATTTGATGTTAGAAGGGATACAGCTACACCAATGGTTGATAGAGTGGTTGTACAGAAGGGATACAGCTATGGTTGATGTTAGAAGGGATATAGCTACAGCTATGGTTGATGTTAGAAGGGATACAGCTACAGCTATGGTTGATGTTAGAAGGGATACAGATATGGTTGATGTTAGAAGGGATACAGCTATGGTTGATGTTAGAAGGGATACAGCTATGGTTGATGTTAGAAGGGATACAGCTACAGCTAAAGTTGATGTTAGAAGGGATACAGCTACAGCTATGGTTGATGTTAGAAGGGATACAGCTACACCTATGGTTGATGTTAGAAGGGATACAGCTACAGCTATGGTTGATGTTAGAACGGATACAGATATGGTTGATGTTAGAACGGATAGGCCTACAGCTACAGCTATGGTTGATGTTAGAAGGGATACAGCTATGGTTGATGTTAGAAGGGATACAGCTATGGTTGATGTTAGAAGGGATACAGCTATGGTTGATGTTAGAAGGGATACAGCTATGGTTGATGTTATAAGGGATACAGCTACAGCTATGGTTGATGTTAGAAGGGATACAGCTACAGCTATGGTTGATGTTAGAAGGGATACAGCTACAGCAAAGGTTGATGTTAGAAGGGAGACCCAGGATTGATCCCTGAGGAACCCAAGTTTTGAGTGGGCACGGTTCTGAGGTAGATCCAACAAAGCGCATCGGGCCCTATTGTAACGGACCAAGCGCACTGCGTTTAGTGTGTGGTGCACGTTTTCCTTTTCCACACCCAGAGAAATCAACATTTAAATCATATTTAGTCAACCGTACGGGTGGATTTTTTCTGAAATCATTCTGCTTTCCTCTCCTCACTCGCTCTATATTTACCTTTCTCCATCTCACTCTGTTTGCTAACTCCTCCGCCTACGCACTCGCTCAATATTTATCTCCCTTATCACTCATTCCCTCTCCCCATCACCGTCCTTTTCTCTGTCTCCATCAACACTTTCTCTCTCTCCATCACTCATTCGCTCTCTGAATCACCATCCTTTTTTTCCCCCTCCGGAGCCACATTTCCACTGGCGTGGGCTGAGCTGGAAGTATGGAGAGAGGGAGAGAGAGAGAGAGAGAGAGAGAGAGAGAGAGAGAGAGAGAGAGAGAGAGGGGGGGGGGGAGAGAGAGGAAGAGAGATAGAGAGAGACGGAGAGAGAGAGAGAGAGAGAGAGAGGGGGGGAGAGAGAGAGGAAGAGAGATAGAGAGAGAGGGGGAGAGAGAGGAAGAAAGAGGGACAGAGAGAGGGGGGGAGAGAGAGAGAGAGGGACAGAGAGAGAGAGAGAGGGGGGGGGAGAGAGAGAGAGAGAGAGGGACAGAGAGAGAGGGACAGAGAGAGAGACAGAGAGAGAGAGAGAGAGGGGGGGAGAGAGAGAGAGATAGAGAGAGAGGAAGAAAGAGGGACAGAGAGAGGGGGGAGAGAGAGAGAGAGGGACAGAGAGAGAGAGAGGGGGGGAGAGAGAGAGAGGGAGAGAGAGACGGAGAGAGAGAGAGAGACGGAGAGAGAGAGAGAGAGAGAGAGAGGGGGAGAGAGAGGAAGAGAGATAGAGAGAGAGGGGGAGAGAGAGGGAGAGAGAGAGAGAGAGAGTACTTTCTTTCTGTCTTTCTTTCTGGAGGAGGAGTCTTACTTTCTGTAACTAGTAATTAAAGTAACAGATGAATGTAGCGGAGTAACTAAAGTAACTAGTAACTAAAGCTGTAACAGATGAATGTAGTGGAGTAACTAAAGTAACTAGTAACTAAAGCTGTAACAGATGAATGTAGTGGAGTAACTAAAGTAACTAGTAACTAAAGCTGTAACAGATGAATGTAGTGGAGTAACTAAAGTAACTAGTAACTAAAGTAACTAGTAACTAAAGCTGGAACAGATGAATGTAGTGGAGTAACTAAAGTAACTAGTAACTAAAGCTGTAACAGATGAATGTATTAGAGTGAAAATTACAATATTTCTCTCTGAAATGTAGCGGAGTAGAAGCAGAAAGTGGCATGAAGAGAAAAGACTCAAGTGAAGTACAAGTACCTCAACATTTTGATACTTAAGTACAGTACTGGAGTACATGTAATTAGTTACATTCCTCCGCTGGTCGTTGCCAGATTGCATTTCCCTGTTCTGAGGTGTTAACAGCTTTCATAGGCTGTGAAATGTAATTACGCTTCAGTATAAATGGGTGCAGAAGCTTTCCGGTAAAGGAGAGAAGCGTGTACCGGTCCTGTGAACTCCCATGACAACACGTTGCTTTCGGTGTGAGGTCAGATCTCAGGCTAATGGACCATGCCTTCGTCTCTTCGGCTTCGAAGAGTCCTTGAAACTTTTCTCTTAAAGACTTGAGACTTTCTTTTGGAATTTGTGCCAAAACACGATCATGCAATTGTTGCCTTGAAATACTTAAAGACTGACATGACTGTAAGGGTAACTACCGTTTTCTCCAACCCTATTGTCCTGTTTTTCCGTATAAGTGACTGATGGAGACAACAATCTTTGACATTGGTTCAGTATTAAGGTGTCCCCGTCTCATTCCCCCTGCTCTGGCGTGTCCCCCTCTCATTCCCCCTGCTCTGGCGTGTCCCCTCTCTCATTCCCCCTGCTCTGGCGTGTCCCCCTCTCATTCCCCCTGCTAGTACAGGAGACAGTGCAGCAGTTGGTGGACATGGCTTCACTTGGAAGCTCAGTGTGCCTTGTGTGAAAGTCAGATTGCCTCCCTAAGAACATTGTTAGAAAGGGCACAATATTCTCTACATTTTCATGTAAAAGTTATGTATGAAGAGTTAAAACTGTGGACGGTATCGCAAGGTAAAGAGGATTTTCAGGTAAACCCTGAATGTATGAAAGATGTGGAACGATGTGGAACGTTTTAAAGTTTGAATGGAGTTTCTCTGTGAATGTATGAATGAGTAGCTAGCAGTTGAAAATGTACCGTTTCCCCCTCTCATTCCCCCTGCTCTGGCGTTTCCCCCTCTCATTCCCCCTGCTCTGGCGTTCCCCCTCTCATTCCCCCTGCTCTGGTGTTCCTCCTCTCATTCCCCCTGCTCTGGCATACCCCCCGCTCATTCCCCCTGCTCTGGCATTTCCCCTGCTCATTCCACCTGCTCTGGCATTTCCCCTGCTCATTCCACCTGCTCTGGCGTTTCCCCCCTCTCATTCCTCCTGCTCTGACATTTACCCCTGTCATTCCCCCTGCTCTAGCGTTTCCCCCTCTCATTCCCCCTGCTCTGGCATTCCCCCCGCTCATTCCCCCTGCTCTGGCATTTCCCCTGCTCATTCCACCTGCTCTGGCGTTTCCCCCCGCTCATTCCACCTGCTCTGGCATTTCCCCCTCTCATTCCCCCTGCTCTGGCATTCCCCCCGCTCATTCCCCCTGCTCTGGCGTTTTCCTCCGCTCATTCCACCTGCTCTGGCGTTTCCCCCCGCTCATTCCACCTGCTCTGGCGTTTCCCCCCTTCATTCCCCCTGCTCTGGCGTTTCCCCCCTCTCATTCCCCCTGCTCTGACATTTTCCCCTGTCATTCCCCCTGCTCTGGCATTTCCCTTGCTTATTCCACCTGCTCTGGCATTTCCCCCCTCTCATTCCACCTGCTCTGGCATTTCCCCCCTCTCATTCCCCCTGCTCTCAAATCTTTTACTGCAGTAAAAGTACTGCATTGAAAAATGTTACTTAAGTAAAAGTCTCTAAGTATCTTCAGGAAAAAGTACTTAAAGAATGAAAAGTAAAGAAGAATCCTCACATTTTAAAATTCGGCCTGCAGAAATCAAAAGTCCTGGCGGGCGTCTGGACTCGCGGGGACGGTTTTGAGGTTTTGAGTTTAACAGAAGCAGATCAGATACACGACGAGAAGCCGCCGTGATGTGATCTTCACTGACACTAATACCTCCTAATCACCCAACTTTGCCAAACTTTTCCTTCACTTGGCTGCACAGCGCGCAGGACAAGCACTCGCTGCTGTCCCGTCAGCCTCTGGGTCACGGAATAAACGGCCGCTTTTTCAGACACGTTATAACTAGGGCTGTCAATCGATTAAAAAATGTAATCTAATTAATTACATACTCTGTGATTAATTAGTATGTAGAGAGACAACAGTAGAGAGTAGTATGTAGAGAGTAGTATGTAGAGAGTAGTATGTAGAGAGACAACAGTAGAGAGTAGTATGTAGAGAGACAGCAGTAGAGAGTAGTATGTAGAGAGACAACAGTAGAGAGTAGTATGTAGAGAGACAACAGTAGAGAGTAGTATGTAGAGAGACAACAGTAGAGAGTAGTATGTAGAGAGACAACAGTAGAGAGTAGTATGTAGAAAGTAGTATGTAGAGAGACAAAAGTAGAGAACTACAATATGAGCAGGTGAAGACTAAGAAAGTCATTTTGTCCCTTTTTGTATCCTATAACAACTCGATCGCTGAGGAGGAACATGTTTACGCCAATACAGACAGAAAGGTGATAAACGGAGATGGAAACACTTTGTGCCGAATAAAAACCGGGGACGTGGGCTGAGCCTGATCCCACTGATGAATGTGTCTGTCTCCGAGCAACGCCGTTTTGAAGAACAAAGTACCTTTTACTGTTGAAATATCCGTCCGCCTCCAGAAACATCACGGTGTCTCCCAACTTCTCTCTCGCCGACGGTGGTTTATGACTTTGAGTCGGTTCCCTGGAGCCTCGCCAAATATTTCGCCTTTTGTGTCTATGTTTCTGGGAAGAATGAATCATGAAAGAAGTCTGGCTGACTTTCTTTTGGCTTGTGGGTGTTTGTTTTTTTCCCGAGGAAGGCGTTGTTTTGTCCATCTGTCCAACTCTCAGCAAGATTTCTCCAAAACTTCCGGCAAGATTTACATGAAATTAACAATGGATTATCATGTCTTAATACCTCAACCATAAGATACACTGTTATGTCGATACGCTCCAAAATGGGGTCAGCGCTATGTTCCCACAGCCCTATGTTCCCACAGCCCTATGTTCCCACAGCCCTATGTTCCCACAGCCCTATGTTCCCACAGCCCAATGTTCCCACAGCCCAATGTTCCCACAGCCCTATGTTCCCACAGCTCTATGTTCCCACAGCCCTATGTTCCAACAGCCCTATGTTCTCACAGCTCTATGTTCCCACAGCCCTATGTTCCCACAGCTCTATGTTCCCACAGCTCTATGTTCCCACAGCCCTATGTTCTCACAGCTCTATGTTCCCACAGCCCTATGTTCCCACAGCCCTATGTTCCCACAGCCCTATGTTCTCACAGCTCTATGTTCCCACAGCTCTATGTTCTCACAGCCCTATGTTCCCACAGCCCAATGTTCCCACAGCTCTGTTACCACAGCCCTATGTTCCCACAGCCCTATGTTCCCACAGCCCAATGTTACCACAGCCCAATGTTCCCACAGCCCAATGTTCCCATATTTCTAGGACATTTTCAAAATTAGGTCTTGTGTTCCTACATTTCCCTTCAATTTAAGGCTTATCCTCCCACAATATTTTTTTAGGGTTAGGGGTTAGGGAGAAAGGGGGATCGAATCTGATACATGATTATGGAAAGGAAATGTGGGAACATAGGCCCTAATTGCCTAATAACTGAAAAATATTACGTAGCCCCCTGCAGTCCTCCAAAGTACCCATAAGGGGACACGTACCCACTGCAGTCCTCCAAAGTACCTCTACGGGGACACGTACCCCCTGCAGTCCTCCAAAGTACCCATAAGGGGACACGTACCCACTGCAGTCCTCCAAAGTACCTCTACGGGGACACGTACCCCCTGCAGTCCTCCAAAGTACCCATAAGGGGACACGTACCCACTGCAGTCCTCCAAAGTACCTCTAGGGGGACACGTACCCCCTGCAGTCCTCCAAAGTACCCATAAGGGGACACGTACCCACTGCAGTCCTCCAAAGTACCTCTAGGGGGACACGTACCCCCTGCAGTCCTCCAGAGTAACCCTAGGGGGACACGTACCCCCTGCAGTCCTCCAGAGTACCCCTAGGGGGACAAGTACCCCGAACGGTCTGCAGCTAAAGACACAGAGGAGAGCAGCAGGGCTGTGAATGGAAACGCTATTTCTGTTCCGTGTAGTCTCTTTAGACTGACGACTATGTAAAGATTGTTGGGTTATCAACCCAACAATTGAACGAGGAGGAGTTCTTGAGCATGCTTTGGGGAAATTAGGTGTAACGGTGAACCACGATAAAAATGTTGACGATAACAATGACCGTTTTCATTTAAAATATCACGGTGGATTACCACGATATTTTTTGATGATGAAGAAAAGTGTATAATTAGTGGTGTTTCTTTGATTTGTTTACATATTGTTCTTTATGTCTTAGCTTGAATGTTTGTATTTGTATAATTCAAACCTGCACTACTGGAAATATTCCTGACAAATAAGCTGTTGACATGTGATCCGTGTTCCTTTGATGTTAAAAGTTGCACTTTTGATAAGGTTTCTGTCTATATTTTTGCAAATATTAACACTGCTACACTTTTTAAAATGATTTCAGCTTGTGTAGGCCTATCAGTTCTTTCTCAACATACCGCGATAATATCGAAAACCGTGATAATTCTGGTCACTTAACTTAACCGCGAGGTTAAATCTTCATAGCGTTACATCTCTATTAGGTACAAAGGCTTGTTTCTCTCTGCCAAGTTTAGAGAATTTGCAGTATTTTCGGATATTTAAAAGATATGCCGAGAGGTTTTAGTATTCTACGTCTTCTGTTTCCTGAGATTGGGTCTCTGACACAGCCGTTATACTGCCGGGCAGTAAAAACCTGATTTGTTGCCCCTTTAAAACTGACGTGAAGGTCGGATGGCGGTGACAGTAAACAGCAGCGGAGAGACGGAGACACCGCTAGGAAAGTAAATGGCTTCATTTACCGGAGCCGCAGCGAGATATACAGCGAGATACACACTCTTAGTGTGGATTTCCACTGGATGCGGAAGGGCTGCGGCCTCCGCCGTCCGTCAATACCCACCAGGTCCGGATGGCTGCGGCCATGACTGACAGCTGTAGTCACGAGGACCCACGAGATCTCACGAATTCACGTAGAATAGATACCACAACACCAACAACAGTTAGGCTGTGTCTCAAACCGCCTACTTGCACACTTCAAACACTTAGTTTTAAGTATATCGTGTAGATAACGCAAAAAGTCAGAGCACTGAAAGTACCAGGATGACCCCCCTAAAAACGGTCAAAAAGTTCAGTGTGGAACGATGGACGCTACGCGCACTAAACGGGCGCCTTCTTGACTACAAAGTGGAAAAGGGGAGGGACCAGGGACGTTGACCGGCAGCTGATTGGACGAACGCGTCACGTGGCTCTGGCTTCTCCCGGATTTCACAACCGAGCATAATGGCGTCTCGTTTAGAATACGATCTCGCCGTGAGCACGGTGTATTTTATTTTGAAAATTAACGGGATATTTTATTTTGTTTCTGTGCTCAACTTCCTGTCCCGCACTATCTGCCGTGTGCTGAGTTACTGCGGAGCTCTCCTGAGAGCTGGTACTGTTATATACTACTATATAGAGCAGGTACTATTATATACTACTATATAGAGCTGGTACTGTTATATACTACTATATAGAGCAGGTACTATTATATACTACTATATAGAGCTGGTACTATTACTACTATATAGAGCTCTATTGTATACTACTATATAGAGCTGGTACTATTATATACTACTATATAGAGCCATATTGTATACTACTATATAGAGCTGGTACTATTGTATACTACTATATAGAGCAGGTACTATTGTATACTACTATATAGAGCAGGTACTATTATATACTACTATATAGAGCAGGTACTATTATATACTACTATATAGAGCTGGTACTATTACTACTATATAGAGCTCTATTGTATACTACTATATAGAGCTGGTACTATTATATACTACTATATAGAGCCCTATTGTATACTACTATATAGAGCTGGTACTATTGTATACTACTATATAGAGCTGGTACTATTGTATACTACTATATAGAGCGGGTACTATTGTATACTACTATATAGAGCGGGTACTATTATATACTACTATATAGAGCTGGTACTATTACTACTATATAGAGCTCTATTGTCTACTACTATATAGAGCTCTATTGTATACTACTATATAGAGCTGGTACTATTATATACTACTATATAGAGCCCTATTGTATACTACTATATAGAGCTGGTACTATTGTATACTACTATATAGAGCTGGTACTATTATATACTACTATATAGAGCTGGTACTATTATATACTACTATATAGAGCTGGTACTATTATATACTACTATATAGAGCTGGGACGGAGTAGGGACGCAGACATTCTGAAGTCAGTGGAAATGCACACATTATACACACAATACACACATTATACACACAATACACACATTATACACACAATACACACATTATACACACAATACACACATTATACACACAAATACACACATTATACACACAAAAACACACATTATACACACAAATACACATTGACTTTAATGGAAATCTAATGAATAGAGCTGGGACTATTATATACTACTATATAGAGCTCTATTGTATACTACTATATAGAGCTGGTACTATTATATACTACTATATAGAGCAGGTACTATTATATACTACTATATAGAGCTGGTACTGTTATATACTACTATATAGAGCTGGTACTGTTATATACTACTATATAGAGCAGGTACTATTATATACTACTATATAGAGCTGGTACTATTACTACTATATAGAGCTCTATTGTATACTACTATATAGAGCTGGTACTATTATATACTACTATATAGAGCCCTATTGTATACTACTATATAGAGCTGGTACTATTGTATACTACTATATAGAGCTGGTACTATTGTATACTACTATATAGAGTGGGTACTATTGTATACTACTATATAGAGCGGGTACTATTATATACTACTATATAGAGCTGGTACTATTACTACTATATAGAGCTCTATTGTCTACTACTATATAGAGCTCTATTGTATACTACTATATAGAGCTGGTACTATTATATACTACTATATAGAGCCCTATTGTATACTACTATATAGAGCTGGTACTATTATATACTACTATATAGAGCTGGGACTATTATATACTACTATATAGAGCGGGTACTATTATATACTACTATATAGAGCTGGGACTATTATATACTACTATATAGAGCTGGTACTATTATATACTACTATATAGAGCGGGTACTATTATATACTACTATATAGAGCTGGTACTATTATATACTACTATATAGAGCGGGTACTATTATATACTACTATATAGAGCTGGTACTATTATATACTACTATATAGAGCTGGTACTATTATATACTACTATATAGAGCCCTATTGTATACTACTATATAGAGCTGGTACTATTATATACTACTATATAGAGCTGGGACTATTATATACTACTATATAGAGCGGGTACTATTATATACTACTATATAGAGCTGGTACTATTATATACTACTATATAGAGCTGGGACTATTATATACTACTATATAGAGCTGGTACTATTATATACTACTATATAGAGCGGGTACTATTATATACTACTATATAGAGCTGGGACTATTATATACTACTATATAGAGCTGGGACTATTATATACTACTATATAGAGCGGGTACTATTATATACTACTATATAGAGCTGGTACTATTATATACTACTATATAGAGCTGGGACTATTATATACTACTATATAGAGCTGGGACGGAGTAGGGACGCAGCCGTTCTGCAGTAAGTGGAAATACACACATTATACACACAATACACACATTATACACACAATACACACATAATACACACATTATACACACAATACACACATTATACACACAATACACAAATACACACATTATACACACAAATACACACATTATACACACAATACACACATTATACACACAAATACACATTGACTTTAATGGAAACCTAATGACTCCGTCGCCGTTCCGGAGCCGGTGCGCATCCAATAGAAATTGCCGGTTAGAGTGTCTCACGGTTGCCTCTTGTCTTCTGATTGGACGAAGGAAATGTTGCCTTCCTCTATCGTTAACACCGTCTGGCTCCGCCCCCAAATGTTAACACCGTCTGGCTCCGCCCCAAATGTTAACACCGTCTGGCTCCGCCCCAAATGTTTACACCATCTGGCTCCGCCCCCAAATATTAACACTGTCTGGCACATCATTGATTAATTCCCCAGGGCAACTGTAGCCCACGGCAACCGATATGAGATGAGGCGATGTGTCTGGATGTTTTGTTCTTACATTTGTTTAAATTCTCTTCCTCCCTCTCTCTTCTCTCTTCCTTCTTCTCTTCCTCCCTATCTTTGTCTCTTACTCCCTCTCTTGCTCCCTCTCTTGCTCCCTCTCTTCCTCCCTCTCTGTCTTCCTTCCTCCCTCTCTTTCTCCCTCTCTTCCTCCCTCTCTTCCTCCCTCTCTTTGTCTCTTACTCCCTCTCTTCCTCCCTCTCTCTGTCTCTCTTCTCTCTTCCTCCCTCTCTTCCTCCCTCTCTTTGTCTCTTACTCCCTCTCTTCCTCCCTCTCTCTGTCTCTCTTCTCTCTTCCTTCTTCTCTTCCTCCCTCTCTTCCTCCCTCTCTTTGTCTCTTACTCCATCTCTTCCTCCCTCTCTGTCTTCCTTCCTCCCTCTCTTTCTCCCTCTCTCTCTCTCTTCCTCCCTCTCCTCATCCCTCTCTTTCTCCCTCTCTCCCTCCCTCTGTCTTTCTTCCTCCCTCTCTTCCTCCATCTCTCTGTCTCTCTTGCTCCCTCTCTTCCTCCCTCTCTTTCTCCCTCTCTCTTCTCTCTTCCTTCCTCTCTTCCTCCCTCTCTCTGTCACTCTTCCTCCCTCTCTTCCTCCCTCTCTTGCTCTCTCTCTGTCACTCTTCCTCCCTCTCTTCCTCCCTCTCTTCCTTCCTCTCTTCCTCCCTCTCTCTTCTCTCTTCCTCCCTCTCTCTGTCTCTCTCCCTCTCTCTCTCCCTCTTCTCTTCCTCTCTCTCTCTCTCTCTCTCCCTCTCTCTCTCTTCCTCCCTCTCTCTCTCCCTCTCTCTGTCTCTCTCTCCCTCTCTCTGTCTCTCTTCCTCCCTATCTCTCTCTCTCTCTCTCTCCCTCTCTTTGTCTCTTGTCCTCCCTCTCTCTTCTCTCTTCCTCCCTCTCTCTGTCTCTCTCCCTCTCTCTGTCTCTCTTCCTCCCTCTCTCTCTCTCTCTTCCTCCCTCTCTCTGTCTTTCTTCCTCTCTCTCTTCTCTCTTCCTCCCTCTCTTCCTCCCTCCATCTGTCTCTCCCTCTCTCTGTCGCTCTTCCTACCTCTCTCTGTCTCTCTTCCTACCTCTCTCTGTCTCTCTTCCTCCCTCTCTTCCTCGCTCCATCTGTCTCTCCGCAGGGCCGGGTTTGAACAGGACATCGAGGGCGACCACTCGCTTCACCCCGACAGCTGCCGCGGTGAGATAAACTCGCCGTTGTACAGCCATTACAGCCCAGATAACATCATAATGTGAGGTGTAAACAGTGCAGACGCCAGTGGATTGTAAGACTGCAGCAACGATACGGCAAGAAACTGCCCAATAAGTGAGATAGGGAGAACTTTTAGGGAGATTAATGTATTTTCAGAATCAACAAAGGATGCATTGCCAAGTAAGTAGCACTTGTTGGTGTATATACGCAAACATATTAAATATTAATATGAAATAAACAATGAATACAGAAATAAAAAACAAATACACGTAACTATTCAACCCTTGTGTTGACTTCGGGTCACATTGGCCCGTTTTTAAATATTTGTTTTATATCGTTTAATATTATTAATATTGGATGTAGAAATAAGCGCTGAAAGTGTCTGACACATGAAAAAATGTATTTTGTGTATCATGTTTGATATATTGGGCGTTTTGGGCAACATTTTGCTCACAACAATGTTAATTTTAGGTACGAACATGTGTTGCTTTTGGGACCTCAACTTCCATGCTTGTATGGGCTACACCTTCATCTTGATAGTCTTCCTCATCACTGCTATCTGAACTTCCATTATCATGCATAGCCTTAGGAGTCCATTCATCCTCCTCATCATCATCATCATCCCCTACTCCACACCACTTGAATTGCCATCTAAAGCCTGGTTCACACGGCAGGATAATTAGGCCGATTTTAGCCCTGATTCCCCCCTTCAGACGATCTTAAGGATGCTCCGATTATCGTAGAATAATCTGATCAGATATTCCTGCCGTGTGCGGTGTGTTAAGACTGCTCTCGTCTGCTCGGAAGGACGTCGGGACCGCTGCCATCTCAAATCGGGGATATCCAACATGTTGGATTCTTTTGGCCCGATGTCTCCTCGTGTGTGGCGTCCCCCGGGGACAAACGAGCACGCAGCCTGTGGACTGTGGCGTGTAGCCAATCAGAAAGCCAGGTGACGAGACGGCGAGGAAAGCACCGGAAAGTCCGGTCATGTTTGCGTTGTCTCCACTTCTTTGACCATCGCCTTTTCTTTTGATAACATTTTTTTTTATCGGTTAAAAACAAACTCCAAACTATCGCCACTGCATCCTCTTCGTCCGCCATGATTAGTTACTCTGAAGTCACGTTTGATCTCGAGGGATTTTGCGAGATTTCCCGTCTGACCTGGGAACGCTCGGGAGTCAAATCGGTTGGTGTGTGATGTGTTGATTTTGCCGTCACGCTGTACGACCAGAACTGTTAGACCCGTGATCTTTTACCGCCGTGTGGGGGGTCCCTCAGGGTTGGAAAATCGGCCGATAATTTTAAAATCGTCCCATGTGAACCAGGCTTACTATCATGCTGATGACATTTTCAATGTACTTCTTCTTCCTCTAGTCTTTTTGACATCTAAAAATACACAAATTGGTCGATATAGCATAGCGATTATGTTATTGTTATTTTAAAAATACCCAAAATGTATTTTAAGATGGCATTTTAGTCATTAATTGGATTAATTAAATTAATTAAATCATCAAAATAGTGTGTGTTTGTATAGTGGTAGGCATGATGTAGATTACATTACAAAAATGTGACTCGAAAGTTCAGCTATAAAGCACCTTAAATACCTGCAGTATCACATTTGATACATGCATTTTTAACACGATTCAACTGTAATATAAATAATGAATTTTTAAGTAATTATGCAAGATATTTATTTTAAAAAAAATAGTAATATAAATGTTATTCTTACCGTAACTATATGAAAATTTGCAACTTGTTCCCTGCCAAAATTGTGTGGAGGATTTAATGGAAATGTGCAGAGGAAAGGTATGTAAGTCCAGGATGTAGGATTAGGGTTCGATGCCAGTGGGGGTCTGAATGTGACCGTGGTCGTGTTGCTTGTTGTGTGCAGCTGATGTGTTGGCGACCACACGGAACCAGGACTCCGCTGCCGCCGCTGACTCCGCCTACGGTAGGAAGCTCTTCTTATTCCAGGTTCAGCAGCAGAGAGTCACGGAGAAGTAGTCTCCGCACGTCTAATTCAGGCCCGTAGACGGGGGCCTAATTGCCAAAGGTCCAAAGTTCAGTCTGTTTTTTTTCTTTTGTCAACTAGTTTTTTGTTGTAATGAACAAGTGTCTTTTAAAATGCACTCATAGCAAAATGTTTTAGGTGTGTGTGTGTGTATTTGTCTGTGTGTGTCTGTGTGTGTGTGTGTGTGTGTGTGTGTCTGTGTGTGTGTGAAGTCTCTTTTATATAGGCCTTAGTGGTCCCCTAATACTGTATCTGAAGTCTCTTTTATATAGGCCTTAGTGGTCCCCTAATACTGTATCTGAAGTCTCTTTTATATAGGCCTTAGTGGTCCCCTAATACTGTATCTGAAGTCTCTTTATATAGGCCTTAGTGGTCCCCTAATACTGTATCTGAAGTCTCTTTATATAGGCCTTAGTGGTCCCCTAATACTGTATCTGAAGTCTCTTTTATATAGACCTTAGTGGTCCCCTAATACTGTATCTGAAGTATCTTTTATATAGGCCTTAGTGGTCCCCTAATACTGTATCAAGTCTCTTTTATATAGGCCTTAGTGGTCCCCTAATACTGTATCTGAAGTCTCTTTCCCGAAATTCAGCCTTGGTGCAGAATTACAGCCACTAGAGCCAGTCCCACAATGAGCTTTACTTAGGAGGTGCCATTTCTGTGTCTGTAGCTATTGAGGAGGAGAGGGGGGGGGGGGCAAGGTGGAGGGTGGGGGTGTGGCCTTGACCAACTGCCACTTTGCTTGTTTGAAAGCCATGATGTCTCTCTCTCTCATGGGTGGGCCAAATTCTCTGGGCGGGCAAAGCAGAGAAAGGGGAGGTAACCTTTCCCCTTATGACGTCATAAAGGGAAGATTCCAGATCGGCCCATCTGAGCTTTCATTTTCTCAAAGGCAGAGCAGGATACCCAGGGCTCGGTTTACACCTATCACCATTTCTAGCCACTGGGGGACCATAGGCAGGCTGGGGGAACTCACATTAATGTTAAAAAACCTCATAAAGTGACATTTTCATGCCATGGGACCTTTAAGGGAAAGTAAATGAGATAAAACTAGTGGGTTTTTATCACCACATACCAAGAAACACTTTACGCAACCCAGCGTAAAGCAAGAAAGTGACATCTCTTATCCGGTGTCTCTGAGCCTCTTCAAAGTCGATAAGCGGTTCAGTTTGACCTTGTCATGTTTGGGCGGTGCAGCTTCTGAGCTAAACACTGACATCCATGGGAATCTTTTTTTTTTTAAAAGAGCAGCAGAGTCTTTGGAGCTTAGAGAGCTTTTCGCTTTGTATTCTCCCGCTAAAGTTAATTACATTCACCTGGCATCTAAATGTGGTCCTACTGGACGACTAGAATGATAAGTACCTTTTAAAAATACAAGACAGGATCTCTGAGAGCCAGAGAGCTGAGAGATGAGCCCACTGAAGTCTGGTGACCTTGCAAATGCAGTTAATATCCTCTCACTACATTCAGCGTGGAAGTCAAAATCAAATGTCAAATCACATCTAAACAGTTGACATAGTTAGCTAAAAGTACTGACTAAACAGTTGACATAGTTAGCTAAAAGTGCCGTCTAAACAGTTGACATAGTTAGCTAAAAGTACCGTTTAAACAGTTGACATAGTTAGCTAAAAGTACTGACTAAACAGTTGACATAGTTAGCTAAAAGTACTGACTTAACAGTTGACATAGTTAGCTAAAAGTACTGTCTAAATGGTTGACATAGTTAGCTAAAAGTACCGTCTAAACAGTTGACATAGTTAGCTAAAAGTACTGACTTAACAGTTGACATAGTTAGCTAAAAGTGCCGTCTAAACAGTTGACATAGTTAGCTAAAAGTACCATTTAAACAGTTGACATAGTTAGCTAAAAGTACTGACTAAACAGTTGACATAGTTAGCTAAAAGTACTGACTTAACAGTTGACATAGTTAGCTAAAAGTGCCGTCTAAACAGTTGACATAGTTAGCTAAAAGTACCGTTTAAACAGTTGAAATAGTTAGCTAAAAGTACTGACTAAACAGTTGACATAGTTAGCTAAAAGTGCTGTCTAAACAGTTGACATAGTTAGCTAAAAGTACCGTCTAAACAGTTGAAATAGTTAGCTAAAAGTACTGACTAAACAGTTGACATAGTTAGCTAAAAGTACTGACTAAACAGTTGAAATAGTTAGCTAAAAGTACTGTCTAAACAGTTGAAATAGTTAGCTAAAAGTACTGACTAAACAGTTGACATAGTTAGCTAAAAGTGCTGTCTAAACAGTTGACATAGTTAGCTAAAAGTACTGTCTAAACAGTTGAAATAGTTAGCTAAAAGTGCTGTCTAAACAGTTGAAATAGTTAGCTAAAAGTACTGTCTAAACAGTTGACATAGTTAGCTAAAAGTACCGTCTAAACAGTTGACATAGTTAGCTAAAAGTACTGACTAAACAGTTGACATAGCTAAAAGTACTGTCTAAACAGTTGACATAGTTAGCTAAAAGTACTGACTTAACAGTTGACATAGTTAGCTAAAAGTACTGTCTAAACAGTTGACATAGTTAGCTAAAAGTACCGTCTAAACAGTTGACATAGTTAGCTAAAAGTGCTGTCTAAACAGTTGACATAGTTAGCTAAAAGTGCCGTCTAAACAGTTGACATAGTTAGCTAAAAGTACTGTCTAAACAGTTGAAATAGTTAGCTAAAAGTACTGACTTAACAGTTGACATAGTTAGCTAAAAGTGCCGTCTAAACAGTTGACATAGTTAGCTAAAAGTACCGTTTAAACAGTTGACATAGTTAGCTAAAAGTACTGACTAAACAGTTGAAATAGTTAGCTAAAAGTACTGACTTAACAGTTGACATAGTTAGCTAAAAGTGCCGTCTAAACAGTTGACATAGTTAGCTAAAAGTGCTGACTAAACAGTTGACATAGTTAGCTAAAAGTACTGACTAAACAGTTGACATAGTTAGCTAAAAGTGCTGTCTAAACAGTTGACATAGTTAGCTAAAAGTACCGTCTAAACAGTTGAAATAGTTAGCTAAAAGTACTGACTAAACAGTTGACATAGTTAGCTAAAAGTACTGACTAAACAGTTGAAATAGTTAGCTAAAAGTACTGTCTAAACAGTTGAAATAGTTAGCTAAAAGTACTGACTAAACAGTTGACATAGTTAGCTAAAAGTGCTGTCTAAACAGTTGACATAGTTAGCTAAAAGTACTGTCTAAACAGTTGAAATAGTTAGCTAAAAGTGCTGTCTAAACAGTTGAAATAGTTAGCTAAAAGTACTGTCTAAACAGTTGACATAGTTAGCTAAAAGTACCGTCTAAACAGTTGACATAGTTAGCTAAAAGTACTGACTAAACAGTTGACATAGCTAAAAGTACTGTCTAAACAGTTGACATAGTTAGCTAAAAGTACTGACTTAACAGTTGACATAGTTAGCTAAAAGTACTGTCTAAACAGTTGACATAGTTAGCTAAAAGTACCGTCTAAACAGTTGACATAGTTAGCTAAAAGTGCTGTCTAAACAGTTGACATAGTTAGCTAAAAGTGCCGTCTAAACAGTTGACATAGTTAGCTAAAAGTACTGTCTAAACAGTTGAAATAGTTAGCTAAAAGTACTGACTTAACAGTTGACATAGTTAGCTAAAAGTGCCGTCTAAACAGTTGACATAGTTAGCTAAAAGTACTGTTTAAACAGTTGACATAGTTAGCTAAAAGTACCGTTTAAACAGTTGACATAGTTAGCTAAAAGTACTGACTAAACAGTTGAAATAGTTAGCTAAAAGTACTGACTTAACAGTTGACATAGTTAGCTAAAAGTGCCGTCTAAACAGTTGACATAGTTAGCTAAAAGTGCTGACTAAACAGTTGACATAGTTAGCTAAAAGTACTGACTAAACAGTTGACATAGTTAGCTAAAAGTGCTGTCTAAACAGTTGACATAGTTAGCTAAAAGTACCGTCTAAACAGTTGAAATAGTTAGCTAAAAGTACTGACTAAACAGTTGACATAGTTAGCTAAAAGTACTGACTAAACAGTTGACATAGTTAGCTAAAAGTACCGTCTAAACAGTTGAAATAGTTAGCTAAAAGTGCCGTCTAAACAGTTGACATAGTTAGCTAAAAGTACTGACTAAACAGTTGAAATAGTTAGCTAAAAGTACTGACTTAACAGTTGACATAGTTAGCTAAAAGTGCCGTCTAAACAGTTGACATAGTTAGCTAAAAGTACCGTTTAAACAGTTGACATAGTTAGCTAAAAGTACTGACTAAACAGTTGACATAGTTAGCTAAAAGTACCGTTTAAACAGTTGACATAGTTAGCTAAAAGTACCGTCTAAACAGTTGACATAGTTAGCTAAAAAATATAAACTTTGGTCTTGTCGCTTTGCCTGTCACGTTGTCATTTTAATTCTCTTTTTCGCTTCCCTGGCGAGTAATCTCACCCTGGCATTCGTCACGGTGCCACTGAGTGTAAGAGGGCGAAAGGCGGAGGTATGTCCCTCTTTGGCTAATGTATTTTAAAGATGGAGGCACAACATGGCGGCAAGGAGGTAAGCTTCTCCTCACAACGTGTAGATCCTATGGCGCCATTTTCATGCTAACAAGCACTCACCCCCCGTTAGCATCCCATTGACACCCATTCATTCTGACGTCACTTTGACAGAGAATAACTTTACATCTGAAGCGTTTAAAGACTCTATTTGTCCGTTGTTTATTTCTAAAGAAACACGACAATGTATAAAAGGCTCCATTACCTTGTAGCTCACGTTATGGCTCCGTAGCAGACGTTTTTATAACAATAGCTAACGATTGGGTCATAACCACGAGACTTACTGTCTCATAGTAGAGGAATTACCGTATAGTGCAGGAGAAGCTCTCAGGCAGTTTGGACTTCCATTAGCTGTTTAAGTGTAATTACTAATGTTAACTATCATGTTAGTGATCAGTAATTAGCCTGTGCCTATGTTATCTCCTTACATATACCTACGCTCTCCGTCTCTGCTAGATTGGGAATGATTGAGATTTCTCTTGGCACAGCTACCAGAAGACTTCCAACTTTCAGACAGGTTGCTCACGTCACATCTACGTCTTCAAGCTCAGTTGTAGGCTGCTCAGTAACGCTCAGCCATCACCGGAAAAGAGCTTCTAATATCCTTCACTGGTCTCCGTCCAGAGACACGGGATCTGCTGGTCCAGTATATATACTGTCTATGCATGGCGGCCGTCATTCGAGCGACTCACTCGTATGTATTCTGAATGATTCTGAATGTCAGATTCTACGCTTACGAGAACACTTTGATTAGTTGGTGGAAGTAATTACACATGAATGAGCACATATTTGTGAAAGAACAAAGTTCTTTGTGTGCACGAAGATCGCTTTTGTCTCAAAACTCCGCTTAAAAACCAAAGTGTAGTGATGTAAAATGTAGCCTTACAGAACCGTGAGAGGACAGAAATATGAATAATGTTTCCACACAGGCTGAGTTTAGGTGTGTTTGTGTGTGGCTGCTGTGCAATAGCTTCACCTCAACCTCTAATTTGCCTTTTTAATCACTCAACAGCAGCGGGATGTGAGAGTGAAAGAAAGAGCCTGCAGTCACAGGTTATAAAACAATGATTCCCTCTCCATGAATATGAGTTTGCAGGCGGAAAACGGCTCGCTGTGCAGCGATTAGCCCTGACTGACTGACATGATTACAGGCGCAGCAGTAGCGATTCATTGACACGCTTCCACGGATTCATCTCTTAAATGCGTACTAATTGTGTCGTGATTAACCATGCCGTTTAAGTTTTCAGTTTTATTGACGCCTGCGGGGATTACACACGGAGTTAATGGCTCCATAACACAATGAAAAGCCCACACACACACTTGGCAGCATGCTTAATCGTCACGCTTTTGTTGTGAAATTACGGTTTAAATATGCAGAGATTAACAGGGGCGGAGCGTTGTTGGGGCGGGGGGTGGCTTCTTCTGGGTCTCCCGCTCCGAATGTGTGAGGGCTTTTAAAATAACTTCAACTTTGTGTCATTTCGCCTCAGTCTCTCTGACTGGTCCGGCAAATCAACGCAGAAACCCTTCCTATGTTATGGGAATTAAGCTGCGTTCCAGATAGGGGTGCAAGATATATCGACTCAATATCGTTATCGCAATTTATTGTTATGGGTTGGTGTGTTTTATCTTATTTTGGTAGTCTGTTTCTGTTCTGAATTTTGCTCAGTTTCCTGTTTTATTTTGATAGTTTGGTATTCTGTCTTGTCTAGTCTGGTTTTACTTTGTCTTATGTTTCCCGCCTTTTTTGATTGTCCTGCCCAGCCCTAATGTGTTTCATCTGTTCCCCAGCCCTTGTGTCACCTGTCTTGTGTTACCTCGTTACGCTGTGTAATTAGTCTTTGTGTTTCCCTTGTCTGTTGTCAGATCATTATATGTCTTGTCGCCAGTTTATTTTCCTGTGTGTTTGTCTCAGTGTTCATGTTTTTCCTATTTGTGACTTAGACTTCTTTTTGGATTTCCTTTTTTGCTTGCCTTTTCCAGGACTCCTTTGGTTTTGTACATTTTTATGTTTATTAAGTTATCAAACGTTCCTCAGTTTCCGCCTCTGCATTTTGGGTCCGCATTCTCTCCAGCCATCCGTAACATATATCGAAAGTGTCGCGATAAGTATGCAATATTTAGTTTATTTTGTGGCTCAGTTGTGTTTGATTTAGAGCTTGAAATGCTATTATGATCATTTTTCATTGGCCAGTTACCGTGCCACTTGCACATGTTAGTGCACGTCAGCGCATGGGGCCACTATAGAGACAACAAGACGGAACGACTCAGAGAAGAGAAAGAAAAGTTGTGTCCTGTTCTCTTTAATTATATATTTATACTGTCCAACCAGTAGAACATGTCCTGTTCTGTAGACATGGTCCTTATTTATATATTTATACTGTCCAACCAGTAGAACATGTCCTGTTCTGTAGACATGGTCCTTATTTATATATTTATACTGTCCAACCAGTAGAACATGTCCTGTTCTGTAGACATGGTCCTTATTTATATATTTATACTGTCCAACCAGTAGAACATGTCCTGTTCTGTAGACATGGTCCTTATTTATATATTTATACTGTCCAACCAGTAGAACATGTCCTGTCCTGTAGACATGGTCCTTATTTATATATTTATACTGTCCAACCAGTAGAACATGTCCTGTCCTGTAGACATGGTCCTTATGTATATAGTTATACTGTCCAACCGGTAGAACATGTCCTGTTCTGTAGACATGGTCCTTATTTATATATTTATACTGTCCAACCGGTAGAACATGTCCTGTTCTGTAGACATGGTCCTTATTTATATATTTATACTGTCCAACCAGTAGAACATGTCCTGTTCTGTAGACATGGACCTTATTTATATATTTATACTGTCCAACCAGTAGAACATGTCCTGTTCTGTAGACATGGACCTTATTTATATATTTATACTGTCCAACCAGTAGAACATGTCCTGTTCTGTAGACATGGTCCTTATTTATATATTTATACTGTCCAACCAGTAGAACATGTCCTGTTTTGTAGACATGGTCCTTATTTATATATTTATACTGTCCAACCAGTAGAACATGTCCTGTTCTGTAGACATGGTCCTTATTTATATATTTATACTGTCCAACCAGTAGAACATGTCCTGTTCTGTAGACATGGTCCTTATTTATATATTTATACTGTCCAACCAGTAGAACATGTCCTGTTCTGTAGACATGGACCTTATTTATATATTTATACTGTCCAACCAGTAGAACATGTCCTGTTCTGTAGACATGGACCTTATTTATATATTTATACTGTCCAACCAGTAGAACATGTCCTGTTCTGTAGACATGGACCTTATTTATATATTTATACTGTCCAACCAGTAGAACATGTCCTGTTCTGTAGACATGGACCTTATTTATATATTTATACTGTCCAACCAGTAGAACATGTCCTGTTCTGTAGACATGGTCCTTATTTATATATTTATACTGTCCAACCAGTAGAACATGTCCTGTTTTGTAGACATGGTCCTTATTTATATATTTATACTGTCCAACCAGTAGAACATGTCCTGTTCTGTAGACATGGTCCTTATTTATATATTTATACTGTCCAACCAGTAGAACATGTCCTGTTCTGTAGACATGGACCTTATTTATATATTTATACTGTCCAACCAGTAGAACATGTCCTGTTCTGTAGACATGGACCTTATTTATATATTTATACTGTCCAACCAGTAGAACATGTCCTGTTCTGTAGACATGGACCTTATTTATATATTTATACTGTCCAACCAGTATAACATGTCCTGTTCTGTAGACATGGACCTTATTTATATATTTATACTGTCCAACCAGTAGAACATGTCCTGTTCTGTAGACATGGACCTTATTTATATATTTATACTGTCCAACCAGTATAACATGTCCTGTTCTGTAGACATGGACCTTATTTATATATTTATACTGTCCAACCAGTAGAACATGTCCTGTTCTGTAGACATGGACCTTATTTATATATTTATACTGTCCAACCAGTAGAACATGTCCTGTTCTGTAGACATGGTACTTATTTATATAGTTATACTGTCTAACCAGTAGAACATGTCCTGTTCTGTAGACATGGTCCTTATTTATATATTTATACTGTCCAACCAGTAGAACATGTCCTGTTCTGTAGACATGGTCCTTATTTATATATTTATACTGTCCAACCAGTAGAACATGTCCTGTTCTGTAGACATGGTCCTTATTTATATATTCATGTTGGACTGGTCCAATATGACCGTCAGGTGAAATATATGTTGTAAGAAAACTTGTTTTATATGTTATGAATCTATTTTGATGTGTTTTCCCATAACTTTAGTAATTTTACATATTTAAAAATATCGAAATTTATATAGATATTGCAACATCACATTTTGTCAATATCGTGCAACCCTAGTTCCAGACACAATTTTTAGCCCGTAAGTTACGACTTCAAGTCACAACTCACGACTTTGTAGCATTCCAGGCAAAGTAATGACAAACCCTTCTAGCTAGCGTTAGCTAGCGGCTAGCTAACATTGACGTTAGCTAGCGCTAGCTGATCCTAGCGATTTCTAGTCTGCGACATATTTTGGACTTCATTTAATAAACATAACCTGTAGCAGTACACAGTCGTATGTGTATTGTTTTGATTACAATGTGCAGAATTACTTCACATTGCCTATTTATGTCTATTTATTTCTATTTCTTGCCGCTAATCAGCAGCATCTGTACAGCATCAACAGTGGTCGCCATGGTTGTTTATGTGTGTGTGACGTCAAAAACTGTAACTGGAAGTACAACGACGTGGTAGAAACGGGAACATCTGACAGTTTCTACCAATGTTACGGGACTTATAGAAACAGAAACGGATACAGATACAAAACAGGGTGGAAAAAAGAGAAATATCACAAAAATAAGCGTCAAAAACGCTTGAAAAAGAGCAGAAGAAAAGTGACAATAAGGTCGACAAATTCAAATAGAAAATTCAAAACCCTCGGAAAAAGCCCTAGCGATTAAGCCCGGACTCGGACTCAGATGGTGCTGTTCTACTGGCGGACTGACAGCAGGCACTTCCTCCATAATGGCATCTGAGGCATTAGCGTCATGGTGTCAGGCAGCCGGGCATGAAGGACTCCAACACAATGAGTGACGGATGTTTTAGCCAGCGTGCGCCCAGAATATATCTGCTGCACGCCGCTCGAGTGGCTCCCGTTACTGTAATGACATCGTTTGGCGGGGAACTCTTTCCGTAATAGCGCTTTTGCTGCAAATTGGTTATTTAATGCAGTGCGAGGGAGGCCCCCGCGGGGCTCAGTTTAGGCTCTGAATGGACATAAATTGGCCATTATGCTTCAGCGTGCCATTACAGGGTCAATTTATATGAGATGGGAGTTGACATTGTGCAGAATAAGTTCTGCACAATGGAAATTATGATGGTTTCTTGGATGACATGGTTGCTGTCTGTCTGCGACCTTTTCATTACTGTGGTGCTGGTGATCCAGGAAATGAAGTCTATTCTGCTGCCGAGGAGCTTAATGATGAGCAATTAAAATGGGTTTCATGTCCTTAAAGTTGAGAATGACGAGCTGAACTCAGTGTTTGTCCGAACTTACTGCCAGACCAAAGCAATCGTTTTAGCAGAACACTCAGTCCTTCCAGAAAGAGTTTTTTTTTTGTGATTGTTGAGGGCAAAAATCCAAGATTATGCGGCACGTTTTCTTAAAAAATGCGATGGAATATGCGGGATATTTATGCAATTTTATGCGATGAAAATGCGGGAACTTGCAAAAGCTGCGGTTCCATCGTGGCTTCATCGCGGGATTTGCAGCTTTTCAATGATGTTCACGTTGCGTAATTACGTCACTTCACAACTTCACTTTTTAACGTCACTTTTTAACGTCCCTTCATAACGTCCCTTCATAACGTCACTTCTTAACGTTACTTTTTAACGTCACTTCATAACGTTCACTTCATAACGTCACTTCTTAACGTTACTTCTTAACGTTACTTCTTAACGTCACTTCATAACGTCACTTCATGACGTCACTTCACAACGTCACTTCATAACGTCACTTCTTAACGTCACTTCATAACGTCACTTCATAACGTCACTTCACAACGTCCCTTCACAACGTCACTTCATAACGTCACTTCATAACGTTCCTTCATAACGTCACTTCTTAACGTCACTTCATAACGTCACTTCTTAACGTCACTTCTTAACGTCACTTCATAACGTCACTTCATAACGTCACTTCTTAACGTCACTTAACGTCACTTCACAACGTCACTTCACAACGTCCCTTCTTAACGTCACTTCTTAACGTCACTTCATAACGTCACTTCTTAACGTCACTTCTTAACGTCACTTCATAACGTCACTTCTTAACGTCACTTCATAACGTCACTTCACAACGTCCCTTCTTAACGTCACTTCTTAACGTCACTTCTTAACGTCACTTCTTAACGTCACTTCATAACGTCACTTCATAACGTCACTTCATAACGTCACTTCATAACGTCACTTCATAACGTCACTTCATAAAGTTACTTCATAAAGTTACTTCATAACGTCACTTCATAACGTCACTTCTTAACGTCACTTCTTAACGTCACTTCATAACGTCACTTCACAACGTCCCTTCTTAACGTCACTTCTTAACGTCACTTCATAACGTCACTTCATAACGTCACTTCATAACGTCACTTCATAACGTCACTTCATAAAGTTACTTCATAACGTCACTTCATAAAGTTACTTCACAACGTCACTTCTTAACGTCACTTCTTAACGTCACTTCACAACGTCACTTCATAACGTCACTTCTTAACGTCACTTTTTAACGTCACTTCATAACGTCACTTCATAACGTCACTTCATAAAGTTACTTCATAAAGTTACTTCATAACGTCACTTCACAACGTCCCTTCTTAACGTCACTTCTTAACGTCACTTCTTAACGTTCACTTCATAACGTTCACTTCATAACGTTCACTTCATAACGTCACTTCATAAAGTTACTTCATAACGTCCCTTCATAACGTCACTTCATAAAGTTACTTCACAACGTCACTTCTTAACGTCACTTCTTAACGTCACTTCTTAACGTCACTTCTTAACGTCACTTCTTAACGTCACTTTTTAACGTCACTTTTTAACGTCACTTCTTAACGTCACTTCTTAACGTCACTTCATAAAGTTACTTCACAACGTCACTTCACAACGTCACTTCACAACGTCACTTCTTAACGTCACTTCATAACATTCCCATGGCTGCTCTTGTGTGAAGTAAACGCAACATTTTTCAACTTTCTGCTAAGATATGTGGGACTTTTTTGCAACGAAAATGCGGGGATTATGAAATCATGCAAGCCCCGCATATTTTGCGTGGAAATCTGCAATTTATGCGGCGAAAGTGCGTCGTATTTGAAAAAATGCGGCCCCTCCCCTCGCATAAATATGCGGACTTTGGCTGATTATGCATTGAATTATGTGATTGCATAATCGCGTTTTTCTGGCGGGACTGAACACTACGTGTCCATCGCTGCTATAACACCCTCCGTCGGTCCAGCAGACCTCGGCCCCGCCTGCTGCAGATTTGCATATTTTTGCACACCCTGCACAATCCTCGCCTCCTGTGACGCCAGCCCACCTGTCGCTCAACGCGAACGCACTTAAAGGAGAATTCCGGTCGATTTCAACACGTAGCTCTGTTGTTTGAAAATTTGGAGTCCTGTCAGTAGCAAGAAAAATGAAAACAATCGGTGCTGCCTACACCGTGTTATCCCCCTGCTAGCGTTAGCACCCAACAGGCTTAAACAGGGCAAGTTTTAAACTTGTTTTTAGCCTCTAAACATGCTCGAAATGTAATTACAAGTGCCTCCCCATGTGCACGAGTTCAACAATCGACTAGTGTGGACTTGACCGGAAAACAGGAAATAAACAGAGGTATGTGCACTGGCTGGATTAACATAACTTTTATGCCTTTCTGTCACATATACTGCAGTCAGATTTGCGGTATGTGAAAAGCCTCAGATACTGCCTAAAATGCTGTTAGCCCCTGTTGTTTAAAGGCCTTAACGGGTAACTACCGTTTTTTCCAACCTTGATCCTATGTTCCTATGTTTTTGAGTCTAAGTGACTGATGGGAACAACAGTCTTTCACATTGGTCCAGTTTTAAGCGAGATCTCTGCAGTCGGCAGCGGCGAAACAAGCTACAATGTGAGTTAACAGGACAATAGTCCAGCTTGTATTTACCTTCACAACAGTCCTTTGTTTGCCGCTGACAGACTCAGATTAATATTCTAAATGTCTGACAACATTATGGAAATGATTTCTAAGGAGGTCGACCTTTCTGTTAAAGAGTAAGATCCTTTTTTTAAACATCCAAACATCCGCGAAATTGTGTTCGCTAAACCCACCAGACTCCATGTAAATAAACAGTAATTTAAGCATCGTAAAATACACTTCATTCAAAGTTGAAAGAAACAAAATTAAACTATGAAAAGCCATTTTGGGGTTGTCTTTCCACTTTTCCAACCATCACAACTCTAGTTTTGGTTGAAATAAACACAATGTTTACTGACTTACATGTGAGAATATGTTGGCACTATGCACGCTAAAAGCACTGCTTTTTTAAATGGAGTCTGGTGGGTTTAGAGCTAGCGACTTCAGAGCTGATTCTGGTTAAACAGAAAGGTCTTAAAGAGGTTTTACAGGTCTATCTCTGTAGGGATCCATCCCATAATGTTGTCAGACGCTTAGAGTATTAATCTGAATCTGTCAGTGGCAAAAACATTGTGTAAAGGCCTTAGGCTAAAAGTCTTGTTTCTTGTTCTGAACAGAAAGATACGCATCAAATATTCACTGTGAGTGTTTGCCAGCAGTTGTGCGTTTTTATTGTAACTGACAGTTACATTTGAACGTTTTTGGCAGACATGAACATCAAGTGTCGAAAAGTCTTCTTGTGCATGAATGTCAGAGTCGGAGTGATTCAGTCGTTAACCTTCATCCCTCCGTCGGACACGAGCAGCCGTTTTGGGAGGATTTCTGTCACCCGGAGGGAGACGATGGCGTGACTCACATCACGTTCAACACAACGGCGCCTTCTGTCTTTAGTGACACGAGAGTGAGACAGCTGACATTTACAGGACTCTTAACGGCCCGCACGCAGTCTAATTGAAGTGTTAGACTCAACAGAAAAGCACATCAGCGTGACATTTAAATTAAATTAAAAGAAGGCACGATTTCCCATCAGACCCATTCAGCTCGGACGTCTCTCGGAGATGAAACTCGTTTCCGTTTTCTCGTGTATTTCAAACAAGCTGGAACAACCAGTCCTCCGAACCGTTTATCCCCTGTAACAGGGGTAACAGGGCTCGACATCAAGGCTTGTCCGGGACAAGTGGATTTTTTTTGTAGGGCAAGTGGAAGAGAAATGAACTTAACGCCACTGGACAAGTTAGCACTCAAACTAAATAAAAGGCCATGTTACCTCGTGTTATGTGCCACTCATTACGTCCATTTTACCGATTTTATTTTACTGATTTGAGGAGTCGGTCCAAGTAATAATCACCCGTAGTTTAAACATCCATTTTGACCAAGGGGGTCAGCTTCTCCTCGGACCGCGTAGCTCCTATGGTGCCATTTTGATGCTACCAAGCCATCGCCCCCCGTTAGCATCCCATTGACTGTCATTCATTCTGACGTCACTTTGACAGAGAATAACTTTACATCTGAAGCGTTTAAAGACTCTATTTGTCCGTTGTTTATTTCTAAAGAAACACGACAATGTATAAAAGGCTCCATTACCTTGTAGCTCACGTTATGGCTCCGTAGCAGACGTTGTTATAAAAATAGGCTAACGATTGGGTCATAACCACGAGACTTACTGTCTCATAGTAGAGGAATTACCGTATAGTCCAGGAGAAGCTCTCAGGCAGTTTGGACTTCCATTAGCTGTTTAAGTGTAATTACTAATGTTAACTATCATGTTAGTGATCAGTAATTAGCCTGTGCCTATGTTATCTCCTTACATATACCTACGCTCTCCGTCTCTGCTAGATTGGGAATGATTGAGATTTCTCTTGGCACAGCTACCAGAAGACTTCCAACTTTCAGACAGGTTGCTCACGTCACATCTACGTCTTCAAGCTCAGTTGGAGGCTGCTCAGTAACACACACATAGTGAGTCTCACTATCTTTGTGGGGCCCCGTTATTGACATAATGCATTCCCTAGCCCCTTACCCTAACCTTAACCATCACCACTAGATGCCTAACCTTAACCCTTACCCTCACCCTAACCATAACCTAATTCTAACCCTAATCCTAAAACCAAGTCTTAACCCTCAAACAGACCTTTAACCTTGTGGGCTCCAGCATTTTGGGCCCCACAAAGCTGTCCGGACCCCACTAGTATACTGGACACCCGGTTTTTGGACTCCACGAATATAGTTAAACAAGAACACACACACACACACACACACACACACACACACACACACACACACACACACACACACACATTAAAAAGCTGCATTTCCTCCCTGCGTGCCAGAGATCTGACACCGCAGTGTAGATGACGGAGCAGAAATGTCAGCTCGGAGGCTGTGTGTGTGTGTGTGTGTGTGTGTGTGTGTGTGTGTGTGTGTTCTTGTTTAACTGTATTTGTGGGGTCCAAAAACTGGGAGTTCAGTATACTTGTGGGGTCCGACCAGCTTTGTGGGGCCCAAAATGCTGGAGCCCACAAGGTTAAAGGTCTGTTTGAGGGTTAAGATTTGGTTTTAGGATTAGGGTTAGAATTAGGTTATGGTTAGGGTGAGGGTAAGGGTTAAGGTTAGGCAGTTAGTTGTGATGGTTAAGGTTAGGGTAAGGGGCTAGGGAATGCATTATGTCAATGACGGGGCCCCACAAAGATAGTGCCACGCACTATGTGTGTGTGTGTGTGTGTGTGTCGGGGGTACGGATGTCACCATTAGAGCCTATTCTCTTCGGAGAGATGTAGAAAAACGAGGTGAGCGCCCTTCTCACCTCGGTCGGTTATAAAGAGACGCTTTTCCAACATGCAAAGCATCCATTTTACAAAGATCTCTGCCTGACTGAGTGCTGCTGAGTGTGCAGCCTTTTGAGTTGTGACAGAATGGAGCTCAGATTTTAAATATTAGGTTGTCTTTTGTCATTGTTGTAACTCATTTTGTTAATGTTATTTAATGTATGTAAAAGGTGTGTGCAATTGTTTCTATGTAAAAGCAGAATTAACGGATGATTTTTCACATATTCGTAAAGGTCCCATGGCATGAACATTTCACTTTGAGGTTTTTTAACATTAATATGTGTTCCCCCAGCCTGCCTATGGTCCCCCAGTGGCTAGAAATGGTGATATCACAGTATTAGGGGACCACTAAGGTCTATATAAAGA
>CM042330.1:1804646-1807146 GCA_023566125.1 Zingel zingel
GTTCTCACTCCGAACGCGTAAAATCCGGACGTTTGGACAGTGGCTGTCAGTGTGAAGCGACGAAAAAAGCGCCCTTCAGCGTGTTTGTAGAACGTACCGGGTTTAGAGAGTAGGATGTAGGCCGAAATTCCTCGTAAGGAGGCTGGTTGGGGGGGTGGATGGGTCAAACAACACAGGACTTTCCCCCAGGAGACTGGGGATCGTGTCCCGCTTGTCACGTTTCCTAAAGTCGCTTTCTTCTTTAACCATCCCGTTCTTGCGTGTCACGGAAACGTAAGCCCACCCACGACCTTTCCTTTAACTCAACCGTCCCGTTCTCACGTGTCACGGAAACGTAAGCCCACCTACGACCTTTCCTTTAACTCAACCGTCCCGTTCTCGTGAGTCACGGAAACGTAAGCCCATCCACGACCTTTTCATGAACTCAACCATCCCGTTCCTGCGTGTCACGGAAACGTAAGCCCACCCACGACCTTTCCTTTAACTCAACCGTCCCGTTCTCACGTGTCACGGAAACGTAAGCCCATCCACGACCTTTCCTTTAACTCAACCGTCCCGTTCTCACGTGTCACGGAAACGTAAGCCCACCCACGACCTTCGCCTAAACTCAAGCGTCCCGTTCCCGCTGGTCACGGAAACGTAAGCCCACCCACGACCTTTCCTTTAACTCAACCGTCCCGTTCTCACGTGTCACGGAAACGTAAGCCCACCCACGACCTTTCCTTTAACTCAAGCGTCCCGTTCCCGCTAGTGACGGAAACGTAAGCCCACCCACGACCTTTCCTTTAACTCAACCGTCCCGTTCACGCGTGTCACGGGAAACGTAAGCTACCCATAACATCGGTAGTGTCGCTGTGTTGATTTGCCGGCCCATTCAGAGAGACTGAGGTGAAATGACACAAAGTTGAAGTTATTTTAAAACCCCTCAAATATTTTGGGGCTTTGTAAAAAAGCATTCAGGGCTGGAGACCCAGAAGACGCCGTTGTGTCGCCCTTATCTGTTCCCTCTCTGGCTTTGATCACGGTACTACAGCTGCGTGGGACGGTTATCGCTCTTTAAATAAGGTTTCTCAGCTGGATATTACCAGCAGGACTCCTGACAGCCAGGTAGCAGCCTTGAATACAGAGCAGCTGGACAGCGCTTTGATCTGCTGGATTGTAATCTAGCGGAGGATCATACTGTCACAGCGAGCGGCGAGCTGCTGTACATCAACGTGGGTCAATCGAGCAGAAGTAACCCCGTTTCTTTCAGTTGTGTCCGAGCTCGTTAGCGGGAGGGGTCGAGGAGGGACGGGGGAAGTTGCACCGCTCTCCAAAGACACTCCACTTTCTCTCCTCGGATATCATCTTCAAATGGTACCCAACCCTACTTTTAACGCAGTTAGGTTTAGGAAAAGATGGTGGGTGGGCTTATAAAAAGGTACGTTTACGACACGCGGAACAAGAACGTAGGTGACTTAAGGTGAAAATGTGTGAGCGGCAGGTTTTTAAATGTAGTTTAAAAATAAATGTGCCGAAAATGCCGCCATGCATTTCTTGAATGACATTATGCACGCACTTTAAAACACCCTTTCACGCCGAACAGCCAGAACAAAGCCATTATGAAGTTATGTGAATCTCCACCTCTGAGTGCGTTTAATGTATTTTCCCTCAGCTCCCATTATGTGCATCTGGAGGAACTAAGTGGCAGCTCTTAAACCTAAACTAAAAGTCTGCTGCAGGCGCACACACACGCACACACACACACACACACACACACACACACACACACACACACACACGTTTGTTTCACTATCTTTACAGGGACCCGTCATTGACATAATGCATTACCTAGCCCCTTACCCTAACCTTAACCATCACCACTAGATGCCTAACCTTAACCCTTACCCTAACCTTAACCATCACCACTAGATGCCTGACCTTAACCCTTACCCTCACCCTAACCATAACCTAATTCTAACCCTAATCCTAAAACCAAGTCTTAACCCTCAAACAGACCTTTAACCTTGTGGGGTCCAGCATTTTGGGCCCACAAAGCTGTCCGGACCCCACAAGTGTACTCTATTCCTCGGTTTTTGGACCCCACGAAAATAGTAAAACAAGCACGCAGATACATACACACAGACACACACACACACACACACACACACACACATATATACAGTACATACACACACACACACACACACACACACAGACACACACACACACACACACACACACACAGTACATACACACACAAACACACACAGACACACACACACATACAGTACATACACACACACACACACACAAACACACATACACACAGAGACACACACACATATACATACACACACAGAGAGACACACACACACACACACACACAGAAGTGTGTGTAAAAGTTGTGTTCATGCACTCATTTCTCAATCAGAATTACAACATCTTGAGTATGTGAGATATTTTGGGATAACTGCACAGGCCGGCCCACAACTCTACCGCTGATCTACGAGAGTAGAAG
>CM042330.1:1817146-1827146 GCA_023566125.1 Zingel zingel
GATATAGAGATATATGATTCATAATAATCATAAGAGGTGGTATCTTATGACGGAGCATTAGGGCCACATCAAAGGAAAAAAAAATGAGGATAAAAAATTTGTTTTTATTTATTTTGCATTTCAAGAAAAAAGTCGAAATGTCGAGAATAAAGTTGAAATACTTTTTCGAGAATAAAGTTGAAATACTTTTTCGAGAATAAAGTCGAAATGTCGAGAATAAAGTCAACATGACGAGAGTAAATTCGACTCCTTCATCACTTAATCACATTAGAGCGACTGTCCGCCATGCCAGCTGCCATGTCTGCAACATCATAGATATGGGTTACATCCTTGGAGTGCCACGCTCGCCTGAGCTCCACTCCTTCAGGATCAAACAAGTTGATCAATTGTCTTATTGTGATACTACGGAGCCCCTCTGGTCCCACTTTGTCAAAAAAATTAATTATAACTATCTCGTGGCCTCAAGATAGTAACTATCTTGAGGCCCCGAGTTACTATCTTGAGGCCACAAATTACTATCTTGAGGCCCCGAGTTACTATCTTGAGGCCCCGAGTTACTATCTTGAGGCCCTGAGTTACTATCTTGAGGCCCCGAGTTACTATCTTGAGGCCACAAATTACTATCTTGAGGCCACGAGTTACTATCTTGAGGCCCTGAGTTACTATCTTGAGGCCCCGAGTTACTATCTTGAGGCCCCGAGTTACTATCTTGAGGCCACGAGTTACTATCTTGAGGCCCCAAGTTACTATCTTGAGGCCACGAGTTACTATCTTGAGGCCACAAGTTACTATCCTGAGGCCACGAGTTAGTATCTTGAGGCCCCGAGTTACTATCTTGAGGCCAGAGTTAGTATCTTGAGGCCACGAGTTACTATCTTGAGGACACGAGATACTATCTTGAGGCCACGAGTTACTATCTTGAGGCCACGAGTTACTATCTTGAGGCCACGAGATACTATCTTGAGGCCAGAGTTACTATCTTGAGGCCACGAGTTACTATCTTGAGGCCACGAGTTACTATCTTGAGGCCAGAGTTAGTATCTTGAGGCCACGAGTTACTATCTTGAGGACACGAGTTACTATCTTGAGGCCACGAGTTACTATCTTGAGGCCAGAGTTACTATCTTGAGGCCACAAGATACTATCTTGAGGCCAGAGTTACTATCTTGAGGCCACGAGATACTATCTTGAGGCCAGAGTTACTATCTTGAGGCCACAAGATACTATCTTGAGGCCAGAGTTACTATCTTGAGGCCACGAGTTACTATCTTGAGGCCAGAGTTACTATCTTGAGGCCACGAGATACTATCTCGAGGCCACGAGTTACTATCTTGAGGCCAGAGTTACTATCTTGAGGCCACGAGTTACTATCTTGAGGCCAGAGTTACTATCTTGAGGCCACAAGATACTATCTTGAGGCCAGAGTTACTATCTTGAGGCCAGAGTTACTATCTTGAGGCCACGAGATAGTTATTATTAATTTTTTTGACAAAGTGGGACCAGGGGGCTCCGTATGATACAACATATCCTCTCTCTGTTGCACCTAGGTGTAACCATCGATACCCTTATTGCATCTGTCCATTACGAGCTATTTCAGTTTGCAGGAATACGGCCACCTCTTCCAAGTTTGTGTGGCTTCTCCTTCTGAAGAAACGCAATTTTCGGCACAATCTCTTCAAAGTCCTAATACTTATCACCATACTGTGTTCATGCGCTAAAAGAGAAAGAGTTCATGCATTTTGTAGAATACTACAGGTAAAGTTAGTATTTTGGTTTATTCTCAAAAGTCCGAATTGATTCTTGAAATATCAAGTTTTTTCTCGACATTTCGACTTTATTCTCATCATGTTGACTTTATTCTCAAAATGCAAAATAAATGAAACATCTTCCTCCTTAATTTTTTCCTTGATGTGGCCCTAATGCTCCGCCGTAGTATCTTTTTTTTTTTACCCAAAGAAATCCTCTTGTTGTCTTTGGGTCAAATTTGATCCGTTTTTCAAAAGATGTCTATATCAGAAATTTGGGTTTCTTTCAACCAAATTGCCAAAAATGAACATGGATGGTTCCATTCAACGCTCATCATGTTTTATTCAATTTTATAGCATATTTCTGCTTTTTTTTCATGGTATGAGTTGGTAGAAGTGGGAAAAAAGCATCAAACGTAAAAGTGACAAAAATGGCGAAAACAAGGGTCAAAAACTTTTTTTTTTTAAATAAGCAACACAATGTCAAAAAAAGCACGAACTTTAAAATAAAATAATTAAAAAAATGCGATTATAACAAAATAAAAAAAAGTCCCGGAAGCCTACGGGGAAAAAATGTTGAAAAAAGTGTCCAAATTTCTTTAGCCGGGAGGGCAACACGAAGGTTAAAACCTTATAAAAACTGTCCCAGATTTTGAAGTCATCACGTTTCCCCTCACCTGAGACCGTTGAAAGCGTGTTGTACAATGTGTTGATTGCAGTGTGAGTACAGGTACTGTACAGGTACTGTCAGGGCACGCCCTCATACTCTGCTTCTGATTGGCTAGTAGTCCTTACCTAGGTACTGTCAGGGCACGCCCTCATACTCTGCTTCTGATTGGCTAGTAGTCCTTACCTAGGTACTGTCAGGGCATGCCTTCATACTCTGCTTCTGACTGGCTAGTAGTCCTTACCTAGGTACTGTCAGGGCACTCATACTCTGCTTCTGACTGGCTAGTAGTCCTTACCTAGGTACTGTCAGGGCACGCCCTCATACTCTGCTTCTGACTGGCTAGTAGTCCTTACCTAGCTACTGTCAGGGCACGCCCTCATACTCTGCTTCTGACTGGCTAGTAGTCCTTACCTAGCTACTGTCAGGGCACGCCCTCATACTCTGCTTCTGACTGGCTAGTAGTCCTTACCTAGCTACTGTCAGGGCACGCCCTCATACTCTGCTTCTGACTGGCTAGTAGTCCTTACCTAGCTACTGTCAGGGCACTCATACTCTGCTTCTGACTGGCTAGTAGTCCTTACCTAGCTACTGCGCATGTGCGTCTCCCAACAAAGATGTTCCAGCAGTGAGAGGTCTCACTCTGTAGCTAAAACAGAGAGCTCAACACACAGGGTGAAAAGAGGAGCTGCAGTAATGTGCAGTACAACAAAAAATATGGTGTTTTTTTGAAAATTAAACCATGTAAACCTATTCTGATACAACTTCTAAATACAATTATGAACCTGAAAATGATAATAATATGAGCACTTTAAAATCTTATAAAAATCGTCCCAGATTTTGAAGTCACCACGTTTCCCCTCACCTGAGACAAGCTGAAAGCGTGTTGTGCAATGTGTTGATTGCAGTGTGACTGTCAGCAGGTAAATCAAGCTGCCACGCTCAGGTCTGGGAGGCTGCCAGGTGCGAATGTGTCACGGTGAATGTGAAGCGAGACGGCGGTAATGAAAAGAGCTTCTGTGATGCTCAATCAATCCTTCAGTATACAACAGAGGTTAACGCAAACAAAAGCTACCCGAAAGTCACAGCCTTCATTTGTCAAAGTGGCTATTCACATGGAACAAATGCTGCTTTTGAGCGCAGTAGATAAAAGAACAGAATTATGTGTTTGAAAAACACAACGAGAGGAGCTTGTGTTGAAGTGTGTTCAGCTGCAGTTCCTCTAATCCAGTGGATGCTGCTTCAATGAAAACTATAGACTATATATGAATGAGAATCTTGTTTTTCCCGTTAAAACAATATACTGTATATTGATCGGTTTTGTTTTTACATACTTTTACATACTACATTAAGACTTTTTTCGACATGCTATACTATGACTTTTTTATCACTTTTTTCGACATACTATACTATGACTTTTTCATCACTTTTTTCGATATACTATACTATGACTTTTTTCGACATACTATACTATGACTTTTTCATCACTTTTTTCGACATATCATTACTTCTTTAGCACTTTTTTCGACATACTATACCATGACTTTTTCATCACTTTTTTCGACATACTATACTATGACTTTTTTAGCACTTTTTTCGACATACTATACTATGACTTTTTTAGCACTTTTTTCGACATACTATACCGTGACTTTTTTAGCACTTTTTTTCGATATACTATACTATGACTTTTTCATCACTTTTTTGACATACTATACTATGACTTTTTTATTACTTTTTTTGACATACTATACCATGACTTTTTTTTTATCACTTTTGTCGACATACTATACTATGACTTTTTCATCACTTTTTTCGATATACTATACTATGACTTTTTCATCACTTTTTTCGATATACTATACTATGACTTTTTCATCACTTTTTTCGATATACTATACTATTACTTTTTAATCACTTTTTTGACATACTATACTATGACTTTTTCATCACTTTTTTCGATATACTATACCATGACTTTTTCATCACTTTTTTTGATATACTATACTATGACTTTTTCATTACTTTTTTCGATATACTGTACTATGACTTTTTTATCATTCATGCAGTGAATGCTGCTTCAATGAAAACTATAGACTATATATGATTAAGAATCGTGTTTTTTCCATTAAAAATAATACATAATGATCGGTTGTATTTTTTTCGGACATATCGAACATTGTTGTTTGCAACACTTTATAGATATTGTCGGTCCTTTTGATGTGTTGCAATGCACGTACTGTGTTCTTATATTTTATTTTGTTTTGTTATTTTCTAAAAGAAAAGAAAAGAAAGATAGCAATATATAATGTTGGAAAATTTGCACAGGTTATGATATCAATAATTAAGGTCAAATGTTTATATTTAGTTTTTAAACCTGCATTTGTGCCCACCTGTTTTCAGCCAAGTAACGAACACAACATGAACATTTTCATGCCTTTTTTGACATATGCCTACTATACAATTACTTTTTTATGACTCTTTTTCAACATCCTATACTATGACTTTTTACAGTTTTGTACGACATTATACTATGAATTTTTAAGAATTTTTCATGACATACTGTACTATGACTTTTTACGACTTTTTCAGCATACTATACTGTACTTTTTTCGACATAGTGTGCTACCATTTTTTGTCGCCTTGTTCGTCGTAGTGTACTATGACTTTTTTGTCACTTTTTTTCAATATACTACACTATGACTTTTTTGTCTCTTTTTTTCGGGTTGTGCATCGTTTGGATTTTAACGATTCTGATTCTAATTCTGATTATTCCTTTCAATTCCGGTTCTTATCGATTCTCGATTCTGATTCTTTGAGAGGTGGAGTTGAAACGGGCCACATGCCTATTTTCACAAATAAGAGGAAAGTTTGATTTTGATTCATTTTGCAGTTTTACTGAGCTTTTTCAACGTAAAATAAAGCCACACTAGAGCGCCGCTTACCGTGCTCCGTGGCTGCAACACAACAAGTGCCTGGCCGCTTCGGAAACCAAAACTGAAAGCAATGATCGGATTTGAAACCAAATCCTCTAAATGATTCCAAACGATTTTTTTCGACATACTATACTATGACTTTTTTGTCACTTTTTTTTTACATACTATACTATGACTTTTTTCAACCTTTTTTTCGATATACTATATTATGACTTTTTGTCACTTTTTTCGACATACTATACTATGACGTTTTTAGCACTCTTACGTACATACAAAGAGTATGTCGTAGACTTACTATACTTAGTATAGTAAGACATACTATACTTTGACTTTTTTGTCTTTTTTTCCGACATACTATACTATGTCTTATTCATCCCTTTTTAACATACTATACTATGACTTATTTATCACTTTCTTCGACATACGATATGAGTATGTCATAGACTTACTATTCTTAGTATAGTAAGGCATACTATACTTTGACTTTTTTGTCTTTTTTCCGACATACTATACTATGACTTTTATATCACTTTTTTTTGACATATTATACTAACTTTTTTGTCACTTTTTTTGACATACTATACTATGACTTTTTTATCACTTTTTTGACATACTATACTATGACTTTTTTATCACTTTTTCGACATACTGTACTATGAATTTTTCATCATTTTTTTGGACATACTATATTATGACTTTTTTATCACTTTTCTTTTTACATATACTATTACTTTTTTGTCTCTTTTTTCAACATACTATATTATTACTTATTTATCCCTTTTTGACATACTATACTAGGACTTTTTATCACTTATTTCGACATACTATACTATGACTCTTTTCTTCACTTTTTTTGACATACTTATACTGTGACATTTTGTCATTTTATTTGATATACTATACTATGACTTTTTTGATATACTATACTACTTCTTTCTGATTTTTTGAAAACGACTTCCCTTTAAAAAATGACTGCACAAAATTGACAGCACGAGATCAATCCTTCATATGAAGAAATTTATATATAAGTATAAATAAAACAAGGTACAAACATGAAAACCTTTATATATAACACAGATGTTTTACATTATAAATTCACACATATTAACTTTTATTCAATACATTTTTAATCGTCAGATTTTGTTCTTTAAAACAAACTGAATTCAATAGTGTGTGTGTGTGTGTGTGTGTGTGTGTGTGTGTGTCTGTGCGTGCGTTTGTGTGTGTCTTTGTTTGTGTGTGTCTTTGTTTGTGTGTGTGTGTCTGTTTTGTGCAATGCACAGATTGATGACTCATCGTATCTGAGAGGCTTTGATGTTGTATATCTGGACCTGACGGGGCCATAGCTCTTTTATCCTCTTCTTTCCTTCATCCCTCCATCCTTTCTCCTGTCCTCATGTCTCTTCCCTCCATCCTTTTGTCATCCTCCCCCCCCTCCCTCTCCTCTCCGTCAAATCCAATCATAGTTTCTTTCTTCACCTCTTCCATCCTCCTGTTTTCTCACCTGTGATCCACCTCTTTCTCATTAAGTCCAATCCTCGTCTCCGTATCTCCCTCCCACTCTTCCTCCCTCCCTCCCTCCCTCTCCTCTCACCTTTCTCTCACCTCTCCTTCTTTTGTTTTCCTCTTTCTTGCATACTCATGTATTATCTACTCAAAATTATGCTCGTCCCGCCATAATAAGATAAGATAAACTTTACTGTCCCGTAAGTAATTTGTCTTGGGCTAGAAGTGCTGACAACACCTGCAGCCGAACACATGAATAAATTATAAATCACACAGTTTTTAACGAAGAGTAAAGTACATTTCAATATATAAAAGGACAACAATGTACTTTAGGACAAGACAAATAGACAGAGATCATCCACTAGTTGAGAGGATATTGCACAGGCATTTTCTGCTTCCGCTCCGTTTTGCTGGAAAACATGATATGGTGTAGTCGCCGTCGGCGGTACAGTATAAACAGAAAATATTTAGGAGAATCATTGGTAAAAGAAACCCATATATACATAGGAAAAAGGATCGATTTTAAAAACCATTGCAAAAAGACTCACGATACATTTTATTTTTCCACCCCAAAAAATGAGTCAACCTCAACATTTGGTTTGTTCTGGTTTCAGAATGACGAAGACAGTTAGATACAAAACAGGATGGAAAAAAGGGACGAAAACATTGAAATAAGCGGGGAAAGGACACTTTATTTGAAGGTATCTACATAAGAGTGACATGACATAGTCATGTTAGTTGAACCCTAACCCTAAAGCATTCAGTACACTATCCGTTCCCACCCTGGCGCACGCAAATGTGACGTCACAGGATCGCCGTAACGATTTATACTCGCGTGTGGCGGTTGCGACACTAGTTGCAGTCTTCTCCTGAACAGAGGTGGCGCTAATGAGGAAAGGCTACAGATTTTGCTATTTCTACAGACTAGAATAAGAGGAAAAAGGTAAACAACAGCAGAACCAAGGGGGTAAGCGAGCGTCTAGAAAGCGTAGCTCCTATGGCGCCATTTTGATGCTACCTAGCTCTCAGCTGCCGTTAGCATTTCATTGACTCCCATTCATTTTGACGTTACTTTGACAGCGAATAATCTTTAGATTTTTTTTAGAAGCTCTTTTCCGGTGATGGCTGAGCGTTACTGAGCAGCCTCCAACTGAGCTTGAAGACGTAGATGTGACGTGAGCAACCTGTCTGAAAGTTGGAAGTCTTCTGGTAGCTGTGCCAAGAGAAATCTCAATCATTCCCAATCTAGCAGAGACGGAGAGCGTAGGTATATGTAAGGAGATAACATAGGCACAGGCTAATTACTGATCACTAACATGATAGTTAACATTAGTAATTACACTTAAACAGCTAATGGAAGTCCAAACTGCCTGAGAGCTTCTCCTGGACTATACGGTAATTCCTCTACTATGAGACAGTAAGTCTCGTGGTTATGACCCAATCGTTAGCCTATTTTTATAACAACGTCTGCTACGGAGCCATAACGTGAGCTACAAGGTAATGGAGCCTTTTATACATTGTCGTGTTTCTTTAGAAATAAACAACGGACAAATAGAGTCTTTAAACGCTTCAGATGTAAAGTTATTCTCTGTCAAAGTGACGTCAGAATGAATGGCAGTCAATGGGATGCTAACGGGAAGTGATGGCTGATTAGCATCAAAATGATGCCATAGGAGCTACGCGGTCCGAGGAGAAGCTTACCCCCTTGGTAATTTTGCCCCCTATACCCCCCCTTGGTTTGGGCTGAGCCCCTAATGTTTACAACATCTGGCTCCGCCCCTGTTCTGCAGCGTGAAAATAAAAGGTGTAATAGCTCTTTTCCTCTCCTCCTGTGTCTCCCAGGTGTCAGTCGTCTTCCGGAGATGGACCAGCGTGCCGGCGCTAACGTCCACTACACACTGCTGATCGCCTGCGTGCTGGTGGCCTTCTGCCTGGGCGCCATCTTGTCGGGTTTCCTGGTGTCGTGTTACTGCGGCCGCAGCGCCGCCCAGCGGGCGCGGAGGCTGGGGAAGGACCCCGAGGTGTCGCTACCGCACGCCTTGTCGCTGCGATCCCTCGCCAAGCTCAACGGACTGCTGGACGGTCAGCCCAAGGTGGGCGCACTCTTAGGACAGGAACTGCGTATGAAGAGAGAATCTGTCACGTTAAACAATATCTGAAGGGGTGAAAGAGGGTTTCCATGGTAATGTTAATAGCTTAGCATCAGAGAACGAGACGTCTTGACCGATGAGACCCAATCAGGAGGAGAAACGTTGGCGGCAGTTGCCAAAGGTCTCCGTTTTGGCAGCCAGAGCAGGGGGAATGAGAGGGGGAAACGCCAGAGCAGGGGGAATGAGAGGGGGAAATGCCAGAGCAGGGGGAATGAGAGGGGGAAATACCAGAGCAGGGGGAATGAGAATAAGAGGGGGAAATGCCAGAGCAGGGGGAATGAGAGGGGGAAACGCCAGAGCAGGGGGAATGAGAGGTGGAAACGCCAGAGCAGGGGGAATGAGAGGAGGAAACGCCAGAGCAGGGGAAATGAGAGGGGGAACGCCAGAGCAGGGGAAATGAGAGGGGGAACGCTACAGCAGGGGGAATGGGAGGTGGAAATGCCAGAGCAGGGGGAATGAGAGGGGGAAACGCTAGAGCAGGGGGAATGAGAGGGGGAAACGCCAGAGCAGGGGGAATGAGAGGGGGAAATGACTGAGCAGGGGGAATGAGAGGGGGGAAACGCCAGAGCAGGGGGAATGAGAGGGGGAAACGCCAGAGCAGGGGGAATGAGAGGGGGAAATGACTGAGCAGGGGGAATGAGAGCGGGAAACGCCAGAGCAGGGGGAATGAAATGGAGAAACATAGCAGAAGATATACATTTTTAAACCAAAACGTAGCGATGTAAATGTAGCTTGAAGTAACAGAATAATTCTGTATTCTGTCTAATAAAAGGCCCCAAAAAATAATCTACTGTTGATCCAAAAGAGAGAAAATATGACGAATTCCATGATTTGAAAACGTGTTCGATGATCCGGGTAGTTCTTGCCTCGTTGTTTTGGGTTGGTGAAGATCCATCTGATTGGCAGAAGACAAATTAATTCATAGCTGTGTTTTGGGCGTAACATGCAATCAACCAATCAGAGATCATCTCCCATTCCCTTTAAAAGTCAGGCGTG